>CM032407.1:5674759-6109384 GCA_019049475.1 Eueides isabella
CAAAATTTTAATAGTACCCTTCCGTTTACTTTAATTTTGTTAAAAATTAACTTGTTTAACAAATATGATTAATAAAAAAATCCTCTGTTTATCCAAAAAAAAAATGGGAAATAATGACCGGGGGATCGTATAAGAAATGAGGCTTTCTATTAAGGCAGTTAATTGTTTTAATTTCTTAGAACCGGTAAAGAGATAGGTTTAGTTTCTCTACTGACTCTGTTCAGCAAAATAAAATTGAAAATAAAAAAAAAAACAAAATAAGGTTATATATTATTATAATTTTAAGTCACCTCTTGTTCAGACTGCTGCCCACGCATCGATGACACTCGAGTGGAATTCAAAGGCTTTGTTTCAGTAGAAGCTGAAATAATCAAAATGGAAAAAATCTAATAAAATGAACTTTATGAACTTCAAATGAAGTCTGTTTTGATTTTTTTATTGACTTTAGTTGAATTGAAAAAAAATAATGAATAAATAAAGTGTAAACAGCAAATTGATTTAACTTCACTTCATCTAACCAGAGTGAAAACTCTTGTATTAATTTGCTCAACAAAATAAATATATAAAAAAAATATCTAAATAAAAAGTCAACTAAAACTACTACATAATTAGTACTTATGAGTCTATAGGTTTTAAGTTATGATTAAACAATTTGTAATTTTTTCTAATGTTTTAGTAATAGATATAATTAAATTAATAAAATGTACGAAACTTACTATTTGGTCTCGGATTTTCCTGTTTTTCAACCTAAAATTCAACAAAATAAGTCAATTTTGATCAAGTTTCCGGTAATACGTATGATAGGTACCCGCATGGCAAATAATGCCTCGTTATGAATCATATATGTATATAATTGGTAGTATTTTATGTTCGTTAAGAAAGTTATAATTTATATATTGCCTACAACATAAGCCTACCAAAGATCTACTAAAGATAACTATTTTACTTCGTCACGAGCGGAAAGGCCTATCGTGGCTCAGATGTACAAGAGTGCGACTATAAATGCGAACGCGGTTCTGGGTTCGATTTCCACTCGAGTAAATTAAATACTTAACAGTCTCATTTCTTTGCTAAGATAACGAGGCAAAGTGCGACGCCACAAAAAAACAGCGGAAATGGAGGAGCGGAAGTAGCAAGGTAGGCAGACAGAATTTAATTATACATACTTACAAAATTTAATACTAATTATTTAATAATAATACTTTTTAATATTTAGTTATTTATTAATATATATTTTGGACCATACATAATATAATTTAGAAAATGCGTTTACATTTACTAACTCTACAATAAAAAAAAGTATAATAAAAAGTCTTTAAACACTTGCCATTTCGCCATAATTCGGTCTATAGTACTTTGAGTTGAGCTCTTTTTCACTGTGGGTGCCGTTTAAAGAAGAGGTACCCACTGTCGCTGAAGCTGGTAATGAGAAGTAACAATTTGTAATTAAATAATATTTTTAGTTTTATAACAAATATACCACATTTTATTTTATTTCAGGTTCACGCTGTATCCCGCACATAGCAGGGTAGGCAGAGGGAACTTGGGAATCTAGCACTAAAACACTGCTTTCGTCACTTTCCGCCAAATTTATAGCATTGCGTATTGAGTGACGGAACTCAACGCCGCACTATGCCTTGTTATCAGAGCGAATAAAATTACGACATTATACATATTTAAATGATAAATATTAAATATTTCATTTTCTCGAGTGGGAATCGAACCCACACGCTGTCGCGTTTACAGTTACACGTCTGTGCCGCTGCCCACGACAGGACTCTCAAACTATTTATTTATTATATATAAACTATATGTAGATAAGTAACATGGACGGAGGATGGAGTTATTAGCGGTTTTTTTATTATATAATTTGTATGCCCTACTTAAAACTTTTCAACTTTTTTACGATACCTGAGGGTCGCTTCAGTCGCTAGTCCCCACTCGCTTGACATGATTAAATAATTATAATAAAAAATATTGAGATTTATGTTATAAAAGACAAAAAAGAAAAAAAGTACTTAAAATAGTTAAGTACGACTATCGTGGCGCAGCGGCACAAGCGTGCGATTGTAAAATCCACTGGTTGTGAGTTCAATTATCATTCGGGGCAATTAAATATTTAATATTTTTAGAAGCCTCGCTCGAATAGCTAGATAAATTGCGGCGTTGAGTTTCATTACTTAACACGCAATTCCTTAACAACAGTTGGTTACAGAGTGTCTTGACACTAGCCTGTCCCTTCCAATCTGACTCTAGCTAGAGTATTATATTCTGAATATAAGCAAACTAAAAAAGATATCTAATAACTTACATGCCTTATTCCCCCATACTGAGTCTCTATAATTGACTCGTCTCGCCCCGCGGCGTCGCTTGCCTCTCAAACGTATTGTGCTCTTGCCTCGAGACTCGGAGGAAATCTTGCGAGCAACTTTGTGGTACAAGCAACGGGATGATACGTTTGATACCTATTATATTGTATATATTTTTTTTTACTACACACATGGAAGAGTGCGTAGAGGGAACTTGGGAACCTAGTATTAAGACATTCTGTTCCGTTTCCCGCGTTCTGCTAAATTTGAGACATTGTGTGTTAAGTGGCGGAATTCAACCCCGCGTTTTGCCTTGTTACCAGAGCACAAAAATAAAAACATTAAATTTAATTTTAAAATATCATATATATTTTATTTTCTCGAGTAGGGATCGAACCCACTACCGCCTGTCGCGTTGACAATCACACGCTTATGCTTATGCCCCCGCATCACGACAGTCCTCAATTTGTGTATTAGTTTTTGGTCTATCAGTTTTTTATTTATTAATAATAATATAAAAGTAAAAATAAAATGCTATCGGACATGTTAGGATTAAAAACTAAATTTTCTCTCTTTTTTCATAAGAGACATATATAATTGCGTAAACTGTCCTCAGTGCTAACTTTATACCACGATTTAGCAAAAGTAGGTGTATTATTTATACGGAACACTACACGAACTAACCAATAATATTTTATTTATCACATAGATATATTTGTAAGTAGGTTTTAAGATATTTACTTTAAAAATAAAATAGAAAAAAAAGCAATTTAGCGCCCTTTTACATTAATAAACGTTTTTCACACACAGATTTTTTATAAGTACAGATTTAAAAACGTATGACATCACCAGTTCACACTGTAAATCGTCCAATTCGTCCTCCATAATGTCTAACTCGTCCGTGTCCTTTGCCGGCACTATCAGTAGCTTCGTCTCGGGACACGAGTTGCTGACTATCAACTGAGATGACTTGGGAAATAGAAGGCGATGAACAGTTCTGTTATTTTTTAGGAAGTATTGTTAATATTAACATTTTGTATACATTTTTCAGATTTATTATAAATATTTATTATTTATTCTTGATTCATTATTAATATTGTTTAGGCCTGCCGGGGCGCAGCGGCACAAACGTGTGACTGTAACTACAGGTTGTGGGTTCGATCCCCACTCGAGGAAATGAAATATTTAATATTTTCAGTTTAAATATTTAATGTGACACGCTTGTGCCGCTGCGCCACGACAGGCCTCATCATTAAACGATGAATGTAGATTTAACTCTAATTCAATGAAAACGCTATGTTTTTAGCAATAGCATTTTTTCTTGTAGTAACTCATATAAATTTAGTATCCATATACTATTTACGAACTTCAATCTAAAATGATTTTGTTTAAATGTCTTATCTAAATATATTTCAAAGAAATAAGTAACCTTGGTATGTAGCAAGGAGGTTGAAAAACTTCTCGTGTAGCCATGTCTTGGCAAATACCGTCTAATAATATTATGTCTTCCATTAATTCATTCACAACGAACACCTAAAATGCGTTATTGAGGAAAATGTCAAGCTAAAGTATATAATTCTATATTGTATTAAATGTTACTATTTTACTTCCATTGATCATACCTTAAAGGCTTTTAAACAAGGTACAAACGCGTGTTCTAAACGCATACTAATCTTCTCTCCCGACCAGCCGTGATACGCTGGCACTGTAGGCAATATCATTATGGATAACTTTATTCCTATTTCCCTCCACATAACAGCTTCCAAACTATGGAAGAAGATAAAAAAAAGCTATTGAAAAACCTTAGATTTTTTTTGTCTTTTGATACCTTATACCTATATAGAAATCTTGTCTAGATCAACATATTGACAAAGCACACCGCTCACCACATTTTACTAAAAGACAAACACTGCCTGTTATGGCCGTAAACAACGCCCTACACAATTTTAAAATATTATTATTTACTAATAAAACAATATAATTAGAAACAATAAAATTTTAACGTAGCCCAAAAAGAATATATAGTTTAACTGCTTAGAGCGCTCGAGTATCAGATATGGGTGCAAGTTCAAGTTCCATTTCGCTTAAATTTTTATAACTTTTTTTACAAATTTTCAATGGCGTATTTAGAGTCCATCCTTATAATTCTTCATAATAATACCTATTTCTAATATTAAACCAAGTTTATAGTCTATATATGATAGAAAGATCTAACCCCATGATAGGATGTGGTGCGATATTGAAAGCTTCCTTTATAATGGGCATCGTGATGCAGTACGCTTGCACTGCGGAATCACAACGCACCGTGTAACTGTATGGACGATTCGTTAACACCTATAATATTAATTACAGCTATTTCTGTTTCCGTTTATTCCAGTCAATAAAGGACAAAAAAAATATGTAAGAATATTATATGCCCTAATTAAACAAAAAGATTCTAAAAGGTTGTACAATTTAAATCTTCTTTTTAAATGTTACAATGTGATAAGTTAAAGGCCTGTCATGTCGCAGGACCACAAGCTAATGACTGTAAAGAAGACAGATTGGGGACAGGTGGGGTCATGAGCGAATGTTTCCCAGTGGGGGCTTGAAGTTTAACTTTTAACAATTCTGTTTCTGTAACGTATTGTGTGTTTTACTTTTCAGAGTATTTTTTTTTTGTAAATCGAAAGTTCTGGGGTCGGCATAGCCTACTCCTTTGGTTAAGGTACTATACTCACCCAAGAAAATGACATTTTTAATAATTTATTTCTTTGCTCTGATGATAATGCAAAGCGAAGCGTTGAGTTCCGCTCAACGTCTTCAAATTCAGCGGCAAGGGGCTAATGGAACGGAATAACTTAACACTAAGTTCTTAAGTTCTCTCTACCTACCCTACTATGTCCGAAATATTTAAACTATCGCTTTTTTTTCAACATAACGCTAAAAAAGTGATAGATGTTTTAGATATTTCAACATCTGGAAGAAGAAAGCAAAGGAAATTAAAAAATCAAGTAACATATCTTCGTCTAAATTATTTCCAAATGTATTACTTAAAAAAAAATGAGACCTATATAAAATTATCACCAACCCCTAAAACTCCAATAGCATTTCCCGAAACAATATAATCTTTGCTCGGTTCAGAAAATTTAAGATCAGTTCTGAACTCATAGTTTGGTATCGCTTCGTCGATGTCTTCTCCTGGCGGAGTGTACGTCGCCTCGCATAAACCTGACACCAACACGTATAAACCTTTGGGTTGATCACCTACAATTATTTTTTAATTGGTATATTTTTCTATTGACATTTATATACTTTTTGCTTTATAGTTTATTGTTTTTAGCAGAATATATAATGAGAATCTGTGTGAAATCACTGTTTTTCCCGTTTTGGCTAATTTTAAAACGTTGCTTGTGTAGGCTGGTAATTGAACGTTGTGTTAGCAGAACGGTTAAAAGAATGCAATTATTTTTAATATATGCAATTAATTTTAGATTTACCTCTCCTGAGTGGAAATGGGACGCGCAATTAACGTGTATATATTCAGACACTGTACCGTTCCGCTAAGACAGTCTCGATGAAGATTTCTTAAAATATTAAATTAAATATTTTTAAATTAAGGCCTGTCGAGGCGCAGGGCACGCACAAACGTGCGAGTACAAATTAGAAATTTTGATTGGATTTTGTGAGTTTGAACTCCACTCGTGAAAAAAATTTTTTATGTTAAATTTTTTCACTCTGGCAATGCGCAGCGTTGAATTTCGCCACTTAACACTAATTGGCCAATTTCAAAAAATGGAAAAAATAAGAAGTGTCTTAATGAAAAAGGAGTTTCTTAATATTAGATTCCCAAATACCCTCTGCTCTCGCTGCCATGTGCGGGATCAAGTGAGAAGTAGAAAAAAAAATACAACATACTTATTTTAACATTATAGAATAATAAAAATACATAGTACCTCTTGATACGAGAATATCATTAATATTAAAATTGCGTATTTCAGAATTTTCTAAAAAGAAGTCTGCCACCCGTTCGTTGCCTTGAAGCCATGACACAGCGCGAAGTTGGGTCTATTTAAGATATACATAGGTTATATCAACAGTTCACTTTCTTATCGTATTTAATAATTAATCAAGAACTAAGAAAACTATTAATAATATTATTACTTGTTGAGTATATTTCTTTTTTTATCGAAAAGACAAGGCGACGAGCGTACAGGTCACCTGATGATAAGTGGTAACCACCACCCTCGCCCCCGTGTAACACCATAGAAGCAAATGCATTGCCGGCCTTTAAGATGAGGCCTTTTTGCCGTGTGATCCCGGCTTAGAATAGGATCACCCTGGTACTGATGGGGCCGTGGGCGACGGTGATCACTTACCATCAGGTGAACCGTGCGCTCGTTTGCCGTCTCTTCCATAAAAAAAAAAAACATAGACGCACTTTTTGAAGGTATCTATAGTAGCGTCTTGACCTGAATTTTGCATGTCTGTGAGGATTATATGATGAGCTAATATACTATGCGGTCAGAAAATTCGTCGGCACGTACCAAGTCCAACAGTTCTTTGTGATAAATGCGGTATATAACTCTATACAGGGCCAAAGTGTCAAGACTCTCTTGGGTCCCCAATGTTTCGAACGACTATATTGCATTATATGCGATCAAAAGATAAAAGCTGATGCTGAGGTGCATCAGCCCAGGGCTGAGAACAGTACTCGATATGAGGTTCGGCCTCTTGACCACATGGGCAATCGGTGTTTTTGTGTAAAGTACTGTCTCGCTCCGGCGATTACACCCTGGCCAACTTGGCCTTGCTTATAATATGACCGCGATACTGGTAGTCACTTGCAACCCTAAGATATTGGGTTTTATACTGATGCTAACCACATCTCTAAGAGCTCTCTTTAACCTCATCTGGACGGTCGAGGGATGCCTCAACAGAAAACACAAATTCATTTCAGCACTGGTCGACGTTTCCCCGAGAAGAATGACTTGCCCGGCCAAAGTATACAACAAATATACAACGTCCATAGTGCTATCATTTACATAGTAATGTATGTTAGAATCTTCTAACATATCATTGATATGTACAAGAAGCATCGAACTGGACAGCAAACAGCCTTGAGGGTAGCCAGCATTCACGATCATGTAATTGGAGCAGAAACCATAGACAGCAACCTTGATGCACGTCCAATGAGAAAATTGGCGATCCACTTATCGCGTATAAATTCTCAAGAAACCCGTAGGATGGAAGCTTAGCAAGGAGCGCCCTGTGCCGATCTCGATTTAAGGTCATATCCAAATTATCTACCAGGCCCACTCTTTTGCTTTCAACAACCACACTAGAGTGGTGGTTAAGGTAAACCAATGATGAATTTAGCAGAGCGTCCCTGGTGGAAGCCATATTGACGGTCATTGATATACTGGTGATCCTCCAGATAAACGAAGAACGAGCAATTTATTATGCTCTCCATAACTTTTGATAGCAGGGAGGTGATAGCAATGGGTCTGTTGTTAGTTTTAACAGAACCATCGTTTCTTTATGAAATTGGGTGGATGTGAGCAACCTTCCAAGATTGTAATGAACTAAAACGAGGTAACTGAGACAAATTTCACCGACAGAGTAAGAGTGCCGCAACGCACTTAGCACTAGAACCGGAAAATATTGTTTACAACATAACGCCACAAAAACATCGAAATACGTAACTTGTGAAAATTCTAAATTCGCTATACTTTTTGAACACACCTCGTATAGCAAAGTGAGCAGAAATAACCTATTTTACTACTATCTTTAAATAATTGGTTGTTAAATGGTGGATTTCAGATCCACAAATATATTACATATGCATTGTTTTATGTTTTACTGAACAGCTCAAAAAAACTAAACTTAAGTAGCATTACTTTGTTTAATTTTCATTAATATAGAAATATTATGTTTATAATGAAATATAATTGAGGCCTGTCGTGGCGCAGCGGCACAAGTGTAACCGACAGGTTCTGGGTTCGATCCCCAGTCGAGGAAATGAAATATTTAATATTTTCAATTTAAATATTTAATGTTTCATTTCTTCGCTCTGGTAATAATGCAAAGCGCGGCGTTGAGTTCCGCCACTCAACACGCAATGCCTCAAATTCGGCGAAAAGTGGGGAACGGAAGTGGAACGGAGTGTCATAACACTAGGTTTCACTTTCGTTCCCTCTGCCTACCCTGCCTAGTGCGGGATACAGCGTGAAGCTGAAAAAAAAAAAAAAAAAAAAAATGAAATAATGTAACGAAACAATTCACCTTGGAACGTCTTTATGTCTTAACATTCTTAAATGTCTGTCTGTACAAAACAAAAAAAATATTATTATTACATTTTTTTTAATTCGTATTAACTATAATGCAGCAACTAGAGCAGAATATCTCAACATTAAGTTCTTAGGTTTCCCTTGCCTACTCTGCCATAGACATCACTGATGTCTAGTGCAGGATATGACGTAAAATTGAAAAATATACTAAGAAAGAACTCACTTCAGGTGACGAAGGCGCAACTAAGCTGCCTTTATGTCGACAAAGTTGAACTTTTTCTTGTATGGCATTGACTAATAACCGATATTCAACTTCATCAAGAAAACCTTGAAAACGTAAAAAAACGTAAACACCGGAAATTGGTGATTTAAAACCATTTCAATTAGTTAATATCTAAGAAAACATAAAAAATATGAATTTTAATATGAAAAACCTTCTTCTTTCAGCTGCATAGTGTCGAGTATCATAATGTTAAGTGTGGAAGTAGTAGCTTGTCGGGTCTTCACCGTGATGGCGGTCCACGGCCGGTCCCGCTGCAATAAGCCTAGCTGTCGGGTTACAGCCAATCTAAAATATACAATTTTAGAATAATAAATACATGTTTTTGTTTTAAGAATTTTGATGATATTAAAAAAAATCATAAATGAAAATTCTGTATTTGAATTTTCGGCAATGATGATTCATGATTCAATTATAAAACACTAAGGCTTGTCGTGGCGCAGTGGCACAAACGTGCCTGTAACCGATGGGTTGTGAGTTCGATCCCCACTCGAGGAAATGAAATATTTAATATTTTCAATTTAAATATTTAATGTTTTCGTTTCTTCGCTCTGGTACAAGGCAAAATGCGGCGTTGAGTGCCGCCACTCAACACGCTATGCCTCAAAATTCGGCGGAAAGTGGGGAACGGAAGTGGAACGGAGTGTCACTGGGTTTCCAAGGAGGAGTGAAGACTAGGTTCCCAAGTTCCCTCTGTCTATCTTGCCATGTGCGGGATACAGCGAGAAGCTGAGAAAAAGAGAGAAAAAAACTAATTTCTTATCATAATATATTAGTAAACAATAATAGATAAAAACATGAAAAGAACGAACATCGAAGGTTTAAGGTTTAGGTTAACATTGTGCCTTGGGGGACACCACAAAAGTAATAGTGATTAAAACATTATGTTATTTAAAATATAATACACATTACATTATTATGTGTTTATGGCTATACCTATCAGTTTCTAATTTATTGTACAGGGTGTCTTGAATCTGTTGGTTGTCAACTAATTGTGGAAGTAGACTGCAAACTTCTTGTTCTCCAGTCACAAAACCCTATATCAAATAAAAATACTTTTATTGAGTGAGTAGAACGCTATCGTAGAGCCTTCAGAATTTAAATTACACAGGCTATTTGTAGGTTCAATATATACTCGATGAAATAAAAATAATAATAATTTCTATTTCTCTCTCTGGCATAGAGACAATGTGTAAAATTATTTTTTAAGGTGAGGATATTCTGAATGTAAAATTTTGTTTATTAGTATCAAAAATACCTTTCCAACATCATAGCCAAAAGCCAATTGTATATCAATCATCCTGTCAATGTACGCCATAACTTTTGGGACCGATACCCTGTAGAAAAGAAATAATTTTAATGTGGTAGGACATGTTTAATTGCGTTTGGTACAGCTTCTGTCGTAAGTTGGTATTTTTATGTTTTTTTATAATGAAATTTTTAGAATATACTTGAAGGTATGCGCCAAAATAGCAAATCTGTGTAATATAATTATTATCTAATTTTTATCTATAAAAAATATCTTATGATCTTTGTTTAGTACTTTTAATCCTTTTTGAGAATAATGTTTAAAATATTAATGCAGACCTAGCCAATTTGCACAGCCGTAAGAAACGTAACATTCTCAATAACTTAGTAGCAGTAAGAACACTCGAGTTTAGATTATTCCATTTATCCCAAGGAGTTAAAGCATCTATTACATCCAAGAAAAGATCTAAAATGTAAAATACCAATTAAGGTACAGTTATGGAATATGTACATATGTATATCTATTTGAACCCAAAAAAGTAAATTAATTTCTAAAGTAAGCACTCACAACACTTAATTACTGTAAAATTCGGAATTATTTTTGGTAATTTGATTTTATTACAACAATTTACTAACCACCAGTGGCCATAACGATGATAGCGAAATCTAATTTATTCCAATGTGATTTAAAGTAACCACGAATGGTTAACGCTAACATTTTGACTACCATTTCAAATACGTATATTATGTAGAAGAATCTGGAATAATTAAATTTTAAAGAATAAAACATATTCTGTTTCGACATAAACTGCAGTTTTTACCAGTATATATCAGCCAAATAATTTTGTAGATGTCACAGTGGCTTGTGGACAATTAAGTAAATGTATGTATAAAAATTACCAAAATAAAGGACGGTGTTATATTTGCATTGTGGTTAGGTAATCATTAAGATATTAAAACGACCATATAGATATTTTACATTTTTAAATTGATTGTTTCCTTGGTTCATCTACACGTAAAGTTATTGTTAATTCTATTACGCTATCTCACTTAAGATATATGTAAAATGGACTAAAAGGGACCACAATAAGATTTATTATTATATATTCTCTCACATGTACTATTCTATAATTCAAGGACAAAGTAAAATTTATCCAAAAAATGTGAGACCAATAACTTATAACAGTAAATTAAAGCAATATTTTAACATATTAATTATATAACAATCAAACACTAACAAATTAAGCGACTTTATAGTAATCGTCAATGTTAAAGAAACAGGTGGTTTCATCAACACTTCGCACAAGATGACCGGTGTATTACACAATATCATCACATAAATGAATCCGTCGAACCAAACGTTTGAAACCAGCCGGTAGCACAATTGTCGCCATTCGTGACGCGGTACTTGGGCATTTGCTGGGTCCGGCATCATTATATCTACTAGCTTACGGCGAAGCCAAACTGCGTGAGCCTTGTAGAAAATATATTGACTATATTGAATAACTCCTTTTATGTTTAATTCAAATATAAAATATATTTTATATATGTCGGAACGGATATTAAATTATAATAGATGTATAATTAATTAGTAATATTCTAAGTTATTTGTAATAACTATTGACAACATGATTGACTATAATAATTTAAGGAGTATTGTATAACCAATAAGATGATGGCGCCAATAGCATGCAGTTACAGCGTTGAACTAATTGTTGATTATAGCAGAATTACTATTGGTTGATCTAATTGAAAGATTTTGATAATGTTTTGACTGTTATTTGACCAGTAAAGGCTTATGTTTTGAGTAGAGTCGGCACATGAGGCTGTTCTATTTTTAAAAAAAAAGGAAAGGTTGACGATCATTAAATGTACATTCTTCGGTTGATTTTCGGATGAAAAGGACTAGTGTCACGAATCTGCTGTTATTCCTGCTTGCATTAACCCACAATAGAGTCCACGAGTGCGAGTGTGAGTGCAACGAAATAATTTACTTAACGTTGAGTTGCAACGAAATAATTTACTTAACGTTGAGTTGCAACGAAATAATTTACTTAACTTGATCATGAGTCTCACGTAAAAATCATCAATAATCGTAATTATTAATAAATATATTTTAGGTATATACTTTTGGCCTCCACAAAGTGGCTAATTGGTCCAGATTCACTCTCGCATCATCAGCATCTGCAGCTACTTCTACAGCTTGCACCAAAGTTCGAACACCGTCCTTACTAATTTTACCATGTTCATATTGCCGCCAATATGATATCTTCATCGCTTTTAACACTCTCTGATTTGCTTCTCTAATAAATATAAATATATTTCACCTTTGTATAGAAAACTTAACGTTTAGTTCAGACCGCTTCACAAGGAGCGGAAAAAAATGTTTCGAGAACATATATATGTATGATTTAAAATAAGTCCCATCAACTTCTAACTTCTAGCTTTAGTCAACCGGTGATTATCAATAAATTTATTTAACCTTGACTTTAAATATGTTCCAAACCTCATCATTTCAGCAAATTCCTTCTTTGTCGGCTCATTGGGTATCTCTCTTTCACAATCAGGGCATGTGGTGTAGCGGTACCCCATATAAGTATCATCGTCACTGTCTTCATCACGCATTTGTATTTGATATGGATGTTTTATGGTTGTTCCTGAAATTATTATATATCTAGGTACTATTCTAAATATTAAAATTGAGGAGCCGTCGACTACGACACGAAAGTGTGGGTTCGATTCCCACTTCAGGCTATTTAAATATAACATCTGCTAACAAGGCATTAAACTCACAATGTCTCAAATTTGCCAGAAAGTGGGGAATTGTCGTGTCGTAATGGAAAAGGAGTGTCTTAATTAAATGTCATGGTAACAGGAATATTGAAGTCAAGAAGAGATCAAAATAATACAAGCCAAAAAAAATATCTGACCATGTTTATTAGTATTATTATTCTAAAAAGAAAATACGTACGTAATAATTTGTAAATAGAGATAAAATCATACCAGCCTGCACAAGTTCCCAATTAGCATCAGCTAGGAATTTGTCCATCTTCAGCATGGATATACAACGGTCTCGGGTTAGCATTATGCGTTTTACACAGTTGGTCATATTAGCTTTCTTTGCCAGCGATATTTCAGCCAACCCCAAAATCTTCAATACTTTTTGCATAGACGTAGCATTGACTAGTAGAGACAGGATGACTAGTCCTGCCGTTTGAATTATGAAAATCTATAAAAGCATTGTTACTCACTTTATTTTTAATATACATTAGATTGAAATTATTGTTATGCATAATTCATAAGATTTCCGGAAAGCTGTTAAAATTATATTTAGGTTTATTTTATGAAAAGACAAGGCAAACGAGCGTACGGGTTGCTTGATGGCAAGTGATCACCGTCGCCCACGGCCCCGTGTAACACCAGAGAAGCTACACGATAACCAAAGGAACCAAGTCCAACAGTTCTCCAGAACACCTCACGTGATTAATGCGGTAGAGAACGCACGAGGAGACGTAGATACGTCTGACGTAGAGACGCAGGGCCAAAATGTCAAGCCCTTCACAGATCATTAGATCTCCAACTGTTTTAACGGCTCTACGTTTTATACGATGAAATGGTTCAACTTAAAACGGGGGTACACCAGCCCAGATATGAGAACAGTACTCCAAATTAGGCCAAGCCTGGGCCCTATACAGAGTTAATTGGTGTTTTGCCGCAAAGTACTGTCTCGCTCTGGTGATTACCACCAGTTTCTTGGAGACCAACTGGCAGTCACTAAAACACTAAGGTCCAATATACTGCTGCTGGCGGCTTTAAGAAAAATACTCTCGACAACTTGTGATTCGACAAATGAGATTTTTTAAGTGGTTAACGCGCACTTAAATCTTCCGACGGTTTAATTGAACCAGGTTCCTTTCACCCCTTGAGGACCGGATTTGAATACAGAAAATTAGTTATTTTGTTCTATTTATTTTGACTGAACGACAAATTTGTCTCTTGTACCGACTTAACCATAAGTTTCTTAATTTAGAATTTTAGAGATTGTTTATTTAAAAATATAAAAGTACAGCTAATATGAAAAAATAAACATTACTTTGTACCTATATAATTCTTATATTATTTCTTTGATTCGTTATTTACTACTGTACATTCAATAGACAAGTTGCTTAATATTAAGAATAGAAAAGTGCTGTCCACATAATAGTATTTATATAAACGATTGATCCGCCATTTCAACTTCTATTCTAACTATATACTACTAACATTTCTCTTACCTCTCCAGCATCCTCTAACGCTGGCGTTTGGAGAACAATTAGAGCCAAACAAAGAGACAGTGGACCTCTTAAGCCGCCCCAGACACAAGCTAAAGAATGTTGCCATGATATACCATATCCTATACGTCTCAAAATTGGTGTCATCATAGCATAGACTATTAAACGAGAAAAATAGACCGTCGTATATGTAACGAAAACTAACGCCACAAGTCGAACACTAATCACGTGACTCAGCTTATCAAATATAACCACTCCAACCATTGTGAATATCAGTGTATTAACAACAAATACCAAAATATTCCAAAAATGAGCTGCAATCTGCTCTACATCGGCTGCGAGGGTTGATTTACTTTTGCTTACCATAACACCTGCTATAACAGTTGCTAAAAATCCCGATACATAAAAATACTTCTCGCCAATATAAAACGTTAGATACGCCCCACCTATAGTGACCGTTACTACACATAGCAAATCAGAGTATGTCAATATCAACATGATAGATATTATTTTCCCTGTAATGAAACCAAGTAAAGTACCACCACCAGCGTATCTAAGAAGAAGAAGAGAAATTTGTGACGCTGAAGTAAGGGCTAGGGCTAAGTACCCGAAAACAGCTGTAAATGCAATCATAACTGTTGCATCACCTATCAATCCTTCACCCAGAAGAAGCACACTAACATATTTTCCTTTGGACATTTCTTTCAATTGCTTCACAACTTCCATAGGATATATTGGAGAACAAATCACACCAAATAAAAAAGCTGTTGGGAAATTCCATGAAGATTCAATCAGATTATACGCCATGAAAGCCACCATCAAGCCCGTAAGAACTGCTCCAGGTACTCCAACCAAGAATATTTGCGGAAAAGTCTTCCAAAATGAATGGGAATCGACAGAATATGATGTGTAAAATATCAGAATAGGTAAAAATAGTATCAGTAGCAAGTCCACGTCTATGTAGCATATTTGGACTATCGGTTTGATTGAAGGATGTCGATTTGCTAAAAACCCAGCTATACCTCCTAAACTGAACATTATCACTCTGTAAGGGACACACATACTAGTCCAGAGCATTATAGCTCTTATCACAACACCGATAAGAAGAATAGACATTAAAAATAAAATTGGCAAATACAGAGGATATGCCAAAGTAGGACGGTATGGATCATCAAAGACAATCTCTTCGGATCCATTTTCTGTTTCATTAGCATTGATTTTATTTATAAATTCTGTTAAAATACTGTAAAATATAATTAATCTCGACATTATGCACAAAGCATAGCCATACAGATTTTTTTAAAGATAAATTATATACGATTTTATTGTTTGCCATTTAATAAAAAAAAAAAAAATATTATGTTTGTTTAATACTACCACTTTTTGTAAACAAACAGTTAAAAAATACAAATAGTAAAAAAATGTTTTTTAAATTCATAAATAATTTTAATACGTTTTCAGGTTAGGCAGGGCAGGCCGAGGGAACTTGGGAGCTCAACGCCATGCTTTGCACTGTTCCCAGAGCGAAGAAATGAAAATATTAAATATTTCATTTCTTCGAGTGGGGATCAAATCCACTATCTGACGCGTTTACAGTCGCACGCTTGTACATCTGCGCCACGACATGCCACAGGTTTTAATAAACAAAGAAGATGGAAAACGCTGTAAATTACAATATTATTAGATAAAACTACTATATAAACAGCTTGAGAAAAACGCTCTTCTCTCTATAACTAGAAAGGCAAAGAGAAGAGAAACGGAAAGAAGACAACGTCGAGTGGAGTCCATACTACGGTATCAACTCAAGATATGCGACGAAACGATGCCATCGTCTCAATAGAGAAATAAAAATAATACCTTATTGAAAATCAAGGCCAGACATGAGTCAGGGATTCTCCCTAAGAGAATGTATCCCAATAGCATTTAAAAGAACTCCATCTCATATTATCTTGACAACTTACTTATAGCTATTTTTACCAAATATAGCTATGAACCACCGCAATAGAGAAATTTCCATTAAAAAAAAACCGCTATCACATTCTTTTCAGGAGCTATGTCGCCACAGACAGACACACAAACATTTTTTTTTCCAGCTTCACGCTGTATCCCGCACTAGGCAGGGTAAGCAGAGGGAACGGAAGTGAAACCTAGTGTAATGACACTCCGTTCCACTTCCATTCCCCACTCTCCGCCGAATTTGAGGCATTGCGTGTTGAGTGGCGGAACTCAATGCCGCGCTTTGCCTTATTACCAGAGCGAAGAAATGAAACATTTCATTTCCTCGACTGGGGATCGAACTCAGAACCTGTCGGTTACAGTCACACTCTTGTGCCGCTGCGCCACGACAGGCCTCAAAATGATTCCTCTTTTTTTTGCGTGAGGGTTAAAAATGATTTTTGTGACAAGAAATAAAGTCTATGTCAGTGTTCTTTATTTGAGCATATTTATTTACAGTTAATAATAATCAATTTATAAAAATGTCATTAACATTGAATATTACTTCCATATTGTTGTTGATATTAAAATGTATGAAACATCAAGTATAATATAGCATCTAGATTAACATGTGACACATAAAATGTAAATACATATATAGAACCCTCTTCTTTTCTATGACATAATAATAATCAAATAATACTGAATACATTGAAAAAATAAATATCATTTTAATTTCAAACAAAATGTCAATATTGTAATGATTAAAATTCTAATTAACTTAAATTAACACTATGTTTTTTTAAACTTCACACGATAGGTAAGGCGGAACTCAACGCCGTACTTAAAACGAATTTTATAAAAACAGTCTTGTTAGAGATCCCTAGGAAACAATAATCGAATACCATTATTTGGTTTCCTCGGACTCTTGTATGGGGAAAACTTTTGTGGTGTTTTCCTTGGGGACCTTCTGGGTGATGTTAACTCTTTTATCTTATCTTTTTTTTCTTGAATATCATTGTTTAGTTCTTTCTTTTTCTTTTCTATTTCCTTTAGTTCCTTATAGGCTGTTGCTAGCATCCGTTTTTTCCAATCCTCGTAAGGTTCTATTTGAGGTTCTAATGATTTTTCCTCTATGACCTTTTGTGTATCGATTTGCATTGCATTTTCACCTGAAATAAAAAAAAGAGATTTCATTAAATACATTATTTTTTTACATAAAATACCATTTAATAAGAAACTGTTGTGGCACAGTCACACATCTTCTCGACTGTAAATGCTTTGCCAGTTCAATTCACAGCCAGGGGAATTATTTTTTTTATTATCTTACTAAGGGTAGATAATAGGCTTTAAAGTGTATTAGATTAACCATTTGGACAAGCCAATAAAAGACAATTGAGATACACAGGATTATAATTTCTTTTTTATTTTATTATTGTATAAATGATTATAATTTTATTATTTTTTTATGAATTTTGCCATGAGATTTAAAGAACGTCACGTCACGGCCTCTTTCCATTTTAAAAGTAAATAAATCTCTTTCCATTACTTAAACTAAAAGAAAAATTGTAGTAAGTGCAATATTAAAAAAATATTTGGCTTTCCATTGGCACCTTTTCTTTTGAATTATTTATAATTCTACATTGCTAAGAATGTGGAATTGCAAATAATTAATCCTTTTAATTAAGCATCAAACCTATAGCCCCCATGCTTGTCAGACAACGTCCCACTGTGTCACACTGGCCATACAAACACAGTAATTGTTTGAAAAACTTACGATTTTTATCATCATTCTTGAGTGATCTCCCTTTCTTCTTTAAAGTAGTAAATTTCTCATCAACAACTTTGGTCCAATCAGCGTCCAGTTTTGCCCATTGAGCAGGTTTCAGTCTTGACTTTTCAATGATTTTAGTTTTTGATATCTTTACTTTATTTACCCTGAAAATATAAATTTGAATATATAATTAGTCACACACAAAGTGATGTAGGCAGAAAATCTAACCGTGCTTAAAACACAGCTTTCCTCACAAACTTTAGATATTATGTGTAAAATGGAATGGAATGGAAGTCAATCCAAGACTCAGTGTTTGTAACAAGTAAATAAATATAATTAACTGCTTTTTGGCAAATGACCCCACTACCGTCGAAATTATACTCACAATTTTTGCTGCTAGGCCATAAAAACCTTATATATACAATGACTTGGAATGCAATAAGCAAAATTTTACACATTTTTACACATTCACTAGCAAAATGGAAGGAAAATAAATGAAACAGAACAAAATAATAAAACACAAAAGATACCTGCAAGCTTGAAACACAGCCATACATACATATTGTGGCAAATTAAGATCTATCTCCTGAAATAACATAATAAAGAAAAAATAAATAACTAAATTAAACAAACAAAAAGTACAATAAAATATATATAAAATCTATGTTCTAATTGTTATTGTTTCGAAGCATAAATAAAATGACCACATCACATAATATATAGCAAAAAATATATAATAAAAATAATATAATATTTTTAGCTTTATTGCGCCTACTGTTCCATGTATAGTAGGGCAGGCACAGAATATTAAAAAAGTATTAAAACACTATTTTTCGTTTTCATCCTGAATTTGTCTTAACACAATGAAAAACATAAAAATATCATATAGTGGTTTAGGAATATATATATACTAAATAAAAGTTAAACATTGATTTCTATTATTTCATATTAAAATACAATGCCAAAGTAGAAATTGGGAACAGCAGTATCTTAATGGGAATGTGTTTTAGTTCTAGGTTCCCAAGTTCCCCCTGTCTACCTGTTGTGTGCACAATACAAGTGGGATGATGAAAAAAACTTCAAAACTTACTCTAAATATATAGTGCATAGATGGAATCAATCACTTTCTTTACACAGAATAATTATGAAGAGAAAAATCATTAAATTTTCTAATTTTGCCCATAAAATATGAGATAGTAATATTATTAGCATCTCATAAATCTGTAACTGCTTTATCTGATAATTAATGTGGTAATCAAATTTTAAGATATTGAGGAAATATATCCATTAGTATTTACAAGCGCAATAATAATAAGTAAATAATTGAAACTGACAGCCTTGATGGACTGAAAACGACTTATTATTATAAAAAAAAACTACATATAAGATACAAACATATCTATTGAACTAAAGAAGAATTTGTGATACAAGTAATATATCCATTAAATTACCATTTTAGATACCCTTTGGTACTCCTCAAGTATTTTTTCAGCCAAAGATTGTACACCAGAGCATTGAAGTGAAGCACAAAGAAGTGATATCGATAGTTTATCACTGTTAAGTTCAAGAAGATTTTCAACCACTTTGCGGCAGTTAGCATATGAAGGACCTTTTAAACCAGAGTATTTTACTGCTGTTTTCTGTAAATGAAATCGGTATAGTAATTAAGCATAATCTATGAAAAAAGGGATTTTTGACAAATATTGTAATTAATTTATCTATATAAATTAATTTATCTGTATAATATTTGTTAAAAATTATTATCATATCAAGGTAATTTGAATAAAACGTACATTATCTAAATCAACACCATACATAGCCGATGCTAAATCCAAACAAATAACAGTTTTGCTAGTATCCGTCATAACATTTGACGCAATAGACTTAGTTTGTAATAATCGTTCAAATTCGGCAGCTTTACTGTAATTCAGATTGCAGTTAGTTTTGTATATTTAAAAAAATATACAAAAATACAAATAGAATGCGTTATATACTTTATGACTTTATCTTCATTGCCAAGACCTAACTTGGTAGCTATTAATTTAAAAGTTTTGTTATATGTAGCCATTATGTTTAAATATTTATAAAATATTAACAATTTGCCTTCTACTTAAAAAAATATTATAGTAAATTATATTATTTAATGCAATCAAACTATGGCGCGTTCTGGCAGTTCCAAGTCAATTTGACAGTTACAAATCTGAAAATGAACAGCTGACCATTTTTCACGTTGTTTATGGTCTTCGGCAAAAATAGGAAAAACAGATGTAAGCATTTTCGGCGATTTTATTTACGATAACCCAATAATATAAAAAATAATGTATTTGATTTTATTATATAAACATTTACAATAAAACGAAAAAAAAACACTACTACATAAATATACTTTAAATAGACTTTTACTAATTTTGTAATTTTATAATACTTATTTCATTTTTAAATTTATTTTATTACTGTAAATAAAGAAAATTAAGTAAATATATCAAAATAAACAATTGTATCTCACTAAATATGCCTGTTTTTATATTCTAATATTATATTTTTAAGTAGTTCAAAAGTGCCACAATTCAAAATTACAACTACGAAGAAACAAATTCAGTCACAAATGTATATTTTCGTATTTAAACCACGATAAATAGTCATAATTAGTGTGAAACTAATTTGCATCATCTTAAATTATAGTTGACCACGCCCCTTTATCACTATTCAACAGAACATGCCATGATAAAACACCTTCTCGCAATATCAGTAGGCGACATGTTGATTTTTTCTGTAGGTTCTGTGAAGCCGATACGGATTGCTGTCATTGCTACGAAAATGTCTTTGTAGTTATCAGGGTGTAGGTCATTTAATTGTAGCCTTAAACACTAATCCGTGCTAAATTTTATACAATAAAAACTATTCGAGGAAAGAAGAGGATCCACTCCACCCGAATCAGGGGTGTGTATGCGGTGATGTTCGACCGATATAGATTTGTATCAAAATAATCCGAATCTATTTATAAATATTATTTTCACATCTTTTTCTTATGTTCAAACGTTAATAGTAACGTCTGCTCTATAATTATCTTGTGAAAGTTTATAAATATTACAGTACACCATGGTGGACTCGCGAGATGAGTCGGGTCATTATTTTTGAAGGTTGCCATTTTTAGGGGATATATTTGTGATTTTTGGGCGTGATCGTTGAGAGCTGCTGTATGCGGGCCAGCCGTGTGTTAAACGCGAGTGTCGATCAAGTGAATAAACAAAGATAGAGTGCATACATATTGGAAGTGCAAGTTAGTGTGGTGTTTTCAGGTAGAGATGCAATTGGTGTCAGTTAGTTGGAGATAATAAGAGTGTGGTGAATGATGTGGGCGCAGTGAGCGGGCACAGCGGCACCACGGCTTCCTCAGTGGCGGGGGGCGCGCGGGGAGCCGAGTCTCCTTCGCAGGCCAACCAGGACACCGTGGATAACGCCACTCCCACCTGCTGGTGAGTATTTACATATACACAAATTGACCAAAAACCAGCAAAGATAAAATTTATGAAAATAATTTTAATGCAAATTTTGCTTTCTGTTTTTTATGTTTTATCGTTTTAAAGATTTTTTATTCTTTCTACAATTAAAAAAAAATATATAAAAAATACCAGCAGGTCCATTATCTCGAACACCTTTACTAATTTTATACTCAATATTATTTTATAAAAACCAGTGAACAATTTGAATTTAATTAAATAAATTAGCTGCAATTAAAAATGATATGAAGCAATGCATGGTGTAACTTGATTAGTTAGTTTCTTATATATTATTAAAAACCAGTTATCAAATTATATTAGGACTGATAAGGTTTATCTCAAAACATTCAAATCTTAAAATTTTGTTACAAAATATTGATGCAATGTTTATATTAGCTGCTGTCCTTGACACCACTTACCTGCAATTTGTAATAACTTAATAATATTTTAAATTATTTTATATTTAAATAGATTGTATGAAAGATTTTTTGTATTGACAATATTATTAACCTTTAACTTTACTTGCTAAATCGTCAATTGAGCATTTGTGACAAATATCAAATATAAGTATTGTATTTTATTTTGAAAAACTAATGTCAATGATGAAAAATAATTGCTTTTAAATATTTTCAAGTACCATTTACATTCACTTTCTTAATATTGCTTATATATTCAAGTAACTGCAATTTGTGCAATCAGGGTTCAATTAATTTTGGATGTCTATTAGTTTTCTGGTCTTACATAGCAAGATTAGAAATATTGAGCTAAATATTAAATGTGATCTGCACTGTATTGTGTTTTGGAAGTCAACACACAATGTATATTCACAATAAATATTATTTTAGCAGTTTATTTATATGTCAAGGCTTAAAAAACTGTAATGTGATATTTGTTTATATTAAAAAGAGTACAAGATAAATATCACTTTAATCTATATTTCAAAAATGTCAATATCTAAAATTAAATTGAATAATGATTGTTATACTAAAAACAAATTATTTAAAAAATGAAATAATGTTTTATTTTGATACTAATGTGGTGCAGGAGTAGAAGTATTCATTTGGGTTTGACTTGAAGGGGAGTGAGTAATTTTATCTACATTCTGGTAATTTCCTCATCCATATGCCTATCTTGTTAAATGACATAATTTTTGGACACCAATTTAAGATGAAAAGCATAAAGCTGACTTTCACTTTTATTATTATATTTTGAGTAATGAAAATAACTATAACATAAAAGTGAATATATTGCTGATTTTTCCTTAGTGCATATATCCTTAAAATTATGGTTTCCTAGAATAACCAACCAATTCCTTGAAAATTCATTTTTAACTTGACACATTATAATTGCTTAACACTTACCTTATACACTGTTTAACAAAATAGAATATATATTTAGTGATAAGAAAACTACATGTTTTATTCATGAATGTTCTAAAAATATCTTTAATCTCAGACAACTGCAATGTCAGTGTGTAATGAATCACTTGCTATTTTTACAACTTTCCTATTTATACTGATATTATCCTACTTTTATGTTAAATGTATTGAAAATTTGTATAAATGGATACTTATTTCAATAATATTAATTTGAATAGGATCAGGTAGATAGGTTTAATAGTAGCATGTTAATAGTGGGTTTTATTAATTTATATGAAAATAAAAATGTAATTACAATTAATCATATTTTTTTAGATTCACTTCTAAGGTGAAAACTAAGTGCTTATACATTCCATTCTCTGCTGGAAGTTAAAATAATTCTATCCTCCAAGTACAGATTAAACACACACCACAACCATATTTCAAACATAAATGTTTCAAATATCCAATGCCTTATCTATTTAATAAGAAAATTTAATATAATATTTATATAGACTTGTTATAATGCTGGTGTACAAGCCAGTGACTGTAAATGTGATAGGTTGTGGGTTTGATCCCCATTCGAGGCAATGAAATATTTAATATCTTTAAATGAAATAATATATTTTTTTTCATGTCTTCACTCTGGTAACAAGGCAAAAGCAAAGCATTAAGATCTGCCATTTAACACACAATGCGTTAAATTCAGCAGAAAGCGAGAAAAAGAAAAAAAACACTAGGTTTCCTTTGCCTACCCCACTATGTACAAACAAAGGTGTGAAGTCGCAAAAACAAAAAATATGTAGGTTTACCATTATATATACATAAAATATATGTTTAAAATGCAAGAGGAAATTTTAATGTACATAGTCCATTACTGTATGTAGCAATATATAACAGCTGTAACGGCAAGGTAGGATGCCATTGTCGTTTAGGATTATTCCTATGTCCCCGCCGTGACACCATTGAAGTATTGTTCCTTTGCTATTTATCATTATCACATGTGCTAATAATGATAATATACATATTTTACTACCATACATTAATGGATGCTTTTTTTAAATAAGTAATTGGTTTTCAATGATATTGTGTAATGATAATTAGTTTTAATTTTCTATAAAGCTATAAATCAATTGTAGATATGTACTTTTTTTTATTTTGTCAGAAATACAACTCTCATTTCCTTTTTTTGATGGTATTCTTAATTTGTGAGTAAAATTTAAATTCGTGAATATGGAGGTTGATGTTTTTTTAAGACATAAAAAAAACTAAATGGTTTATGAGAACGATTTTATTTCATCAATCAATGAAAATTTCAATTGTATTGGGTTATATCCCCATTGAATATGGGAAAACGAAGAAATGAAATATTTAATATTTTCATTTCTGTTTAAACGCTAACGAGGCTATTCGCGGCGTTTAGTTCCACCGCAATTTAACACACAACGCCTCCAGAATTCGGCGGAAAGTGGGCTTCTGATTGCCTCAACACTAAGCTTCCTCTGCCTACTTTAATTCATGAGGTACACAGCGTTATTCTGAAAAAAAATACACAGATACACAGACAAGAAACTCTTCTAGGTTAATTTTAGTACGTTAATCCATATATAATTTTTTCGACCATATTTCCATCACACGGACACTAACAATACGATTTTAAATTATAATGCACTTCATAGCGGATTAGATCATAATCATAGACTTTTATATGAGAAGTATCTTTATATTTGTTAGCGTACATAGCGTAACTTTGATACAATAATTTAACAAAAAAATATCAAATATTAATTTCAATTACCTACCTACAGGTATTTTTGGCATGACATAATTATTCGTAATAACAAGGAAAAAGGGACAGGAAAAATATTCTCCAATCGAAATCAGGACAACTCACTAGTTGTTCGTACAAAATTTGTCGTTATTAAGATATTTCAATAGGATTATTTCTGTCACCATCATTATTTACTACCGTGTGTACGGCTTTCAAATGTTTCTGGTAATACTCTCGATGAATGTTACCGCTTTCAGCGACAGAAGCGCAGTTACAAAAGATCCATAGTACTCACTTTGAAACTTTATTTTTGCAAGCAGAAATTTGTGTATTTTATGCAGTTATGTCTTGGAAAGGCGACGTTGTGTTATTGCTTGTCAATAATTTAATTATTTGGTTTTGATATGATGTTTTATATTATACTCTTCTGTAGTATTAAAGAAATTAACAAAATTTTACATCTTCTTATGGACTTGGCACTACTAGGTAAATGTTACAAGATGAGCAGAACCCTCGTAACTCTAATACATAAGTTGCTAATTCTGATATGCTCAGTTATTTAATTGTCTGTGTAAACGTTTAAGTTGTATCTGTGTAGTATTAGCTAAAATGAAAAATCAGAAAAAAAAAGGACAATAAAATGTACGAAAATCATACATTTTACCACTTTAATTAGTAGAAATTTTACAAATTTTACAAATTACATTTGGACACAGGCTCCTTACGCCAAAGCCACTTTAGGCATACGATCAAAGAAGATCAAATCTAGGTCAGACAATACGTAATACTCTAGAAACTACAAATTTGCCTTATAAATTATTTGGTAATATCTACATTAAATTGTTGAATGACATGAAATTTGCTCTAGCGTTAATTTTGTTTACAACGACGAAACGCGGTGAATCATGTCGGACCTGATTTTAACTAGTCCCACGTCTGCAAGTGCCGATTCGCTGTAAAATGCACGCATTAATTGCATTTAAAATATTTTTATAACTAAAAATATCTTTGAAAGTAAGCAAATGCTAGTTACAATTTCTCTCACTTCTTTAGTGCTCCGAATTACGATGTGAAAATTTTGCTTGTTGCAATTCGTAATCCACTTGCTTATTCTGTAGAATTAGTTATATTTTATCTCGCACATAAATCTGTTCAGAAGATTTATAACGGAAATTAATTTATGAGGTAAAATATATATATAATATTCAACGTCAAAACTGCGATGACGATAAAGTTCCATCAGTCTGACCCTTATAGAGATGATTAAAATTTTATAGCCAACGCCAACCTTGGCAGAGTTTCGGCCTTAAAACATTAAGGGTAACTAACTGTCTAAAGATATCTCTATTTACACATTAGTAGGGGGTAACTCGGGGCTATTTTTACTTGTTCGAATCATTTTGTTTTATCTAATATATGTTTTAACTTGAAGTATAGGTAGATGTAATTTGGAAACCTGCTTTACACCGAATTCAAGGCATTGCATGTTGAATGTCGGAACTCAACACCGCACTTTACCTTGGTATCAGAATGAAGAAATGAAAATATTAACGTCGTTTATTTCTTCAAGTGGTGATCGAACTCACAGCCTGTCGCGTTAACAATCACGCTTATGCCCCACGACTGGCCTCAATTATTTTCTCTTTTTCTTATAAAATGGGTTTTACTTAAGTGTACCTAATTTTTGCATAGTAATAACTCATCTAAACTTTATATGAATTAATCTTTTATTAAAATATATGATGAGATATTTCTCGTTTATAATTCAACCCTGGTAAGATTTCTGTGTTGGTGGTAGTAAGTTGCGGTATCCATTTCATTGATATATTAATTGTTGGCACTTAACAATAAATATATATATATTATATATCGTGTTGAGCAGATTTCACAAACTTGGACCAGGTGCTTTTGTACGGGCTTAATGAATACTCTCATATTTTTGGGTTGTTATGTAAACGTCTTAGTGTTTTGGGTAAGTCGTTCGTATACACAATTTATATGCCAGCTTCTAGACCTATGCTCGTAACGTTTTAGAGTTATGTTCTTATGAGTTCTTTTAGATTGTGTTTCTTTTAATATTACAACAATAATGCTGCTTCAATCCATGTGATGTGAAAAAAAATAAGCTTTTTTACACATAATGAGTAGAAAAATCATTCAACTACAACTACCGTTTATGCCGTGTGATCCCGGCTTAGAATAGGATCACCCTGGTACTGATGGTGTCGTAAGAGGCGACTAAAGTGCGTGTGGTAGAGTCACGTTGCCAGTAATGGCAACACGCATGGGCAGACTCGACCGGATTGTTACCACCCCCGGCATTTAAGACCGGCGTTAAGTAGTGGCTTTGGCCACTGCGTTTCGCATTAGGTAATGCCGGGCCCCGGTGCCCATCCACCTTAAAAGACGGCAACGCTCCTGTAGCTCCTGGAGTTACACGGGGCCGTGGGCGACGGTAATCACTTACCATCAGGTGACCCGTACGCTCGTTTGCCGTCTCTACCATAAAAAAAAAAAAAAAAAACTACGTTTAAACGCAATGCCTTATCACCATCATCATTGCCAGCTATATAATGCCAACTTGTAGAGAAGCCAATATCAACTGCTGCATCCCAACTATTAAAAGTATGCATAAATCATGGACAACAAACAGTTTCGTTACTGTCGTAACGAGTATTCGCTTGCGAATTTTTAAGCATTTACTTTAAGTGGTGAAATGGAAAAATCATTTTTGTCAAGTTTCTGGACGAATTAAAAAAACACATCCTTAGTAGAGTGCCCTGACTTTTCAAATGCAAAATTTTAACCTTTAAAGTATAGTTGTTTTATTTATTAGTAACTCAATAACGGAAGAGTTATATTTAGTTTTAATTAATTAGGCAAATAATTTTTAAAATGCTCTTGTATCATAGATTTTTTTAAGTTTATGATTGCTTAGATCTACTGAACGTATCTATTTTTAACATTAGATCGCCGTTCCCACGGTACAACATGCATTGTTTAATTCTTAATAAATCTCTTTGTACATGATTAGAAAAACTAATATATTTTTCTTTACATGCCATAACAATATAAAATTTGTATGTCATGTTTGTGCTTATGAGATTGAATACTTATAGTATTCAATTGACAATCGTTTGATATATCGTACGCTCATTATTAAACTCAATAAAGATGTTTGACGTTGATTGTGACGTTGATTGGACGTTTATGGGTGGATCGTATTGTGGGTTCGGATCCAAACGGAGGAATTATTTATATTTGTTATGTTCTGGTGTTAAAAGACGAAACTCGGCGTTGAGTTCCGCCGTCCAGCCTATAACGTTGCTAGATTGGTGAAAAGCTAATGTGTTAAAAAGGAGAATGTAAAATCTGTATAGCTAAAAACACTCCGTTCCGTTCCCCACTTTCCACCGTATTGAAGGCATTGCGTGTTACGTGGCGGAATCCAATGCGGCGCTTTGCTTAGTTATCAGAGAGAACATATAAAAACATTGAACATTTAATTTGAAAATATGTATTAATATAAGGTAATCGAGCCTACGACCTGTTGCGTTATCACGAAAGAAAGGCACCCCTGTGCAACGACAGGCCCACAACAATAATATTTGATAACTAATAACAATAAATCAATAATATAATAAAACATCACAAAAACTATTTTAAAGTCCAACGTGTAAAGACGAAAGCGGCTACTAGTGTGACAGTTAATTGACACTAATAGTATAGGACATTCAATAAAATACAAGTCGTGTGTACTCTAGGAAGTTAAATCAACGCATTATCATTTATTGTCATTTACGTAGAGTATGTTCAATAGTACACTTGGGGGATGGGATTATGTTCTCTACTCAGCTCTGGTAGACAAGGGGAAGCGTTAAGTTCCGTCAATCTATACGTGATGTTTCGGAATCTGGACGGAAAGTAGGAAACGGAGAGTTTTTTTGCTCGTTCCTTGCTCTAAGAGAGAAATAGCTAGAAGCAGTATATAAAAATACTATAGCTCTAATATGAAAAAAAAAAACCGTTGCTTTAAACCAAAATTAGTTCAGCTAATACGATGTAGGTTACGTGTGTAAATTATAATTCCTTACTAAGAAGTGACTCAATTATAAGTCAGCAAAAACTTGACAGTGTTATGCAGTTACTTTTTCACTAAGTGGAAATCAAACCTAGGCCTACCTAGCACCTGCCAGGTGGCGTAACATATCCGTCGCTACTATGTTTTCCAATACTAATATAATGTTATTATATATCAATTTATATATCAATTTAAATGCTACAAAAGTAATTTATCACGTTAAAGGCGCATCAGCTTATCCTCGGCTAAACGTTGTCGGAAATGGTCTTAATTTTAGCTGAGAGATATATGAATCGAAAGAATATTTATCTCGATGCATAATGGTAATATATCTTTTTATTTTTTTTTGTATATATTCAAATTTAATATGAAGTATAAACAATAATTATTTCATTTAGTTAAAACTTTATATATTGTCTGTGGTATTCCTTCAAAGATAACTATATAAAAATTGACTGCACAAAAGGTAAACGCAAAAAGTTTTATGATCGATACGAAATAAACAAATTATACGTTATTTTTGCAAGATAGAAAGGTAAAAACAGACGTATATATATGGAATATTTCGTCTGTAAGAAGACATTCAAACTCTACTTCCACTGTAGTAAACATTACGCTTATACGTAAGTGTATAACGAAAATTGACAAATTGAAAACGTTTCGTTAGAATTTATGAATAGTTTAAGTATACAAAATCATTGTAAAACTGTTACGGTTTACCCAATTAACATAAAAAGTAAAGTTTTTGTGAGACCATCAACTAATTTGACATGCTTCTGGTTTCCGAACTTGACCCTCGCTTTTTTAACCTGCATTTTGTATTTCTGGAACTATTTTAAGACATTTATTTGTGAAAATACATAAATTACAGATCAAAGCGGAAGGGGCATAAAGAGTTTTTTCCGTACAGACGACACCGATGTTTATCTATTATTATATTTGTGTTGGTGATACGACTATTTTTGTCTATGCATTGGAGTGTATACTGTATACATTATACAGCCGAATAATATGTTTGGATATATGTATATATATAGAATAAAAACTTATTATGTTATTTATCTGTTCTTGCACGCTTTATGGCAAATTGTTTTATAGCTGCCAATAAATGTTTGTCTGCTGATAGCGATTCCAAACTTTATATATTTTAATAATACTGTTTACTTTTTCTGCATTTGACAGGAATTTACTTTCTTGCTTGTAAACGTGCAAGATAAGCGTAGCTATTACAACTAATTATGTATACCAAATGGCTGGGACCATTACGAGAATTGCATAAGGTTGGGTTATATGTGTAAACGACGCTGCCTTAGCAGACGGAACTTAAATTTTGAACATATTGTTAATTAGTATCCATATAACTTTAATAAAAGAAAAATGTTTGCTATAAATACTAGTTGATGTGATTTATTTAATTTAAAAATTATTTTTTGTTGTTCTACCTTCACGCTGTATCCCGCATATAGCAGGGTAGGCAGAGGGAACTTGGGAACATAGTGTTAAGACACTAAATTTCGTTCTCCACTTTCAGCTGAATTTAAGGCATTGCGTGTTGAGGAGCGAAACTCAACGCTGCGCTTTGCCTTGTTATGTCGAAAAAATAAAAATATTATTAAATATTTAATTTCCTCCAGTGCCCGAATAATTTTATTTTTCTTCTAAATTCATTATACAAAATAATTTTATTTTTATTCGGTAAACTTGATTTTAAATATATAAAAAAGCAAACATGTGTAAGTTATCATTACTACTTTTTCTTTGCACAAAAAGAGCTGGAAAAGTTAATTTTAAAATTGAATTTTTCATTATTAAATCGCGCCCGAGTTACAAGTATGTATTGCATTAAAAGTTTGAACGTGACAGATTCATTCAAAATGAGTTATGTATTTGCTCAAGGGATTTTACACGTGTTCCCCGCTCGTGGAGGACATATATTGGTTTTACCCTTTTTTCTATTTCGCTTTCGCTTCGCTATTTTAAAAGGTCTTGTATTGTTTTGATCAAACTTTGCTCTAAAGTTTATGATTTTTAAGGTTTAACTGTGTAGCGCGGCGTACTGAATCGTCTTTTATGATTGAGACCTATCGTGGCGTAGCGGTACAAGCGTGTGACTGTAAACGACAGGTTGTGGGTTCGACTCCCATTCGGAAAAATGAAATAATAATTATTTTCAAATTAATTATTTCATGTTATCAATTATTCTCTCTTGGCAATGCGCGGCGTTGATTTGCGCCACTCAACACGCAATGACTCGAATTCGACGGAAAGTGGGGAACGAAAGAGGAACAGATTGTTAACTCTAGGTTCCCAAGTTCCTTCTGCCAAGCCTGCCATGTGCGGGATACAGTCTGAAGGTGAGAGTGAGAGATGATAAATTACTCAATGCGATATTAAATCAACTAACTAATCAATTGTAATTTCCAGCCTTCGATGTCGATTAGAGTTTAACTTACGTAATAATCAGTATTATAATGTACACATTGGTTTATTTATATTAAAACGCCATTTTAGCTATTTTCTTTCGTGATAATGGTAAAAGAGAAGAAAAATTTTCATAACGAACGAACGATCGTATTGGGACTTTCTCAATATTCTGCCATATGTACAATATATAAACGTTATTTCCACTGTAAAATTTTACTTTACACAAATAACTTTTACTTTAAAACATGTTTTCTTACTGCAATTAAAATTTTGGATAATCGAATTTTACAGTCAAATCAAATTTCTCAATGCAACATTTAACTCTCAACCCATGTTTCATTCAAGCGCACCGTAAAGAAGCCATGACTTTCCCATACATGGTGATAAGTAATTCAATACGTTTCATCACTTTCGTCGTACAACGCGCGCGTCGGAATTTCAATACCCATATTCGTTTTGTTGTATAGAGGACAGCTTATGTAAGAGTATATAAGATAGCCGCTATTTACTTATAAATAACTTGTATATCTTTTTTAAAGATAGCTTTATCTTTAACTGGTGAAAATATATTTGAATGGGGTTTCCCATAACACATTTTTTAAAGATATGAGATAATAATAAACGGCAAAACCCACCTAGAAAAAAAATAGAGAAATATGCCTATAGCGTATGGGCATACGCTTAATCTTACGTCGCAGGGTAGACTGAAAAATCCGTTTTTCTCCCAAACTATTGAGATTAACTTGAGGCAGAACTTTACGCGGCGCTTTGGTCTTCTAATATAAGAAGAAAAAAAATACAACTCCCGCAATTCAGTGTGTATAGACTCACTGTGTTTACGGGGCACCCTTATGTGTCTATAGAATCAACTATATTTTAACTAATATTTAAATTGAGGCCTGTCGTGGCGCAGGGGGACAGTCGTGCGACTGTAAACGCTACAGGTTGTGATTTGAATCCCAACTCGAGGACTTATTTAATATTTTCATTTTCGTCGCTCTGGTAATAAGACAAATTTCCGTCACTCAACGCAAAATGCCGCAAATTTCGCGGGAAATGGAGAACGGATAGGAATATCTTAACACTAGGTTCCCAAGATTTTTCTTCTTATCCAGCCATGTGCGGAATGTCGAGTGAATTAAAAAATATAGCAACATCTGTAAAATCTGCATGCAATTTATGTAAGTCAAAAAGTAGAACTACGAGGGGCGGCTGAAAATTTCTAAGCCTCGGGTAATGAAAATGCTATTAGATATGTATAAAATAAATATTTTACTATATAATCTCCCTGAACTTCAGTGCATTTCTTTATGTCAAGAGTTTTTATGCATGGTTAAAAATATTCTGTACTGTCTTTGCCTTCGAAGTACTTCGTCTACAGCCGCCTTTATTCTTCATCGTTCGAAAATCGTAGTCCTCGTAGATATTTCTTCAAATTGAAGAACAGGAAGTACTAGGAACTGGGGGCTAGGTCTGTACTATAAGGTGGGTGGTTGATTTCTTCAAACCCTGTCTCAGCCAGGGCACGCCTTGCAACCCGCGCAATATGCACGGGTGCATTGTTTTACAAAAACAGGGTTCCCTTCGCCAGTTTGTCTCTTCTTTTTTCGGCAACCACTTGACGCACTTTTGTCAATAATGCGGCATAATAGGGTTATTGTAGGTTTTTTATGAAAGTAGTCGATGAAAAGAATCCCTTCGCAATCCCAAATAACTGTGGCCATGGGCTTGGCATTTCTTCCTTTTCTATCCACTGCATTGACTCCGGGTTGTACTGCCAGATCCATGTTTCATCGACGGTGAAATTCATGTAAAAATATTTCCTGGATTACAAAAACTCCTGTAAAGTTGTGACGCGAAGCTCATTGTTCAGCGGAGTAAGCACGCACACAACGCCAATTCGTTCCTTGCTATTGTTTTAACTATCTGCTACAATTTGATTTATCTTTCAGAACAAGTTTTTTCTCATTTTCAATATTTTCTTCGGTAACTGCAATGTTTGATAGCGACCATCGGCTCTCTACCATGCTTAAATCTCCATAAACTGTAGACATCTCTTCAAATATTTCCGTCGGCGTTTTGTTCTTTTTTGTGAGGAATTTTATAACCGCTATGAACTCTAATTTCGTAGAATGCAAGGAAGACTCAGACATGGTGATGTTTACGGTTCAATAACTGAAAGTGTAATGATGCTAATATCTTGAAATTCGGTATTTATACTACTGATAGTAGTATTTATACTAATGATAGTAGACAATTGGTGACATGCAGCGCGAGACATCAATCTTACTTTAAGGTATTCAGGCTCAGAATTTTTCATCCGCCCTTCGTAAAATATGGACAAAATATATTTTCACAATTCGTCATTATTAACTTATTTATTTAATGTAATTCGACTTATTGTTAACACCAATAACCTTAAATATTTGTGGTTTATAGTGTAACGATAATTTTCAGTAAAATTACTAATAAGCCGATGACATTTATTCATTTCCCTTTCCCTTTTCTGGCCTTTTTCCCTATCCGACTGACGACACCGCTATTTTTGTGACATATCTGAAATGACGTTTTCTTTTAAGTTCACGCTGTATACCTTCGCCTTAAGTGACGGAGCTCAACGCCGAACAGGTTGTCTACCAATGCGTGGAAATGAAAATAAATTAGTACTACCCACAATCAGACGTAATTAACGTAATTAATTAACTCAGACGTGCTATTGCGACATGAAAACTTCAAACTCTGGCGAAGACTTCATAGAACCAAAGAAACGAAAAATCAGCGTTGATTTTTTTATTAGATTTACACTTTATCTCGTACATGGTAGGCGTTCCTACCATAGGGAACTTGGAAACTTAGGGTTAAGACACTCCGTTCCGTTCCCCTCTTCACTATTTCAAATATTGTTATTGTTATTCCTTATTTCACTAATGTCATCGGTATTTAAGCGTTAAATAAGAAGAATATCGATATCGCAACACGGCTTAAACTCATATTAAAGTTATCATGTCTATCACTGATGATAAAGATAGAATTTCGCAGGTGACATATACATAAATCAAGATTAGATCTGCGAAGCTATTTTCGTTCTTATACATATAAGCTTTAGCGCTACATTTCATTGTACTCACTTTTATATGGTTAAAATATTACCGCACATTTTTTTTGATGGAAATGGTAAAATAATAGGATCTTGTTATGGAATAACAGAGATATTTTTCATGCTATTTATCTGAGTTTTGACTTATGAAATTTGTGTAACGTCAGTAGCATACGTAACGAATTTTGAGAATAAATAAAGCGTACTGAAAGATTAATTATGGAAATTATGGATCATGGTGTTTAGAAGGCGCGGGTTTTAATCCCGCTTAAAATAAACATTTTAATACAATTCGAACTTTTTATACCATTTCAAACGTTGTTTTGTTGTTAGACCAAAAGTAGAAATCTATTGCCTGGTAATGTTAGTAGTTGATTCATATTTATAAACATTATTTTCACAGCAGGATATCCGTATGTATAACGATAAATAAAATTTTCAGTTTATGTGACGAAGGAAATTTTAAATTATTCATCTCTCATGGACATATTCTTAGTATAGATTCTTTGATTACGTCATAGTGCAGCGGGACAGCGTCTTAATGCAAATATAATGGATATGGGTTCAATCCCATTCGGCGGAAATATTTTTTTTTATTTCCCCATTTTCATAAAGAAATTATGACGCTAAATTTTGCCACTCAACACGCAGTGTCACAAATTTGGACGGACAATGAGGAACAGAGTGTTTCAACACTACTCTCTGCTAGCTCTACGCAGGACAATGTTAAACTAAACAAAACGTGGATTTTGTTATACAGAAAATAATTTGAAACATACTTTATAAATATTTACTCGTCGAAGATCACACCCGTTTCTACCGTTATTCCAATACGCGGTGGTGCTAATCACAAGTCAGTGGTGACACCATGGCGTCGGTAGTCTCGTATACCAGAATATCAAACAGTCTTTGTTGTACCGTTATATGTTGTACATGGAACTTGCAATTTAGTGAAAAGCTGTTACTCTCTCGTAAGAGCCTCTACTTTTATATTGATCTATATTAAGGCTGAGGCGCAAATTAAAAAAGGTTTTTTTCAATTTGAGCCGTTAATTAATGATATGCCACAAATTTAGTGAGATGTGAGGAACAACGGAGCAGAGTGTCTTTACACTATGTTACCAAATTTCCCCTGACTACACTGCCGTGTGCGTAAAACTGAGAAAAAATCATTTAAGGAGGCTACAACTCTATTTTACATATTATTTTACACCGTACGCCAATAGAGTCAATGAAAAATTAGACAATGAAAAATATTACAAAACGATAGGACTTGAGAATTTTCACGAGCATATTGCAAAAGTCTTAAAATATTTCCATCTCGCAAAGCGGACGGATGTCTCAGGTGAAGCTAGTTAAGGATAACATTTTAAAAAATAAAATTCAATTTACCATACTATTCCTAAAACTGAAGTGTTAATATATGAGAATGATAATGTTTCATGTAAATAACATACTAAGCAATTCTATTTACTAATTTATTATTTTACTTTATATATTGGTCTGCCGTTATTGTTGAGTGTTTAGACACTGTGTGTATTATCAATGATGATAGAATCTCTGATCGCGCCACTGATAGAAAGTTGAAAAGATCTAACATATTTCCGTTTCCGGATTAACTAATCACATAGTTTTAGAGACTTGGTTCCGTCATTTAATATGTCAAGGTTTTAAAAGAGACGCGATAATTTATATACAGAGTGGAGTGCCTCTGCTTTTTTATACCCATCTCGTGATAAAAAAAACATGGATATGAAATATATATAATCAAAACAAGTAAAGCCACACTATAAAACAATGCAATTGAAAAAAACCCGATGTTCCACAAAAGAAGAAACGACACCGCAAATATGCAATCGCCACTCGTTAATGCTATAACGTTATACGTAACCCATAATTAAACTGATTCACCTCCATCAGACCTATTTTAGTCTCAAAGGGTGGGATTATGTGGAAAATGCGTATTATTATTTATAGCGGTGTATCAATTTTATCTTGTTCAGTAATTATAAATGCTAGTACAGGTTGGTGGGTTTTGTTCGTCTTTATGTTTATTTGTAAAATACTTGTTGAGGCCTGTCGTGGCGCAGCGGCACATGCGTGTGACTGTAACCGACAGGTTGTGGCTTCGATCCCCACTCGAGGAAATTAAATATTTAATATTTGCAATTTAAAATATAATGTTTATATTTCGTCGCTTTGGTACAAGGCAAAACGTGGCGTTGAGTTGGTTACTCAACACGCAATGCCACAAATTCGGCGGAAAGTGGGGAAAGGAAGTGGAACGGAGTGTCTTAGCACTAGGCTCTCAAGTACCCTTTGGCTAAAATAATAAAGCATAAATAACGAATATTAAAAAAAAACACAAAATACAGAACGGAAGGAACTTTAAAAAAATCTCGTCCTTAAATATTTATTTTGTGTGTTTGTATAAATATCTCTTCTGTTTGTTTCAGCAGGGTAGGCAGAGCTTCGGAACTGAGTGTTCTCTCTTAAGACACTTAGTTTTAGCCAAATTTTAGTAATTGTATATTGAGTGGAGGAATTCAATGCCGCTTTGCTTTTTACTAGAGCGAAGATGTGAAAATATTAAATATTTCACTTCCTTGAGTGTGGCGCGACGCCACAAACTGTCGCGTTTTGCGGTCACAAGCTGCACAAGTGCCCCTGCGCCAGGCCTCAAATGTTAATTGTAGTTTATTATATTTTGTTTTTGTTTTCGATTTATAATATATTAAATATAAAGTGAAAAATAATGCTTGCAATATTACTGCACGAGAATGGAAAAATGTATGTGACTTAAGCAGTAAAATAACAAAAAATCGTGGCGCAACGTTCTTGATGATGTAATGGAAAGATTCCTTATTTACTCAAACAACGCATCAGACGAGAGTAAAAGCTATGAGGAAGCAATGTCTGGAGATTTATATTATTTTTATGTTGGACTTATTTTAATAAATTTTTTTTGAGTGCCTTTTTTTAAGTGTATTTTTATACAGTTAAAAACAGGCACTTAAAAAAAAATATACACACAATTGCAAAGCTCTCTAGTATTTCAATCTACTTAAATTATATATATTTTTGTTGAAATATTTTTTTTCTTGAGTACTGTAGGTACTGGAGGTTAAATAGGACAGTATGCACATAATAAATTCATTTTTTTTAATTTAAAATAAGCTTCATTTTTTAACGTCAAACAATTTATCACCGGTTCACTGAAGCCTCAGACCGGGACATGTTTTTTTTTTATAGAGTTTACAAAATATTATAAGTGACACGGATACATTTGAAATAGCCTGCAGCGAGCATTTCATACCCAAGGTGTCTTATCATTTATAAAATCATTAATTTGGTAATAACCTTTAACAGACAAACGTCTTTTAACAACTTTTTAAAATGTAACAGAAAATTCTCAGACCTTTTCTGGGATCCTATTGTAAAAGCGTACACCCTGACCCATAAAAGAATTAGGGACTCGATGCAATCGAGTTACAGACGCACTAAGTTTAAGCCTATTTCTTGTATTCATATTATTGTACATCATCGATTTTAGTAAATTTATTAATAATTTTCTTAACATTATGCATGTTGGACATTTTCAACAATGTATTAAGATGTAACGGTAAATATGTTAATTTTTTCAAATGTTTCCCTTAAAGAATTCTTAGAGCCTAAGTTAGAATGCACGAATAGCTCGATTCTGCAAAACAAAGTCTGAAATACTAAATACCGGCTGCGTTACCCCAAGGTAAAAAATGCCGTAAGACATAATACTATGGAAGTAGCTAAAGTAAACAAGGCGAGCCGTTTCCTTGTTAGTTAATAATCTGATTTTTTTTACCGCGAAAGCTGCAGAGCTATTCGCCTATTTAATCAACAGGCTCTACGGCTTCACCATTCAATAGTACATCGGCTATCATAATTTTTGTGTTAGGTGTTCTAAATATCGCACATATATTTTTTTCACTATTCTATAGTAAATTATTTGTACTAAGCCAATGTACTATTATAGAGAGAGTCATATACAAGAGGCCGGTCGTGGCGCAGCGGCACAAGTGTGTGACTGTAACCGACAGGTTCTGGGTTCGATCCCTGGTCAAGGAAATAAAATATTTATTTTTTTCAATTTAAATATTTAATATTTCATTTCTTCGCTCTGGTAATAAGGAAAAGCGCGGCGTTGAGTTCAGCCACTCAACACGCAATGCCTCAAATTCGGCGGAAAGTGAGGAACGGAAGTGGAACAGAGTGTCCTAACACTAGGTTCCCGGGTTCCCTCTGCTTACCCTGCCTCGTGCGGGATACAGCGTGAAGTTGAGAGAGAGAGTCATATACTTTTTGTCTCCTTTGTATTTTAAAAATTATCGAAGTATTATCAGCAAACAATACTATCTCATGGCTCCTTTCAACTAAAGAAGATAAATCATGTAACTTAGTTTCACACATTATCTCTAGCGGGGTCGGCAGAGAGATAATTGATGTATATACATACATTAAAAAGAGAATAGGGCCAAGAATAGACCCCTGTGGGACCCACACACTGCTTAGTGACCCAGGAGATATAATACCTACTTAGTACCCAAGCAATAGAATAAAGCAATTAAAAAATACGTTTGAAGACACTTTGGTATTTTACTTTCTCAGATAAAACTATTTGCGAACGACCCAACCGGCTATCGAGAGTTTACGATTGCGATAGATTCTGGTTAGGGTTTATTACATACACTAATCTTTTACGTAATGTGGTAAACTTTAAAAGGTAAAAAATAAATCAGTAATTAGTTAATAATATTTTTTACGGTTCCATATCTTAGGGTAAAAATAATACTTATAGGATCTCTTTTATCTCAAGATCGTGTGGCAGTACAGTCTTTGGGGCAAACAAAAACCACCTAGACTCAGATCCAACTTCTGAGTCAACGCAATCAAAACTAAATACTTGTACATTTATGCATCGTTTTTCATCAATTCATCGCATTCTAAACCTATAAAAGGTTATTTGCCTGATAAAATAAAAATAAAAAAAGTCCGAAATGTGAAAATTTATACAAATAAAATAAATATATAGAAAACATTACAATTGAATAGTAGTTCATTTTATAGAAAATTAGTAGCACTTAATCAAAATTGGCAAACCTGGGAACTTACAGTACAAGCAAAGGAAGAGGGCCAAAAGATCAAAAATTTTTTTTTTGTAACTTCACGCTGTATTCCGCACATGGCAGGCACATTTATGCAGAGGGAACTTGGGAACCTAGTGTTGAGAACACTGCCGTTCCTCACTTTCCACCGGATTTGAAAAGGTAGTAGGAATACATTAAATATTTAAATTGTAAATATTAAATATTTCATTTTCTTCGAGTAGGCTGCGCTTGTTCCGCTGAGCCACAGGTCTCATAAAATGATATATTATATGATATATTACAATTAATTGAATTTAACTATTGAGATTAGTACGGAATCCTTAGTCGGCAGATCTGCCTCGCATTCAGTTTTTATAAAAATGTAATTTGAAAACATGCAACTGTACTGTATGTGTACCACATTAAAATATTTTCCTATCGTCATTTTTTACTTAACAAACTATTTAATATTACAGAAGTTATTATTTAATATTATAAACTTATTTTCTCGATTGTAAGCGCTATCAGGAACTACTTGTACGTTTTTTTTATTAGACAATCAATTTATCGAAGAAGGCTTTACTTCATTTCACATCACGTTAAGCTTTTCAATCTAAGCTACAGTACCTGAGGCAAGATGATAATGTCATTCCCAACTATGAATTCTGTATAGTAAAATTGAGCTCACAACCCCCAAGTAAATGAAACTAACCATTGGGTAGTATTTTACACGATAAGAAATCCGCAACAGTCACTTCCATTGTATGTTACTATAGATTTACAACTTTAATACAGATCTGTATCAGTTGTTTAACTAGAGGCTAACTCGTCAGCAATTGTAGCATTGTTAGGAACGGCAGGGTTGTTGAAAACTAACTTCGACAATGTCAAGTGAAGCAAATTCAGCTCTTTGAGCTGTATTATCTATGACATGTAGCTTACTTACTAAAAGGTAGTAAAAAGGTTGTAACTAATGTTCTTGTTATTACATGAAAAAATAAAATGGTTTAATTATGAGAGAAAAAGTATAATAAATACATGTACACATTGTTGGAACTTGGAAGTTGAACCGGTTGGTTTCGATGTAAATTAATTTTCTTTACAATAATGTTGAATGTAAATAAGGTGAATCTATGATAACTTTTGTTAAGGATAGCATGTCTGGCCATTATTGCGCAAGCATTGTGCAATATATACACATCGATAGTGAAAACTATTCTTAAAGCTTCGTTTGATATAAATATGTGTAAAAATGTATAATTAGGAGAAAATAAAGGAATAAATTTATTTATTTATTTTTTTATTTAAATTAAAGATTTTCTTTTTAAATTTTTCTGCATTTTAAATTAATTCTGTCTTATATTTAGATATTTCCATACGTTATGAAAGAATTAGTAAGACAACTGTTAGCATTGTTCTTTTAGAAATGTCCGGTGATCCTTTCAAAATAAGAAGATAAATCATATTTCATCGATCAAAGAAGATTAAGCTTGAAATATATAATAATATGTAAACAACTTAAAGCCAAACTAACAAAATCCAATGGTTCCAATACAGTACGAACCAAACGCGAAGATCCAATTAGCTACCAAAATCGCTTAACGCACGCACGACAAAAGCCGTTCATAATAAGCCCATTAGCATATTTGCAGCGTTACCGCGCGTGAACAATCGCCTGAATTGCCCTATTACACCAAGAGCTAGATGCCTTGGCTTTCCTTATGACGTACATAGGGTCTATAACCCAAGATGATATTGACACTTATTAAATGTTTGGCATCACTTTCGAATTTTATTACGATTAAATTCAAGTTGGTGCAGGTGGTTAGGTTCTAGAACACATTTCGGTGATAGTTTGAGACCAATCGCAGCACTCAGAGAATTCATTTAGTTCTTAGTTGAGTTTAAAGTGAAACAAATATTTGAGGCCTGTCGTGGCGCAGCGGCACAAGAGTGTGACTGTAACCGACAGGTTCTGGGTTCGATCCCCAGTCGAGGAAATGGAATATTTAATATTTTCAATTTGAATATTTAATGTTTCATTTCTTCGCTCTGGTAATAAGGCAAAAGCGCGGCGTTGAGTTCCGCCACTCAACACGCAATGCCTCAAATTCGGCGGAAAGTGGGGAACGGAAGTAAAACGGAGTGTCATAACACTAGGTTTCACTTCCTTTCCCTCTGCCTACCCTGCCTATTGCGGGATACAGCGTGAAGCTGAAAAAAAAATATTTATATTAATAGAGTAATCGTTTAATTAAAATATTTGAGTTTATTTTCAGCTTCTTGTTGTGTCCCACAAGGTAGGCAGTGAAATGTGAAGAACCTAGTGTTAAGGCATGTGTGCTTGTTGAATGGCAGAAACGCCTCAACGCCGCGCTTTGCCTTGTTACCAGAAGAAAATATTTAATACATATTTCATTTCCAAAAGTGGCGATTGAACCCACAAAATTTCGTTTATAAAATTTTATTAATATTCACTTATTTTGATTAAACGTTAATAAGAACTTTGGATTAAAAATTAAGATGCTTGATGCCCTTTAACTCAAATTGCACTGCGATCTAAACCGAAAGGAAATATATAAATTCATCATATTTCTTTCCGCTTCAGGCTTTATCGCCCTTCATATAGCAGAATAGGCATAAGGAACTACGGAACCTTGTGTTAAGACCCTGTGTCCTCGTTAAGGGGACTTTAGGGATTAAAAATTAGGAAAGGAAGTGTCCTAATTATTCGCCGAATTTGAGGTACTTAGTTAAATGGCGAAACTCAACGCCGTTCTTTTATATCGTTAACAGAACGGAATAAAATTAATATTCAATAATAGCGACCCGCTCGCGGCTTCGTCCGCTTGAACCACAATATTTAACTTACTAATCTCAACATCTTTTAGGAATATTATATTCATTGAGAACTTAACATCTTATCGATCATCACAAAATTCGGAGTACAAAGTAATAAAATTAATAAAAAATATTTTTTCTATCAATTATTCCCTTCCATTTATATGTGTGATATATTTTTAAATATAAAAATATACTAAAAGTATCTAAAATTACATGATTTAAATATAACTTATATAGTCTAGTTAAAGTAAAAAATAAATTTTCTTTAAACAACAATCACATTTTTCACCATCTAGGAATATTGACAGATTCTTTGACTACACATAACTTGAGCACAATGGCGCGGACGGACGGATGAGGTCGCACTTGGATCTTTATAACCTCTTTGGTATGCCTGACGGCGTATTTATCGTTGTGTAGAAACGAAAGTTAATTTCCATGGCTTTATTATCTATGGCCATAGATACGACGTTAAATGTTCAATAATAATATTAAAATATAATTTAGATGACTTTATAGATACTCACTCACTCACTCACTCATTCACTCGGCTTCACGCTGTATCCTGCACATGGCAGAGTAGGCAGTGGAAACATGACACCTTGTGAAGACACTCCGTTCTACTTCCGTTCCCTATTTTCTGCCGAATTTGAGGCGTTGCGTGTTGAGTGGCGGAATTCAACGTCGCGTTTTGCCTTTTTACCAGAGCGAAGAAATGAAAACATTAAATATTTAAATTGAAAATATTAAATATTTCATTTCCTCGAGTGAGGATCGAACCCACAACCTGTCGGTTACAATCACACACTGCGCCACGACAGGCCTCAATAGACTATAAGCGTAAGCAGTGACTGTGACTTTAAGCATTATCGTCATGGGTTTGATCGCATTCTCATTCGGGGGACATTAAAATATTCTCATTTCTCCGCTCTGATAGACTTGCAATATTTAGAAAATTTAGCCAAAAGAGTGAAATAGATTCTGGATATGCAATTTCGGTTGCCTACCCTGCTATATATATTTCTGTTGAAAGCAGCAGCAAGGAAACCTAAACTAAGTCTCTAATAAGAAAAAATATATATATAAGAAATATTTTCCTACTAATAGTAGCATCGTTTATACAGACAAATTTCTTTGAATACCGTCTGAAGAAATAAAAGACGGACGCTTCAATATAAATTGAAAATCGTCATTATTTGAATTGAAATTATTAAATGAATTCATTAATTGGCATAAAATGTTATTTAAGATATATAATATTAATAAAATACGAAAATACGAGGCCTGTCGTGGCGCAGCGGCACAAGAGTGTGACTGTAACCTACAGGTTCTGGGTTCGATCCCCAGTCGAGGAAATGAAATATTTGATGTTTTCAATTTAAATATTTAATGTTTCATTTCTTCGCTCTGGTATAAAGGCAAAGCGCGGCGTTAAGTTCCGCCACTCAACTTCAAATTCAGCGGAAAGTGGGGAACAGAAGTGGAACGGAGTGTCTTTACACTAGGTTCCCAGGTTCCCTCTGCCTACCCTGCCTCGTGCGGGATACAGCGTGAAGCTAAAAAAAATAAAAATAAAGTACGTATACTTACCTAAAAAAGTTTCTATATGTATATATTATAAGATGTGTTAATTAGGGCCATAGCGGCACAGTGTGATTGTAAATATGACCGGGTTCAATTCCGACTCGTGGGAGTAAATATTTTTTAATTGTCCATTAAGTATTGGAAAAAAACATAGGCACTCATTACCGAATGTTACAATGTGTAGTTAATAAATATGATGTTTTTATTTAAAATATACTGTGACTTTCTCCATATTACAATTATGTTTTTAATTACTTGCTATTCTCGTACAAAATGTTTTCACTTATCTGTTAAATACATATTAATGCAACATTGTAGTTTAGCGTCACGACTATTGGTTTATCCAAAACTTAAGTAACTTATAGTTAATATTGACAAAAAATATTTTCCATCATTTATTAGGCCCGTGGGCATATCAAGAAGTATTTTCCATGAGAGACATGGCAACAAAACTTTTTGTGTAATTTATTTTTTTTAATCTATTGGTAATAAAATTTTGAGATGGTCACAACACTATTCTGGAGTGTACACGGTCCAGCCAGCTCCCTCTCTTCCTACTCCCATGATTATGCGTTACGTTTAGAGATATCTTAGTGATATGAACCGATCGCTTCTACTGGATCTTATATATAGAGAAATAGTATCTTGAGTGGCAGAACGTTGCACTTCATCATTCAGTTCAGTTAGACAGCAGGGATATTACGAATATTAAATATATCTCGAATGAAATGCATTCGTAAATCTCAATGGTGCTGCTATACCACATTCATTCAGTAGTATGATATTTAAATAAATAATCACTACGGATTTTTTTTATTTTAATATAAAAACAAAGTTGTTTAATTGTTTCCAGGTGGGCGGCGTGGTCTGCCATGGGGTGCTTCGGGTCGCCGGGCGCCAAGAGCGGCGAGGATGACGCCAAGTCCCAGAAACGCCGCAGCGATGCCATTACCCGCCAACTGCAAAAAGATAAGCAGGTGGGTAATATTTTCACGAATTATTTTAAAAATTATAAATCATATGATATATTATTGTTTTTTTTTTTTTTATCCTATTAAAATTTATCGCGGCTAATTTATTTTATTTGAAGAGTAGAGAATGGAGTGTCTTAACACCGAGATTTCTCCTTGATTCACCTCCTTAACGCAGGAAATGCAAGAAACTGAAAAATATAAAATATCATTCTCATATTACCAATATTATATATAATATTTATATTTTCTTAAATTGTTACAAATCATTCAGTATTCAGTATAAGGTCTTGGGTGAATATAAATTCAAATCGTGACATATTTTGTTGCTCGTGAAATTTAAAGTACATACATATATTCTAATTTCTTGGAGATCTGGACTATTTATGAAATCAGGTTACACAGTTAAAAGTACCGTACCAAATACATTAGTTGACTCCGCAAAGTTGCCATTTAAAAGTCATTTGCTACCGTTTTTTTTGTTTTGGTCATATTGGATTTAAGTTAATTGTTTTTTGTAGCGTTTATTGGAATATTTATTTTATGATAGAATATTATTATAATAATAATGTGTCATCAGTCTTATCATCTATATAACTTTAGCTTTAAATATAGGTGTATACATATATGTATTTCCTTATTTCATTTATAAACCACCGCAGTTGTAATATTTTATATATTTGATTTGTAATATACAATGATTTATGACAGCTTTGTGTACTAGAACCACTTATTATATCTAAAATGTATAATGGGTCTATTTCATTATCGTATGTCGAGGAATAAATAATTATATTTTCACGTCCAAAGGTAAGCGTTGAGTTACGCTAGTTAACACCCAATGTCTGGAAAACCGGGGAAAAGTGTTAAGTATTGAAACACTTTCGCTGTTCACTCTACCTACCAAAGCACCTCACCTCCTTAAGATCGTTAAGCGGATGTTTTAGGTTTGTGGCACGATTGAAGCGGAGAGGTGAACTGTGCCATGATGATGTGCAGCGGAGACGAGAAGGTCTGAGACGCGTGTAGAAAGCGGGGTCCCACTCTCCTGTACCTATCAGAACACAAGTTAATATTGAGAAATTAACGCCTCTATTCGTAGCGATTGACGTCTCTATAGACTTCTCCGCACATCTTCGCTGTGGTAGAGTCTGGACCATATCATTAAAATTGTTATACATTTCTTAAATAAATCATAAATATAAAATCCAGTGGGGTCTTTTAAAGTTAGTTTCTTGGTGTCCTATATGTGGGAACATGCGCGAAGCAAAATAAATGTTTATATATTGTTGTCTTTTCTGATTACATACTAAAATCTCAGTCTCAGTTAGAAAGTGAGTGATTCTACACTAGTAAGACAAATCACAGAGCTGAGTGCCCTGCCATAAATGTTCCGCTGTTGAGTTCCACTACTCAACAGGTAATGTATCGAATTTAGGTAGCGAATTAAGAATTCTAATAATCAGCTGGAAATGAAAATCTTAAAAATAACGTATAAAATAATGGAAATACTGTAAAAGCGACAGGTTGTGGGTACGATCCCCATTCGAAGAAATGAAATATTTAATATTTCCGTTTATTCGCTCTGCTAACAATTCAAAGCGCGGCATCGAGTTCCACTACTCAACAGGCATTGCCCGAAAATTGGAGAAAAGAAATGAAACGGAGTGTCTTATCACTAGGATCCCATGTTGCCACTGCTACATGACAGTCATTAGGCAGGCAGTATACGCAAAAAATAATAATTGAATTAATTGTGGCATTTCCAGTTGTATCGCGCGACGCATCGTCTGCTCTTACTCGGCGCCGGTGAATCCGGCAAGTCGACGATTGTGAAACAGATGCGTATATTGCACGTAAACGGCTTCTCCGACAAGGAGCGGCGGGAGAAGATCGAGGATATTAAGAAAAATATACGTGATGCGATACTTGTAAGTAGCTTGTACTGATTATTCGTAAAAAGTTTTAGTTTCTACTATCATTCCATGGATAACATTATATCACATCATAATTTCTTATGAATTCCTTATAATTTGTGAGGCCATAAGCAAACAATGATATGGGTGTAACAACTTATTTCATTGAAATATCAAAAAAATGAGCTTCTATCGAGGTTGTCATCATCTCATAAATAAAGAAAATATATTATCTATACTGAATATATAATCTATATGAAAGTAAACTAACATTACCATTACACAATAGTTATCTGTAAATGTCCTGTCAAGTCAAGTCAGTTGTATTTAGCGACGTCCAGTATAAGGTTTGGAATAAGAAATTGGGAAAAACTATTGAAATTTATATTTTTTATTAAATATATAATGAAAATATTATTCTTCATATGTCTTTTTTGCGTTATTTCAGACAATCACGGGCGCGATGAGCACCTTGACACCGCCCATACCTCTCGAAAAGCCGGAGAACAAGGCGCGCGTGGACTACATACAGGTTTTTGTCAAATCTATATATAAATATTTATAGTTTTATATTTAATTTTATCATGGTGTAGTGGTTGGTTGGTGGTACGATTTATTCCCCACGCTGGGGAATGATGATAAATTATATTTTAAATGAAATTTTGATTTCAAATATTTGTATACATTTTGTTGATATCAATGTAATTTGAGCAGAAAGTGGTAAACGCTTAACACTAGCTTAGTTACTCCGTAAACAAGCTTATTTTTAACCATCATGAAAAAAAAGAGGTGTATGACTTGTTTATGTGTCTGTCTCTACGAGCTCAGGGATGGATGAATTAATCTAAGTGCTGTTTTTATTAGTTTAAAGCCTTGTTCTTAGCTATGTTTCAAGGAAATCAAATTTGAAGTTTGAGAGCTGCAGCCAAGATTATCTTTTAAATTTAGTATTATTATTACATCTAAAGGTTTGCAATATATATTCATAATTATATCTATATTTTCCTTAGGACGTAGCCTCGCAGCCCGACTTCGACTACCCGGCCGAGTTCTACGAGCACACGGAGGAGCTGTGGAAGGACCAGGGCGTCCAGCGCACGTACGAGCGCAGCAACGAGTACCAGCTCATAGACTGCGCTAAGTAGTGAGTGCCTCTTGTGACTCTATCTGCGCCTGGTGGTGTGTGCGGCTTGTACTAGGGTAGCAGCGGAGGAAGGGGTCGTGGATGCGGGCGTACAGATGACTTGATTTGGATGTACCTTTGTTGCTTTTATAATTCATGCCGCACATGAAAGGAAGGCACTTGGGAACCTAGTGTTAAGACACTCCGCTCCGTTCCCTACTTCCGCTATATTTAAAGTATTGCGTGTTGATAGGCGCAACTCAACGCCGCGCTTTGCATTGTTACCAAAACAAGGAAATGAAAGTAATAAATATTTTATTACCTCGTAAAGCGATCGATCCCACAACTTGTGTTTATAGTCACACGCTTGTGCCCCTGTACCATGAATGGCTAAAAGACTTTTTACGTATCAATAATTCAATAATAATACCTTCAATATCAACACTGTGTATCCAATATTAATATATACAGTTTTCATCGTGTAAATACTTTTCTAACTGTTCATTTGAACTATCGTAATTTAATACAACTATAACATCTCTTGTTTGTTTTTTTTTAAATTATTAACTAGCACATTTTACGCACATATTTTTTCTATTTTATTTCCTAATAATCAATTTTGAGTTTTTGTTTGTTTTTTTTTTTTTTTTTTAAATAAGAAAATATTACAAACTAGCGACCCATCTGCGGCTTCGCTCGCTTGTATTCCATTATTTCGTGTTCAAATTTTAGTACTTTCTTATTCTTATTATTATTTCTTATAATAATAAATAATAACATTATCACTTTTAATACAAAAATTGTAGCAATTTTGTCAAAACAAATAATAGCGAAAACTGCATTTAAAACTGTTTATATACTTCTGAGATTAGCGCGTACAAACGCGCAGACAAACAAAGAAAAATATGAAGAAGAAAAAAAAACACTATTTTGCAACCTATTTTATTAATAAACTTTCCATATACGATGGTATTTAATTTATCGCCCAAGTACAGTCAGTGATTATAGATTTATTTGGCTTAGAGACATTTGTTTCTTTTGAGACTTAAGAACAAAACAGAGTTCACTAATAACGAGAAAAATTAACAATATATATTATAATAAAATGCGGGCGCGGCGCAATTGTGGGCCAAATATAAACAAAAAAAAAAAACAAATTACCTCTATTTACCTTTATTAGTCGTAAAAAAACTTTATCACGCATATATTGCATGTACCCTGCGTATATACCCTGCTATAGTGTAGTTTATTAATAAGTCTCAGCTTCACGCTGGGATACAGCGTGAAGCTGAGCACATGGCAGGGTAGGCAGAGGAAACTTGGGAACCTAGTGTTAAGACACTCCGTTCCACTTCCATCCCCCACTTTCTGCCGTATTTGAGGCATTGTGTGTTGAGTGGCGGAACTCAACGCCTCGTTTTGCCTTGTACCAGAGCAAAGAAATGAAAATATTAAATATTTAAATATTTAATTTCCTCGAGTGGTGATCGAACCCACAACTTGTCGGTTACAGTCACACGTTTGTGCCGCTGCGCCACGACAGGCCTCAATTTTATTATAAATATAAATAGATATATATTCAATATATACAATGTAATGAATGTACGTCTGTCCCCGCAGTTTCCTAGACCAGGTGCACATAATAAAGCGCGCGGACTACACGCCCACGGAGCAGGACATCCTGCGGTGCCGCGTGCTCACGTCGGGCATATTTGAAACGCAGTTCGTCGTCGATAAAGTTAATTTTCAGTGAGTCACTTTTATTTATTTTTTTTTATGTTTGATGTGTACGTTATTTTTTTTAATGTAAGCAATTAGGCTAGGGTGATTTTTTTTTTTTAAATTGTGAACGTTTTTTTTAGGTGGGTAGGCAGAGGCAACTAGTGTTAAGACGCTCTGTTTCGTTTATCCACTTTTCGTTGAATTTGAGGTATTGTGTGTTGAGTGGCGAAACTCAACGCCGCGCATTTCCTTGTTACCACAGCGAAGAAATGAGAACAATAAATAAATAAATATATATATATATATATATATATATATATATATATATATATATATATATATATATATATATATATATATATATATATATATATATATATATATATATATATATATATATATATATATATATTTAATATTTCATTTCCTTGATTGAGAATCGAATCCACAATCTGTCACGTTTACAGTCACACGCTTGTGCCCGCTTCACGACAAGCGTCGTTTAGTAACTAATGGGGATAATGGAGCTTCTAATGCAAATGAATCATGTAGATAATTGACATTTTCTCTTGTGTCGTAACAATTTTTTTTTTTTTGAAAATGAAAGTTTTATTGGAATACATTATTGAAATTGATGATTTTTTTTAATAATATGTAAATAATTTAGCATTTAGATGTTTTTTGCATTTACAATTTCCAATTTCATTTATTATGTATCACATAAAGTATATTTAACATTAATTTTGTTAGTGTGGAGTTGTTACTTGAATAGAAAATTTATTAAGCATTTATATAATAATTACGCGCAGTTACGCAATTTTCAAGTGCAGATTCGGTTATTTCGGACTAGTTTTTTTAAGTTTAAAAGTTTTAAATATATATGCATGTATGTAATAAATAGTTGCAATACAATAATATTGATAGATAAATCTGAGTGGAATTTGTAAAATTTATAAATTTATAAATTATGTAAAAAAAAATTGTGACAGTCATTATTATCACTGACATATATATACAGTATACATAATAAAAGCAAACGTCCATATAACTTATGTTATATATGTCGCTGTTCTCTCTTCCAGCATGTTCGACGTGGGCGGGCAGCGCGACGAGAGACGCAAATGGATCCAGTGCTTCAACGACGTGACCGCCATCATATTCGTGACCGCCTGCTCCTCCTACAACATGGTGCTGCGGGAGGACCCCACGCAGAACAGGCTGAGAGAGTCGCTCGATCTGTTCAAGAGTATATGGAATAATAGGTGAGCGTTGCGGTCGCATCACTAGCCACTGTCGTTGGGTGTAGTGATGTGCTAGTACACTTTGAAGTGTTTAAAGGTCTGTACTACCTTTTAATATGTTAGTTATGTGTGGCTAATGTTGGAAGAAATATAAGAATGAAGTGGTTCAACTTTTTTTTTTTTTAATATATTTAAATAATGGTATTATTTATAATATAACATTAATTAAACAAGTCAGTCAGTTCGTATTGAAGTATATAGAAGGGTAGTTAGAAGGAATTTGATAATCTAGAGTTAGGACATCGTTTCGTTTATCATTTTTCACCGAATTTGAGGCATCGTGTGTTGAGTGGTGGAACTCAACGCCGCGATTTGCCTTGTCACCGTAGTGAATAAATAAAAATATTTAATATTTCATTTCCTCAAGTGGGGATCGAACTTACAACCTGCCGTGTTTATGTCACACGCTTGTGCTATTTCGCCACGCTAGAACTCATGAAAATAAAAATGAAACAATAAATATTGGAAAACATGACTATATTTTTTTTGAAAAAAGTAATAATGTTTATAAGTTAAATAAGTATTTTTCTTTCTTAAGTGTATATTAATACTACAAAACTATGAAAATACATACTAATCTAAGAAACATATTTACATTGTTCACTAGCTATAAGTGGGGAACGAAACGGAGTGTCTTAACACTAGGTTCGTATGTTTCCTATGTATACCCTGCCATATGTAAGATACAGCGAGAAGCTGAAAAAAAAAACGTATAAATTGAAACTTATTTAATTAAGTAAATAAAAATATAATAATTGCAACATTCCAGATGGCTCCGCACGATATCAGTGATCCTGTTCCTGAACAAGCAGGACCTGCTCGCGGAGAAGGTGCTGCTGGGCAAGTCCCGGCTGGAGGAGTACTTCGCGGAGTTCGCGCGCTACCAGACGCCGCCCGACGCCAGCCCCGACGCCCGGGACCACCCCGAGGTGGCGCGCGCCAAGTACTTCATACGGGACGAGTTCTTGGTGAATATTGACAGAAACATGTACCAAAACTAAACATCTTTTTATATTACAAAGGCCGATCGTGCGTGGTGGGTTCGATCACTGCTTTAGGAAATGAGATATTCAACATTTTCATTCACTCAACACCTAATACCTTCTCAATACTGCGGAGAGAGAGGCATGGCATTATCTTTTAATAGAAAAGGAGTGTCTTAAACATTATTTTGTCAGGTTCTTTCTGTCTATTCTGATGTGCGTAAAAATGATAAATAAAAGAAAAAAATCTTAGATTCACATCGAGTATATATCAAGATAGACATGGAATTAGTTCTACGATATTTCGTTTTTTTACATATTCTTTCAAATTTCGATAAATTCCGTGTCCACTAGCGTAACTTAACATCGCACTATATACCTTGAGATGCCACTGTTCCAATCCTATGACGAACGTTGCTCTCCGCCGACAGCGTATAAGCACAGCGAGCGGGGACGGCAAGCACTACTGCTACCCGCACTTCACGTGCGCCGTCGACACCGAGAACATCAAGCGCGTGTTCAACGACTGCCGCGACATCATACAGCGCATGCACCTGCGCCAGTACGAGCTGCTCTAACAACGCCGGCGAGCGAGTGAGTGAGTGAACGATAATGTTGTATGAGCTGCTGTAACATATTAGAGTTAGAGTACACGTAAACATAAAATTATTGGTAATTATTTTTTTTTTATGTTGCCACAGTAATAATAGTTCTGATTAGATAATACTAAACATTTCTGTTCAACATAATCATAGTCTTTGGTTAGGTTTAAACAAGATTATGATCATTAATTTACTAAAAATTTAAACATCTAGTAAATTAGTTGTCATAATCTAGTTGAATTAATAAGTATGTAGATATTAATATTATATTAACCAATTATTATTTTTTTTAAAAAAAAGGAAGAGAGTTTCAGAGAGAATAAAAAAATAAGAAATATTTTTTTCATAATGTAGAAAATATATAAATGTAATCATGTGGCTGTTAATATTTCTCTAGATTTAATGAGAAAGTTACAACAGACTTGTTTATTTAATTAATTATATAAAACATATATGTTAATGTAAAGAATACATTTTAATTAAAAAATTACACTACAAATGATCGTAATACACAGAGTTCATATTTATTTATACCAAAATAACAAAAAAAAAAATTTCTTTTTTATTTTTCTAGAAACAAAAGAGAAGAGCAAACCGCGCCGACACTGGCTCAACAGTCGACACCCGCCACGCCACGCGACCATCGCCCACACCGTCACTGCGAAATTAACATTATGATTAGTTTGTCTTTTAGGTAAAACGGGTCGTTCTTCGCACAAATACCGTAAACTTTAATATTATACCGTGTCCTTTGTAATGTGATTATATCAAAGCTTTTATAAAATAGGAAAAATATTACTTTATTATAAAAAGAGAACTTTACTGTAGGATTTCATTTAGACACGCACTTTGAGACTCGTTTCTAAATGACAAATCGTGATCATGCCATTTTGTTTATTTAATTCACGTCCCCTCATGGGCGCAAAAATGTTTTTTTTATAATTTAGTGGCGTTATAGTCGCGGTTGTATAAAGACATCCAATTGTATAGCAATAGCTAATCAACCAAAATAAATATTTTGTCGCACAATACAGTAAGTGAATACGTATATGTAATATTATAAAAATATTCTATGTGTACAATATATCGTGTTAATTAATTAAATTAAATAAGTCGCGTGGCTCAAAAGTTTTAAATAGTTCGTTTTGTTGCCAGTGTCACTGTGATTTCCTTTCCATGGTGTTTCCGAACGTTCAGCGCGCTGTCAACATCAGGCTCTGATTTAAAAAAAAAAAACAATTGTCTATGATCATGTAACGATGACGGAAAAATTTTGTATTTTAATGGCGGGCATTTTGACATTTGCGTAAATAGCAATGCACAATATTAGTTAGTTACAAAGTCTAAGCACTATTTGTATTTTGTATACATTTCTGTTTTGAGTTTAAACTCTATGAGCCTTTGTGCATTCGGAATGTATTTTACAGCCTAAAGTAAATTATTCTTAATATTTTTTTGATCGGTTGTAAAATTCATTCGATGTATTTTTTTATAAAAGCGGTTGACGTACGAATACTATTTTATATTAAGGATCATCGGTGAAAGATTTAACAGGAGGCTAGTGTCATAGTATTCATAAAATATTTTGTCTGATTTTGTTTTTTTTTTTTTTTATATTTTTCGTCATATTTTGTTGAAGTGTTAACAACGTTGGCTCAATGACACAATAGTATGCATTGAATTGTATTGTAATTAAGATATTTTTAGCTTATTGCTAATTTATTAAAATATTAACTAATTTTGAAGACATTGCTTGTTGAGTGGCGTACTCAACGTAGTTTTTGTCTCACCAGAGCGAGCTAACGAAAATGATCTTTTCCACCCAGTGGGAACTGAATCCACAATTATCGTGTTTACTGTCACACTGCGTCACGACGGCCCATATACTATAAATTAAAATTATACAGTAAATATTTAATTAAATACTTTTTTATCGTCCGGTACACAAGCTTAGGCCAAAATTTTATTTTACATTATATTAATTTGTAGTGAAATATACAACCTACTTGTTTTGAGCATTGTTTCGATATTGAACTTTGTTTCTTTTATTATTATTATTATTATTTCTGTCTGTATATTATGTTTGTTCACAGAGATTGCTATTTTATTATATTTTTGTGGTTAGTTTTTACGAACGTCTTCCATTATGTAATTTGTTTTTAATTAACTTTTGTTTTTTAATTTAACTTTACGGGATTAATTTGTAAGCTGTTTACGTTATTTTGACTAAACTGTGTAACAAAAAGCGTTAGCTTTGCTTTACTTGTATGTAAAAATATATTATATTTTTTTTTATATTACTATTAAGATCCAAAGATGGTCGACGCATACGATGCGCGGCTAACAATGTCGAGAGTAGCAGTATTCGATTTTGATTTTTTCATTTTTTTTTAATATAATATTAATAATAATAATATATTTTCCCAATTTAATTACGTCTAGTTGTAAGTACAAATGTTTCTAACGTTATTCCTAACCTTATTAATAATTATGAAATTTATTATTTATACAATTGGTTCATGTACTTACAGAACGTGTTGGTGAATATTTTTAAAGATCTATAAGTATATAATAATTTGTTAGGTTTAGTTTTCTTTTTGTTCGCATTACCTAACATGCTTTGTGAATGATTATGAGTTTAATGGTCCTTAATATAATCGTCGGTTAGTTCTTGTGCCATATAAGTGACGGAAACACCATTTAAAATAAAATATGTTACCACATCAAGGCATGTCTAATATAAAAATTAAGCCAATCCTTCCTAGTAACTTGTAATATAACGCAATTTTTTTTGCTTTCTTAATTATTAATGTCGTTAATTTTTTTTGTTATATATATATATATATATATATATATATATATATATATATATATATATATATATATATATATATATATATATATATATATATATATATATATATAAAATTATATTTAAAGAAAATCTATTTTGAAAATGTATTTCTTATTTACTTTTTTGTGTTACACATTTTTGATTGTAAGTAGGGAATTATAATGTACGTTTCTATGTTAATACACGCGAACGGGGGTCGCTCATTTTTTTATATTCTGTGTAAAATGATATATTAGTGATTAATATATTGTAGGTATTATCATTGTGTTGGTAGCCCTGTCATATTTGACACGAAATGCCATATTTTTTTTATTTATATTCGTAGGTAAAACTATTTTTTGAAGCTCTTGAGATTTGAAGTTAGTCAAACTTATAGTTTGTACGTGCTTTATTATCTTTATATGATAAATTTTCTAATATATATTATATATTTATACTTGTACGTGCAATAAGAGCGGCCCCGCGCTGTTTAGTATCATTGTGAAAATAACATGGCGTCTTATATACTTATTGTATATGTAACTTAAAAAAAATATTTGGTAGCTATTTAATTAAGTTTTAGATTATCGCGATATTGAAATGAATGCAAAAGTAACAAAAAAAGTAATAATAATAATAATATTTACTATAAAAGTAGACTGCTAAATTCGTAAAGGTATCCTTTTCTGCAGTTCTACTGTCCACTTATAGTCGGATGCAAATTATTTTCTACCTATATGTTCATTTTTAACTGGATAAATTATATAAATATTATATAATAGTTATAGTTTGATATAACGTCGGTTTTTTAGGATTTACAAAACATATATTTTTTTTTTTTTTTTTTGTTGTATTTTTTTTTTTCAAATTACTCGACCAGTTATTAATGAAGGTAGGAGGGAACATACTGTGAGCGAGTCGTAGTTATGCTTGTTAATTGACTTGGTATACAAATTCGTGAATCTCACTCGATTGTACCGCGGTCGAGGCTTGCACTGCGCCACTGGGGTCAACAGCAACGGTTTGTATGAGAATAATGAAGCCTACTGTCCACTCTCCCTTTGACTGTACGGTTAATGAAACGCAATAAGAAGTGATTCATGTAATATATACATTGTAGTTTAGAGCATATTTTCTATGTTTTTTCGATATGTAGTTAAATACTGCCAGTGTCGATGTCGATTTCGAATGTATTATAACTTTCTAGGTTTCGGTGATTAAATAAAAAAAAAAAAATCTTTGACGTTTTTCGGAGGCAGGTTTGTAGCGTTTGTAGGGTTTAGTTCGCGTAATGTAACGTCCGTTGCCAATAACCAAATAGTATTGAATGATTCCTCCTTTTTTAATATATCTTTCATAGTAGTTAGATAAGTGAATGTACTGTGCACAATGTGTATGTGTGGACGATGCGCGGTGTTGCCAGGTGTGTGGTCGTTTCTCTTCGTTTTGTATATTATATACATTGAATTGTTTGTGTTTGCTTTGTTTATTATTTTACCAATTAAAAAAAATTAAGCCAAAACTATATAAATTAAGAGTTACCCTATTTTTGGTTTGTTTTTTTTTATTGATAGTTGTTATCAATTAGCACCTGGCAACACTAGTGTTGTAACTTTAGTTTGAACTTTCAAAGTGCAGCTGTCGCCGCAAATATTTTTGGTAATGTTTTACTCGTAGGCCGAAGTCGCTGTCCGCACGAGCCCCCCTCCCCCTCCCCCCCTACTCGCCCTCCACCCACTCTAACGTACCACGTCTGTCTCGCTCTAGAGTCTAGATAGTAAAACGATGGCATTTACATTAGTGCTCATAGGTCATTCCCCATCGTAGCTCCAACGTGTTTTCTGTCGACTTGGTAGTTTTATTTTGTAAACGATCGATCAACTCTGGGTAGCGTAGCTCGATGACACTCGGCCCTTCACTCGTACTGCGAACGTGGCGTATCTTATCTTTTAATACCTACGTATTAAATATATACTGAAAAAAAATCTATATTTTTAACAAATTTAATTTTAAATAATATACCTAATTAATGAAATTCCTAAAGATTAAAAATGAAATTTTTAATATTTACGTGTATAGTAGTGTTTACCGCGAGGTGGTTATGTCAGTAACGAACGCTTATAATTTTATTATCGTTTTCAAAAGAATCGCAAAGAGAATGTATTATTTACTGTCCATGAAATTAATAATCTATAACTGATGTGTACACAGAAATCAGTATGTTTCAGGCATTTTGAATCCGACTTAATGTATGTAAAAATAAATGTTGTTTTAAATTGTGATTTTTTATTTACGCCTTGTTTGTTCTATCCTGGGGTTTATGAATGAAAGTATAATTTGGAAAGTGGATGTGGGAAGGGTGGCGATGAATCACCTTGAAAAGTATATAATTTTATAACAATACCTATATGTTAGAAAAATTATATTTTAAATATCAAAAAATATATAAAAAAAAGATAAGCTTAGGTTATTTTATTTTACTTCTAAACCAACCTATTATTATTTTTATTAAGTACAGTGATCCGTTCACGATACCATTTATGGGGCGTTCAAGTATTACATAATGCATTTTTTGAAGTTTTTTGACCCTCCCCCATCCCCATGTAACGTGCCGTAACACCCAAATGAGCATATTTGCTTATAAAAGTCACAACTATGTTGCACAAAGTACCGGAAAGTCGCTCAAATATCTTTGTTATTGTTTTAATCGGTAATAAATAAAACAAGAGATTAATAACTCGCTGCTACACAATGAAGCGAGCCACTGAAACCGATGTCGACCATTCCGTGGCGACCACGACCACTCTGCCAAGAGTGTAACGACCAAGAAGAAGCTACACAAGATTGTAAATCATAATGCGACACCTAGCTTCAAAACCAATTTAATTAGTGCCCTGTAATGAGTACAATCAACATCTCTACCTCTTACTTTTTAAACAAATCATCTATTTTTTTTATTTGAATACAAAAAACATTGTTACGTAACACATTGTTCGAACGCATCGTAACGTTTTACAAGACCCCGCTTCCCCCCTAATTGCGTTACGTAACATTTGAACGCTCCCTTATTTGAAAAATCGCACTAAATATTTTCTTATCGTCGTTAATTATTGTTTGATGATACAAATGTGAATTAAGTTTAAAAAGAAACAGTGTTTCCTATGTGAATGATTAATCTGTTTAAGTCTTAATTTACAAGCGCCTTTTTGCAACGAAATTATACACAACATAATAACTCGTATGTATGTCTATTATGAAAAAGACTAATAAAATAAGTGCCTTAAAAAAAGTCGCACGACTTTCGGGAAATCCTGAATTGTCAAGAATCTTATTTATGGTATTTAAAATACTTGGAGGCCTTTCCTATTTGTTCCATCTTAAAGGACACGTCTTGCACATTTAATGAGCTTTAACCGTTCAAAATATACAAAATAATATCTAACTGTACCAACTACACAGATACATCTAGTTACAATTCAAAATAATTTGGTACTGGTAAAAGATAGGTATTTGCTCAACAAAAGTAGTAAGTCCCAGTGACCTCATTTAACGCAAAACGATCAAGGTATTTTATATTTTTAAGTTTTCGAAGAGCTGACAGAAAAAACCTTGGAACCTCGTGTTCCGGAGTGTCCAGACACTAATTTCGGTAAGACACTAACGTTTTCCACTTTTCGTCGAATTCTGAAGGTATCTCTCTGATTCAATGCCGCACGTGCGGCAAATTCAAAATTTGATGTCGATCAGTAATCGCATCCTGAAGAGAACCTCATATTGAGTCGTTACGGCGTCGCTACAGGATTCAAATTCATTAAAAAAAAACGTTATTCATGTGATGGTAGTGTTGTGTAGAGACTAGTCGAAAATTGTGACTAAAGTTCTTATAAGCGACGCCATGACCAAAATAATATTTGGACATTCACAGTAGTGGACGTCCACGCTAGTTGTGTGGATGAAACTTGCATCTTCTATAAACACGCTTTAAATGCAAGAACGAGTTGAAGTCAAACATTGGTCTCATCTTGGCATACAGCACCTTTCAATTATCTGTGAAAACGTTTCTGCTGTGGGTGATGCGTGATTGCCCTACGATGAAGAAATCGGAAAGACCGTGACAATTATTCGATCAGCGCTGATTCAAACTAGCCAACTTTGTCCATAATAAGCCTAATCGAGATACTCAGCAGGCTAAGAACGCTTTGGCCCCGAATTCAGCTGTGAAAGCAGTAAAGGCAACAGTTTTCGGCCATCACGTAAAACGACCAACAATCAAATGCAGGCTAAATATAATTCATTCACGGCTATTATTCCACGTTAGTGTCTAAACAATATGTTGCGCTAGCAGCTTAGTGGTTGAGTTTGCACCCTGTGTGAATGTCGAGTGCGTGTGCGAGTGCGAACTCAAATAGTCAAACTTGCCAAAGAAGATTAGCTTTATATAAGGCCTGAGTCAGTACACCACTGACGTCGCAGTGCAATTCAGGACGACTTCCAGGGATTACCAGCGTTTAAAAAAATCTTGGCAATGATGTTTCTTTACATGTGTTAAGTGGAGAATTTTTGAAAGATCAGCGTCCGTTCTACGTCTCCATCGGGGCCAGATCTTCTAATAGTTGACATTCATCTGCAATTTATTGACGACAGGGTTAAGGCGACAATGTCATCTTTCCTAAATATAAGTCACATTCAGAGTATATAAACTACAATTTTTTTCAGCTTCACTCTATCGTGCACATGGCAGGGTAGGCAGAGAGACACAACATTAAAACACTCCGTTGCAATCTTCACTTTATGCCCAATCTAAATTTGTTGTGGCGGAACTCAACGCCGCATTTTGCCTTGTAATTTCATTTTCTTAAGTGAGGACCGAACCCAAACCCTATCGTTTACAGTCACACGCTTGTGCCAATGCGCCACGACAGATTTCATCTATGATATTCAAAAAATATAAATCGTAGCCCTCTCGTATGACAATCATATTGGTAGTATACTTACTTCGTTACAAAAAATAACTATTTACATCACATTTTAAGAAAATAAAACAAAAATTCCAAAAAAAAAATATTTTTTTTATTAAAAACCAAATTGACATAAGCACTTCTTAAAAAAGAAAATCAGAACATCATCATTCCGCATGAAACAGGTCTTAAGTTCGAAAACAACAAGTTACAAATAAATATTATGTACAGTATGGCATGTATACATAGCTGGGCATTAACTCGTTAATCCGTTAAACGTTAATTAACGAAGTTAACATTTTGATTAACGAATTAACTTTTAAGTTAACTTTTAAAAATGTTAACGGACACGTTAACTTCCGTTAATATGCAGAAGCCCGTTAATCGTTAATTTAATGCGTACTATTTACCGTACGGCACCGCGGCGCGGCGCGAAAAGCAGGTTCAGACACGACTTTAAGACAAGAAGCAGCGGAAAATTCGAAAGATAGAGATAATTTAACTGGCGGAGGGAGCAATGCGAGTAACAACGATGATGACGAGGAGGTAGACTTTTTCAATTCTGTCACTCAGTCTATAGAAAAACCGAAGAGCTCCAAATCTTTAAAGAGTAAAGCGCAAAGTCTCGTTAAAATGTGGATATGAAATTAAAAGACTCGTTCAACGATGCTGCATTCCTCGGGGAACAGATATTCATTAATCTATTTATTAAATACAATACTGCTATACCCTCAAGCGCTGCAGTTGAACGTCTGTTTTCCACGGGTAAAGACATTTTAACACCAAAACGAGCCTCGCTTTCAGACGAGAACTTCAACATGTTAATGTTTACGAAGGGGAATATGCACCTTATGCCCGACAATTAAATTATACATTTGAATTATACAAGTATTTTGTTTTATTCCTAACCTGTTAACTTCCGGAACCTAAACCAACAAGTTGTATAAGTTCACTAACGCAACGATATATAAATGCAATTTTACACATATTAACGGATTAACGATTAACGTTAACTTGCGTTAATTCTTCCGAAATATAACGCTTTAACGCTTAACGAAGCTAACTTTTTTTGTAGCGGATTAACGATTAACGAAGTTAACTATTTGATTAACGGTGCCCAGCTATGCATGTATGTAGGTCTCTACGTATGTACGACTCTTTGGACGCGCCTCTTACTTCATTAAAGATAAACTGTTAAAATATTCAGTGTTAATGGTCTGAACGACAAATTAAATTGTTTTCAGAAATTCTTCTCCTTTTTAATTTTAATAATACATCCTTTGCTTATTTTAATTACTTGTAAAAAAATATTTGTGCCTTTTTTGCCTGTTTTTACTAAAATACTGTCCAATAAAGAACAATTGCAATTAAATTATTAGTTCAAACAATTTGATATTAAAATTAGGCCATTTTCAATTTAAAGCATTTAATGAGTGTTATCTAAAACAATAAATTAGTTAAAATTATGTTAAAGAGTACTGTTCGGTGCTGTTATCAAACTATTGACACAATTACAAAAAAAAAAAATCTTTTTGTTAAAACTCGAGAAAAATCAGAAGAAATAAATATAAAAATTTTAAAACGAACGTTTTATGTCAACTTGTATAGAAAAATACAACTTTAAAAAAATGTACAAATAAGCGTATTTCAAAATAATACTACCTGATCGTCTCTTTTTTTAGAAACAGAAAAAAATGCAAAAGATGCTCTTACAAACTTCATTCTAGAAAAAAAATCTTAAAAATCTCAAAAAAAAAACTTTGAAAAAATTTAAAAAATCAAAATTAAATACAAAATTAAAAAAAAAAAAATACACTCGGCACAATCAGATAGTAAATAACTGGCATTACTTAGAGAGCTTAAAAGAAATTCTACAACTTTAAATTAAAGCCTTTCTTAAAATATAAAACTTATATCAAAATTAATAAAACTAGTAGTAAAATTATAAAATCTTACAAATTAAATGCTTCATTGTTAATGTATGCAATAATGTGAAATTGTAAAGGCGCAAATTCTTTGCGTATTCACGGCGTTTAGTTCCAACACTCAACCTCCAACCTCATAATTTGTATGGTGTTTGGGAGCGTCTTATCACCAGGTTCTCTATGCCTTGTGTATCAAAAAGAATCTTTAAATATAGTTAATAAAGTAGTAAAAAATATTTAAATATAGCTGATAATCTCTCTCTTTCTGCATACTTTTAGGTAATTATATAAAATTTAAGTTAAAATATATTCCGATTTTCACCTGAACTTGAGACATTGCATAGTAGCATAACCTACTGCTGCACTTTACTTTCTAATAAAGCAGAAAAATAGAAAAAGAAACCTTTTTCTGAGGCAAAAACGAACCCAGGTAATCACGTTTACTGTACTACTGCACTATAACGGTCTCTAATAAAAAATATTTAACGTTTTATTTAAAAACACATTATTGCATAATAAAATTAGCAAATCTTATTCTAAAATTTCCATTTAATGGAATATTTGAGGTAAAGAATGATATCTAACAGTTGTACTTAATTCTATACTTAAAAGAAAATAAAAAAGGCTTTCTTTCACCTCACAAAACACAAAAAATTGGCACATTTTAACTTAAAATTTTAAATTTATACATATTTTTTGTTTCAAATTTTGGTCCCTTATCAATCACTAAAGTACTCGTAATTAAGTATTTTAAAAACATTCAAATGCCTTAATTAATATGACTCAAAAACAACTTATACAATATACATACTGAGTAATTTTTTTTTTATTTTAGTTTAAAAGCTGATGAGTAAAGAACTAAGTTACTGACTTTACCAATTTATGTAAAATTAATAAATATGAAATAAAACGAATACTTCACACTATAATACATAAAATAAAATAAGTAATATTATAATATTCATGACATAACATTAAATATATATACATTTTTTTTATTACACAAATATAATACAAGTTTAAGCAATTTAATACAAATTAAAAAAAAAAGAAACAAAAACATAAAAAAATTAATAATCTGTAGTATTTTTTTTACATAAAATTGAAATCAGAAAATAAACCTAAAATTAAAAAGCTGAGTATACTTTTTATAAATAACTAATTTATACAATAAACAAGAATCCTAAAATTACTAAATTTAATCTACATTTTAATAGTTCCTTAAAAACTTAGCAACACAATTGTAAAAGGAAGCTTAAAAAGTTCATAGCAAATAAAGTTCATAAATAAATAAAATAAAGTTGAAGTTATATATATTTTTTTTTGTGACATACGAAATTGTCTTTTGATACAGAAAATATATATTTCTAATTAAAATTAAAAATAATAACAATTAAAAAAATGCTTTGTACGGTCGACAAGTTTTGAAGTTTTGGACATTTTACTTCATAAGAAAATTATTGAAAGATACAAGAAAAATCTTAAAAACAAATGCTTGAGATATATACATGCGGCCATAACACGTCGCATATAACGTACATATTTTATTATACAATGACACAAATTTCAAATACAAAAGAAAAAACACAAACTGGCAATATCATAATAAATTGCGTAGAGCTTTGTCCCAAAGTTCTTAGAAAAAACTCTTAAAAAATAGAGACACAACACTTTTCTCACATTTTCATAGTTAAAGTAACATTCTTTAACCAATTACTGTTTGGTTGTAAAACTTCATATCCATGGAATAAAAAAATCTTTAAAAATCAAATAGTTCTACAAATTTGAAATAAAAATATTTTGTATCCACTTTTTTCACTATAATCTCTTTAAACAATCACTATTTAGCACATATTTACAAATTTCAGTCTAAATACACATAAAAGTTGGGGGTGCCACAGTATTTAGTGGCCAGGGCTTTGCCCCCTGGTGTAGGAGCACTGAAAGCTACTTCAGACCTTTGTACTCCACACCCGTGGAGAAGGGAAGCCCTAGCACATTCTAGAAGGCGTGTGGCTATACCATGACGACGGTGACCTGCGTGTGTCCATATTCTTGATACACCGCATCTGGGAATACATAAATGGTTGATCAATAAAATTAAATAAATATATAATTCATATACTCATCAACAACAACGCTTTTTATATATTTAACGAAATTGTAGTTTTATTTTACATAAAAATAAAATCAGAAATAAAAGAAAAAAATATTATATTGACAAGCTTTTAAAAAATGTACTAGAATTCTGTACATCTTGTCCAAAAATAAAAATAATCCAATCCCCACTTTTCACTTGGAATGTGTTAACAATTATTTATATTTATCTGGTAACAAGAAAAAGTGTGACATAAAGTTAGACCATAGTATGTTTAAACAAATAGTCTGTGTGTGGAGAGACAGTGTCTTGACTCTACATTCTCTCTGCCTTTCCTACAGAATACAGTGTAAAGCTATAAAAATACAAGCACATAATTATTTAGTATAACTCACTTAACAGGATATGATTCAACACTGCAGCAGTCGGGCTCGCCCGGTATTAACTTGAAGGCCTTGGCTTTAGGCTCCATTATCAAGCATCCCACTATTTGTTTTTTCTCTATACATAAGTATGCCTGCAATAAAATAAAATATAAAATAAATAGAAACTAGCTTTTCAGTTAAAGTTGATTACGTATGTTACAATTACACTACAGTTACAATCACAGTGTAAGTTACAATATATATATTATACATGAACATTCATTTGTAAAAATTGAATGCAATATTTATTTAATTTGGGAAAATATTTTATCCATTTCATTAAATTTAAGAAAATATTTGTAACAAGCTGTATATATATTTACACATACATACACTTTTCTCTACCTGTTAACCATTTAAGGTTGGATTCCACATCCATCTCTCAAAAAAACAAAAACTCAAATAAATAATCATCAACTTACAGTATAAGTGTGGATCTCCCTTGGCAACTCCGTAGCGTAACCCAGCTGTGGATGAACTACCCTGGACAGTACTGCCTCCACTCTCTTCCAGTTAGCTTCCCCGCCCCTAATCTTGATGCAGCGGGAAGATTCTGTTTTATCTACTATGTATTCTTCTTTAAAACCCTGTGGATTAACGTTTAATGTATAATGTTAACTCCAAGTAATGTAATGTTGCAATGTAATGTTGTTGTAATATAATGTCGCACATGGCAGACATTGTGTGTTCAGTGGCGGAGCTCAACGCCGCACTTGGCCTTGTTACCAGAGCAAAGAAATAAAAAACATTAAATATTAAATTAAATATTTCATTTCTTGGGTATTAAATCAACAACTAGTTGTATACAGTCACACCCTTGTGCCTCTGCGTCACGAAAGTAACGGCTCTAATGTAATTTCTTAAAATCGGAGTCACTCCAATTTTAGTTGCTTATCGTATTTTTGATACAATGATTCTATATAACAATGCACTCAGTATTGTAGATAAGAAATCTTTAATTATAATTAAATATCATATTTCATATATGTGTTTAAGTGCTCGTGACAGCTCAGTGACCACAAACATTACTTTTTAACCCTAGACAAAATAAAAACAACGCAACATGCAATGGACAGAAGCATCCTTGAAATACAACGAAACTAACCGATGCCCTTAACTATATTTTGAAAATGAAGTGGCAATGGGCAGGGCATATTATTATTATATTTTATGCAAATGAGACTTTGGTCGATGTACTCTTTTTATAAGCGACTCCGACTCACTCTTGGCTAGTTTATTTTATATTTCCACTTACATTAAATTTCAGTACATCTGTAGCATTGTGGTGAACTAAATGATCATGTTCGTCTTGAGGATCTCCAATCTACAAAAAATAAGAAAAAAAATATCAAATATTTGTTAAATTACCACAAAAATTTTACTTGTCTTATTTATCATCTCTTTTCTTTTATCCTTTTTTCAACTCCAATCAGTTTTTTTAATATATATATATATATATATATATATATATATATATATATATATATATGTATATATATATATATATATATATATATATATATATATATATATATATATATATGTATATATATATATATATATATATATATATATATATATATATTTTAGTACTATCCTTTACAGTTTCTTTTATAAAAAAAAGAAAAAAAATATAAAAATTTATATGTGTATATACCTCATAAATAACACCGCATTCATTACACTGTGTTGCACCAAACTTCTTTTGTCCAGCGTCTATTACATATTGATTAATACCACTTTTAAGTAAGGATTTCTTGCCTTTTTCCACTATAAAAAAAATGTTTAATTTTAGTTTTTCAATAATATCTTATAGTTAAACTAGTATTAAATATGAAACTGTTTTTTTACTGTTTCCCACATAAACACTGTGTCGAGTTTTCGAGACATTGCTTGACACTGAGACATTGAGTGGTGTAACTTAACACTCTTCTTTGTATCAACATGTAAATGAGGATAATTTAATGACATTTTTCCTGAGAAGGAATTGAATCCAGAAAAGTCGCGCTACAATCACATGTGCCGCTACGCCTAAAGACCTTCGTATTTATGATATAAATACAAAATTTACTGACAGACTCGAACAGATATTTTTTCTATTACTAAACAAATATATTTACCTTTAGAGTTACTTCCAGTAATAATTCCAGGATTAGGCTGACTGAATATTGAGAATAATTTTTCTGGTTTATCATTCTTGTCTGTGGACACAGCTGCATCTAAAATCGAATAAAATATATAATTCCATAAAACACTGAAATAATTAAGCACTGTTGTAGAAAATGTATTAAAATTTAAATGTAACGAAATTTGAAGCTGGTGCTTCTTGGATTCTCATGATTTTTGTATCTTTTCTAAAATGGTATTTATTTTTCTTTCTTAAGTATCAAATAACACTTCAGAAAATGTTTCAAATAAGAAAATAAATATATCACTATTTATTGAAGAATTCAATATTTCTTTCAAAGAAAATATTTTATTACCCCAAGTGAGTATCGAACCCACAACAGTAGCTTGCCCCTAGGCAACGACAGACTTTCGGCCGATATACATATCGATATGCCTTTAACTAAATTATTTTAAACTTTGTTTTTTCCCGACAATTAAAAAGTATACATAATTATATTTCATTCACTATTAAAAAGTAATAGTATTTTTTGACTATAAAAATTAGGACAATTTCTAATAAGCGTGGAATCAGCTTCACGCTGTATCCCGCACGAGGCAGGGTAGGCAGAGGGAACCCGGGAACCTAGTGTTAAGATACTCCGTTCCACTTCTGTTCCCCACTTTCCGCCGAATTTGGGCCATTCCGTGTTGAGTGGCGTGACTCAACGTCGCGCTTAGCCTTTTTACCAGAGCTAAGAAAATTAAACATTAAATTTTTATTATTTAAATTGAAAATATTAAATATTTCATTAAGCATGGAATTAAATCTGACTATGTTTATATTTGTATGTTTTCTTAATAATTATTTAACTTACCTATTTATTAGTATTACCTTGTTATTAGTGTGGATTAATACTTTAAAATTATTAAAAAAAAAAACTTTACCTGTTGCAATAGTCTCTGTGGATGCAAGCACTGCATTGGCATCAATATTGTTAGACTGAGCCATTTGTAATATTTGTTCATCCAACATTTTTAATTCTCGCTCAATTTCATCTAAGTCAGGAATCTCTTTTTGACCTAAAATATACATATGTAATTTTAGTTATTTCTAAACAAAAAAATATTATATACTTTTTTTGTGTGTGTATCTAAAACAATGGAATTCTTTAAGATCACTTTGTTGTCTGTTTGTAATAAATTTTAATTGCATGTAGGTACATAGAAAAAAATATATCTTCTATAGTCAACTTAATTAAACAATATGAGTGTTTATACATTGTTGTTGCAGTATTTTGTATGAAAATTGCCGCATAATTAAAACCTAATGGGAACTTTATTTATTTACAAACATAAAATTGGTATACAACATTTATTATCATTATATTAATCTTAAATATCTTAAATACATCTTCTTTTCAACAAAAAATGCTGTCTGTTGCACAATAGTGGGCAACACCCAAAAATTACTAGATATGTTATTGAATAAATAATAATATAAAAACTTCTTTAATTAGGGAGTTGTATTCTCAATAATTTTACTTCTAGTGACCAAAGAATAATATATATATAAAGCAGTGAGTAAGGGTCTGACTGTAACTATGGCTGTGGATTCCATTATATATTGCTTATCTTTACTAATTCAGTTTCTAAGTCTCAAGTCAGAGTTTCATAACAATAAATTCACTCTGTATATACCATACTATACTATGTAAAAAGAATGTGAAATTTACCTGGTGCTTCCTCTCCACCAACAAATATATAACCTCCTTCAACTGGCAAAAATTCACCATTCTTCATAACACCATGATCAGCAGCATGACCTTCCTCCATTACTATATCATTTTGTTCATTTATGTTCTTAATCTGAACTATATTTTCATTTAAAACTGATTTTTCATCATTTTTATTATTCACTTCTATACTTATTTCATTTCCCAGTTCAACTATAACACTTTCTTCTTGTGGTTTAATACTGTTATCAGTCACTGGGATGGCTGTAACAGGTTCGAATATTTGGCTCGTCGCTTCTATGACGTTTGTATTGAAACATGGCACTTCTTGACGTGGCTTGCTATATATTAGTTCAGATTCTGGTATTTCTTCCTCATCCCATTGACTTAGTAAATTTTCTATAGTTTGTTTCTCCTTGTCGAACGGATCAGCTTTATCTATAGAATGTTAATCATTTATAAGTAAACTTTTTGTAATTATTATAATTTATTCTACTTTTAATGTAAAAACTATGCAGCTGCATAGGGATTGTCTGTATACAAAGATTATGGGTATTTTTTATAAATTCATTGTTCTGGTAACAAGATAAAATATGTTAGTCTGGACAGTCAGGCAGTGCTTTGAAAATATTTGATGTATTTATTTAGTTATATAAAAGTTAATGAATAGTGCTAATATTATTACACCTGCTTTTTTAAAGGTACATTAAATTGAAAACTATATTCACAAATAAGAAACAAATATATATCTAGAGGCTGTTGATGCACTGTGGTTGTGAGTTTGATGCCCACTCAGAGTAATGACAAATTTATAGTAGAATAAAAAACAGTCAGTTTTTGGTTTCACCATATTAACAAAACATCACATCACAAAGTGAAAGGTGAAGAACAAATGTATCTTAGCACTAATCCTTTCTATAGAAGTCCTTTCTATTTCTTCTTGCTTTACCTTGAATATATTCTAGGTATAGCAAGAAGCTAAAAAACTAATACTAATCTTATCCAAACCATTCTGACTTCACATCTGACTTTAAACATTGTTGTAGATTAATTTTTGATGTAATAAATTATTTTAATTTCTTTGCTCTGGTAACAAATAAAGCACATCATTTGATTTCCAAAACCTAACACATATTTAGAAAGGAAGTGGTGAATATAAAAAGAAATAATTTAAAGTATATACATACCATCTATGGAAGATTGACTCAAAATTGAAACATCTTTATCGACCGACTTCTCAGATGATGTGGTCCCATTTAAAACACCTGGTGCAGAACTATTAAGACTTTTCATTATTATTTTTCTATTCATTTTGGGCTTACGTATCCTATGTTTTACCCCCATATTGATTTGACCCGGTTTCCTTTTACGTCTATGTGAGTGTGTCAGTGATTTCCTACGGTTATTATTAGAAGTTTCTATAGCATTTGAAATTTTAGTAGATATTGTATTGTTTAAGTCAGGATTAGTCTTGCCGTAAAATGATTTTGTTGATAGAATTTCTTTTAATCGATCACTATTGAATAAGGAAAGACGGGCTTTAGGGGCTGTATTAGTTTCCAAACGTGGATGTTTTGAAATTGGACCGCAATCAGTCATGCCTTCATAGTGGAGTCTTTTGTGACTCTTTTCACTATCGCATAAAGATTCTGGGCTTTCACCAATTTCAATAATTGAACGACGGTTGTGGCCTAATTTTGGTGGAGATTTATTTTCTGATGTGTTGTGAGGAGTCTTTTGCATTTGAGTAGGTGATATAAAACTACTCATGTCCATTTTAGTGAGACATATTACTGCATGCTTCATTGGAGAAATGTTTTTCTTTTGCTCCACCAGAACTCCTTTGAAACTTTGAAATTTAGGTGTCATTTTTTGTTTTCTATTAGATCTTCTCAAAAATTTCGTTGGTGTATTTTCTTTAGAATCAGAACCAGAATCTGTATCAAAATTGAGATCTTTTAGAGAACTGCTGCAACTTTCTGTATCAGCTATCAAACTGGCAAGGCTTTTCCTAGCTTTGCTTGATGTTGAAGAAGTTGTATGGACACTTGTACAGGAATGTGTGGAGGATGGAGTTCCAGGATGATTTTGAAGGTGAGGAGTTGCTGGTGTTGATAATGAACATCTAGTTTCAGGGCATGAGTATCTAGTTTGATATTTTTTCAAAGTAAATGGTGACTTCATAAAATTTTTCAAGTCCTGAGTTTCTCTTAGTTTCTTAGTATGGCTTCTTGTTTCATCTAAAAGAAAATATATATATAAAAGGTGTATTATTATTAATATTAAAACAATGTTACGCAGAGTAAGCCCGAAAATGGAAGAAATGTTATAATATTGTTTTTGCAAATTCATAGAAAGTATGAATCTAAATGACAATATAAACAACTGTCCAAAAGACAAGATTATATGAAATTTTGTGATTACATGCTACAAGCACAACTTAAATCTAAATAATTTTATTATATTCTAATAATTTTATATTATAATATAAGGAACATTTCGGTCCGAACTTACGCCAAAGCGTCCTTTCTGGTGTCTTAGGAAAGTTGGGATCAGTTTCGTCTCCAGAACTTGAATCCAAGGTGCTGATGATGCCTAGATCGCAGTCATCACTGTCACTCTCGCTATCAACCACAGGTAGCCTCCTGTGTTGAGTTAAAGAATCTCGAGATGCTTCGTTTTCCGCCAAAAATAACCCTTTTTTCCGTTCTGACATTTTCGGCGTATGGGTGTGTGGAGTCCGAAAAGAACGCCGCGGCGTCGTTGCCGCCATGTCCATTGCTTATTTTACTCAAAAGCAATCTCAATTGGTAAAACACATCGAAGCACAAGAATCAAGTTATGTAGCACCTGCCGAGGGTGCTTACTCAGTAACTCGTAAATGAGAGTCATTCGAAGAATAACACAGCATTCTATAATTAACTTGTAAAATAAACGTTTTAAGTCACAATTCCTTCAAAAATTAACGATTTATCATAAGAAAAATTATCAAAAACTAATGACAAAAACTTTTATCCAACGTTTGCCAGCAACCATTGTCCATATTGTTTGGCGCGTAAACATCTGTCATGAATGTTGCTAGCGGCTAAAAAGGCGGGATTGTTTACAAGTTACAAAAATGGCATCAATTCATTACGTGTATGTAGGCAAATTATATATATTATAAATATAATGTATGCAATATATAATATATTATGTAGAGACAGATAAGTGTAAGAGTTAATTAACAAAAGTATTAATTAAGTAAAATAATCATCACAATTATATTGGTATATGTTAGTTTTAGTTTTCACAAGAAAGGACATTTTAATATTGTACACCACTAATAAAGAAATTATTGAAAATATTATCTCAACAAGAGGCCTGTTGCGGCGCAGCGGCACAAGCGTGTGACTGTAACCGACAGGGTCTTCGCTCTGGTACAAGGCTAAACGCGGCGTTGAGTTCCGCCACTCAACACGTTATGCCTCAAATTCGGCGGAAAGTGGGGAACGGAGTGTCTTCACGGAACACTAGGTTACCAAGTTCCCTCTGCCTACCCTGCTATGTGTGGTATACAGCGTGAAGTTAAGTTGAGTTAATATTTTTTGGGGGATATATTTCATAAAATGATAAACATATATTTCATGAACTTTTATATATTTCATTAATTGTTATATATTCAGTGTAACTAAAAACGTATATATATTACAACAGAGACCAATATTTTGCCGTGAAACTTATAAGCTTTACTTATTATTGAAGTAAAATACACGAATACTATTATTATTTTTATTACAAAGCAGCGGCACAAGTGCGTGACTTCTAACGACAGGTTTAATCCCAAATCGAGGAAATGAAATAATTAATGTTTTCATTTCTTTGCTTTGGTTTTTTACCACAAAGCGCGGCATTGAGCCCCGTCACTTTTGGCGGAAAGTTAAAAACGGTGTGGCTTTAAATTAGGTTCCAGAGTTCCCTTTGTCTACCTTGGCATGTGCGGGATATAGCGTGAAGATGATTTTTTTTTTGTATTTCATCACATCTCTTACTTGGTAAAAGAACAATAAAATTTCCTAAAATATTTCAATTTTACAACTGTATGAATATGCGAATGTTCATATAGAGATAATAAAATAAAACACAAAAGTATTGTTAAAATTTTTATTTAAAACTAAAGAGAAAACTAAAAAATATCTATAAAATGTATGGTCCTAAATGATAGCACATTTTGACCAAAAATAAAATAAAAAAAAAATTAAAAAACACAATGAAATAAATTTAACCCTGTAGGAATGTTAATAATGCAACCAATATAATAATTAGCACCAATTTTTTAAAAATAACATTAAGTTTTTATTGAAACAATTTAAAATTTTCTACAAATAAGAAAAGAGAACGCAATTATGTTTAAATGCCACAGGAATGTTTTTCAATGTAAATTGTTCTACAAATTAAAAAAAAAATACAAAAGGGTTATATTTCTATATACCAACAATGATTAAATATTTATTATTTTTAACTTATAATAATTTATAAGTCTTGTTTGCAGAATACCACGTAGTCACAATATTATTACTTATATGTTTATTCAAAGCTAAACTCTTAGCATATAAAAGAATATCATGGAAAAATAAATTCTAAAAGACACACATAAAAATGTTTTTTTTTTTTAATATAGTGATGCAATAAAGACACTTATATTATTATTTTAATAATGTATTGATTCATTTTTTTTGGTGGTTAACTTGATACAGCAAGATTTTCAACATTGTTAAATTAACAATAACCACACATTGTAAATAGTTAACACTAGTCTTAAATATAAGTTGCTGCTAGGTATCTTTGTTTTAGTGAATTTTTGTTTGAACAATTGCAAGAACACTTAACTAAACAATCATTTAAATTATTGTTTAATTAATGAATTACTATAACCCCTGTTTTTGAAAAACTTAACACACAATTTGCCATTTCTGTTTTTGTTTTTCATATTTTAGCTAGCAATAGACACAGTTTTTTTTGTGATTTTTGTTTTAGGTATGCACATGAACAATATAAATATATCAATATCAATCAAATGTTATAAAACATCTAGCAAAAAAAACGTAATATTGATATGCCTGTCACAACCTATCATTTCAGTCTACTTTCTGGGTTGTTGGATATTTGGACTTGGTTTAATATTAATATGCGCAGGCGGCTTCGGGCTATGAGCAATTTGGGCAGCCTGAGGTGTGAAATCAGCATTACCTCTATTTGGAGCTCCTGAAATAGATACTGGGTTTGAGGGAACTGGCGATGGTCCTGCAAGACCAGTTAGATCTTCATTTGGTACATCCTTTGCATCTTTTGCATGTGGAACTTTGTGTTGAGTAATTCTCATACCTCCAGCTTTGACTGTAAACATATGTTTTTAAATGGATATTTAAATACGTTATTATAAATAAAATAATTTAATAGTTGTTTTAATATAAGCGATTGTTTAAATGCCATTCTATTTTACATTCGTTAGGCTTAAGAAAAGGCGTAGTTGTGATTTAAGTGTGTAACCCGATAATTCAGCGTTTGACCTTGAAGCTACACATATTGTGTTTAATAACATAATAATATTACCTAAGGTAGCAAATAAAAAACAAAGTGGTCATTTTCAAGGTTGTTCAAGAATGTTTTTTTTTCGTGTTATGACTTTCGAGTTAAAGTTTCGGTATTACTTTACTTTGTACGTACCAAATACATATTTGTTAAAGGTTTATAATAAAAGGATAAGTAATAAGTATATTGTAAAAAAACACAAGTACGTAAACAAAGCAAAATTTTATAATTCTACTCACCCGCGGGAGGATGGCCGGCTTTCAGTTGAGAGATTTCTTCAGGAGAAGACATTATTGTATACTAATAAGTAAAAGCAAACGAGGACGTTAAATCTGATAAGATTAAAGTAAATATAATCTAAATTGACAACGTGTAACTTCGTAAGTACGACGCGACACCGCTACAGTGACACGGGCGCAGTGAGTGTAGATTGCAGATTAAGCAAAAAAATATATAAACAGCAAAGTCACTTAAAATAATTTAAAATTGAATACTTGTATGAAATAAATTATTTGTATTAACTGTAAATGATGTCGAGGCGTTAAATAAATGTTATGTACTTTTATTAAGCGCCTAGATTTTCTATTATTATTCTTATGATCGTCGTTTGTTATTCTTATAAGAATATATTAATTTTATGAGGAAAGTTAGGAATTTTTATCTAAATATAAAACTTCTAAATACAGTACGCTCTGGTGAATAGGTCTAAGTTTTAAGCTTCCACACAATTTTATTAGTTTATAATTTGTATTTTATTATTCACTTTGGTCAAGCCATGAAGTCTTATTTAGTTTTAATTAATTTCTGAATTAAAATAAATTTAGTTTTAAGTAAATTCTGTTTTTTGAGCCCTTCGGCTGCGAACAATGTAATTAACGAGTTTAATTTATTTACAGTTTTACTGTGTGTATGGAAAGTTTACTTTCTACAATGGTTTTTACAACTATAGTATAAATTAAATGTGTAAAGAATAAAATATATAAAAAGAGACATTTGGTATAATCTATTGCATAAATTCATTAAAACCACACGTCCACATGATACATGAAAACATGATAACTAGTTTGGATTTTGACCCGGATTGACAACATAGAACAGAGAGTGCTGTGTTGGGTTTTAAGCATGGTGTCACATACTACGTTAAACGGAAAACACCAATTTATGCCTGTTTCTTGGACTTGTCAAGGGCTTTTAACCTGGTTTTTTACGATATATTATGGAAAAAACTTGAAAAAAATAACGTACCACCAGAACTCACCTGTATTTTACAATATTGGTATGGAAATCAGGTCAATTATGTTTGATGGGCTGGCGTTTTGTCACAATCGTATGGGTTGGAGTGCGAAGTTAGGCAGGGAGGATTGAGTTAACCAATCTTTATGTAAATCAGTTGTTTGAGCAGCTTAGTAGTACGAGGGTTGGCTGTTACAGCGACGGAATTCGCATAAATAAGCTTGTGTGAGTCTTATGCTGATAGACATGGATTGACATAATATTCCAAAATCGCGGAAATCGTATAATGCCTTATGAGTGCAATATAACCATTCTTTCAGAGTGTTGTTGGGGCTGCCCCGCTTCTGTAGCGCATCAGGGATGTTTGCGGCAGCTAGAGTGGTCTGTTTCTTTGCCACAATGCGTAAAAGGTGCGGGTTTCTTGTACGCAGAATTCGTGGCAGTATCAACAGCATCCTGGAAATGATTGCTGGTCGTCTAGACTGCACATATGTGAGTCATTGCTATGCTGTGTCTACGGGAATGGCACAGATATGAGTCGTGTCGGTTTAAATGTTTAATTTTAAGTTTTTAATGCTACTAACATATTTTTTAAGTCTGTAATACTAACAATTTGAGTTTATGTTGTTTTTAATACAGATTATTATTATGTTTCTCAGCTTAAGTTCTCGGGTTCAAAACCGAACCCGGTCCTTTGGAAGGCTTGCGTGGGGACACAGGTCCAACACGTAGAGGCCCCTTCGAGAATATTAAAATAATTTGCTGTGACGCATTAGCCGGGATCCATCTCTGAGTAGCCAGAGGTAATTGCCCAGAGATGGTCTCCGGATAATGCGTAGAAACTATATAAAATATGAAAAATTAAATTGGGACTATGGAATGTAGTTTGGATGTTTCGGGAACTGGGCTATTGGAGGAGACTATCGGACTTCCGCCTTTTCAACGTCTCAAATTGAATGATTGGCGGACGGTGACTCGCCTTCCACTAGATGGGCCCTCACAAAGCGGCGTAATGCCTCTGGCGCAACATCGGCGTGGTCGGCTAAGGGTGTAGAGAGGTGTGCACCGGTTTCACCATCACGAGAAACTCGTGAGCGGGTTTCCCCGTTATTTCGCAGATTGAGCACTTCCACCCTTTCGAGCATATAGCTCTTGCGCTCCACTCTGCCGGGCAACAAAGGCAAGCCAAAGGCGGGGGATAGATTACAATTCCCCTCTGGAGGACTCAGGTCCGTGGGGTCGCCACTCCCCAACAGCTCGTCACAAGCTGCCCTGCGGGTTTATTATTATTATTATGTTACTCGGCTTAAGTTCTCGGGTTCAAAACCGAACCCGGTCCTTTGGAAGGCTTGCGTGGGGACACAGGTCCAACACGTGGAGGCCCCTTCGAGAATATTAAAATAATTTGCTGTGACGCATTAGCTGGGATCCATCTGTGAGTAACCAGAGGTAATTGCCCAGAGATGGTCTCCGGATAATGCGTAGAAACTATATAAAATATGAAAAACTAAATTGGGTCTATGGAATGTAGTTTGGATGGATCGAGAACTGGGCTATTGGAGGAGACTATCGGATGTCCGCCTTTTCAACGTCTCAAATTGAATGATTGGCGGACGGTGACTCGCCTCCCACTAGATGGGCCCCCACAAAGCGGTTTCACCATCACGAGAAACTCGTGAGCGGGTTTCCCCGTTATTACGCAGATTGAGCACTTCCACCCTTTCGAGCATATAGCTCTTGCGCTCCACTCTGCCGGCCAACAAAGGCAAGCCAGAGGTGGGGGATAGATTACAGTTCCCCTCTGGAGGACTCAGGTCCGTGGGGTCGCCACTCCCCAACAGCTCGCCACAAGCTGCCCTGCGGGTTTATTATTATTATTATTAAGATATCATTTTTTGTTTTAAATTATAAATTAAAGTGTTTGAGTTATCTATTAATCGTTGCATAATGAGTCTTCTTCTTCCGGGCATTAATCCCGGTGTGTGCCAGGGTCTGCCTTTCTACTTTACCTACTCCACTTTGCACAGTCTGTTACATCCTCGGTGCATAGACTATTGGCCCGTATGTCCTGCATTACGACATCCAACCAGCGCTTCCTGGGCATCTGGGAGGTCTCACTCTAGGGATAGACATATCAAGGCACTTGCGACTCCAAATCTAACTCGAATTTAATGTCTTAAGTTTGTGGTAAGACTGCCTTACGCCGTATATCAACCTCAACATTTTCATTTCCGTAACTTGAAGTTCCTGAATGTGCCAAGATAGTACTGGCCAGCTTTGACTGCTGTATAAAAGAACCATTCGACAATGATGTTCTTGTATATCAGCCCTTCGAGTTTGGTCGGTATTCCGCGATCACAGACCACGCCAGTGACCCCGCCATTTCACCCAGATGGCCCTTTTCTGGCTAAGAACATTGTGATTGATTCTTGCAGGCTTGTGCGCAACGGAATCTAGGTACCAGAACTTTTTCGATTTAACTCTTAATGAGTGTCACGTAATAAGGGAACTGGGAAGGGTGTATAAGGGACTTAATACTAAAATAACAAAAACTAAAACAATATTTTGATAGATTTTAGGATTACAAATAATAATAAAAAACATTGTTATTTCCATGCTTTTATTTTTAGTCTTCTGGGTGGAATAATCACATCAGTATCATCCTGTCCTGGTTTCATAACATCTCTCTGTATGTCAATGATCATTCTTAACATAAAATTCACCAATTGATTTCTGGTACCATCTCTGAGTTTGGAGAAATTTTTATTTGGAAGATTTTGCCCATTCATTGTGACAGATTGCTGCGTTAAAGATGCTATTAAGCGTTTTATTATGTCAATTTTCTTGTGCGCAGCTAGTGGCCTCAATCGCATAAGGAACCGTAAGAGATATTCAACCAGCATTACATCTTCCTAGAATAAAGATAATAAAGCAAAATTTTAACGTTTCAACGTATGTCCGGTAGTGTTGGGTCCCATACATGGCAGAAAAGCAAATGGAACTTATGTCCCACACACAGTTACCAGTTTAGTGTATTATTGTGTCATATATAAGTGGAAAAAGTTTGGTCAACATATATTTTGCTACCTCAGCGAGGAAATTAAAATTTTATATTTTTAATTTATATAGAAAATAAATTATAGAATATATACCATATTTAAAGCATTTATACACAATTCGACATTTTTACTTCTGCCAACGATAGCACTAAGGTCTTCACGATTTAACACGGGTTGTTTCAGTCCTTCTAACCACTCGAACAATAGGCCCGTTAATATTATGGGATCCTCCTGAAAAAGAAAACGGAACGAAAGCTTTATTTGAATTATATTTTTAGATAAAAATATCTTGTGAAATTGAAATTTTACTTATGTATAATTATGACTTTGTACTTAATAAGATTGTTGTTATATTACTGATGACTTGAAAATTATTAAATTAAGAGTTAATATTTTATATGTAAAAAACAAACGAGCGTACAGAAAATCTGATAAGAGTGTTCATCAGGATTCGTAACCCATGTCACACTAGGGGACAGCTGCATTGCGGGGCTATAAGGTGGAGGTGGATACGCTTTTTAAAAATACCCATGTCGATGTCGTATCGTTTTTAAACACTGCCGCAGGCAGGAATACAGTTTCTACGAATCCCTACAGCAGTAAAATAACACGTTTTTATAATTTTAATACACTTACCTCCTCATCTATTTTTGCAATGGCCTCTCTTTGTTGATTGATTTCAGTGCGTAGTTGTTTAAGATATTTAAGTTTATCATCTGGAAGACTTTCGTGATCTATTATAAAAGCCTGTAATAATATATTGATTGAACAATATTGGCACACTTATCGTTTAACAAAATCTTGTTTAAGAAAGATACAAAACGTGTTCAAATTATTTAATTACAAGCTAGGGGAAGGAACTTAAGGCACTTGGAAATTGTAGAAGCGAAATTTATAGTAGCATAGTTACACTGTAAACAATATTTTTTAATTATACTTATGAAAGTATAATTAAAAAATATTGTTTACGATTAAATTTGATATGAATCAATAAATAATTATCATCTAAAATAGTTTGATATGTGCGTATCAAAAATTTCCAAAACTAATTTTAAATTTTAATTTCAAAACCAAAAGAGTGTGCAGCGCTTTATTTTTAACACCCAGTTTAATGTAAAAATAATAACATCCCGCGTATTTAATCTAATTATATTTATATAGATTAAAATATAATTATTATCAGCTTCACCCTTTATTCCGTACATAGCAAGGAACATATACCCTAGAAACCTAATGTGAAGATTAAAACCTTTGCTTTAATCTTAATTCCTGACATTTCACGTTGCTTTGATTGCGGTTTGATAAAATTAAATCTTCATCGAATGGAGATTGAATCCACAACAGTGTCATTGCAGTGTCACATTGCCTGACTGTAAATTAGATGCCATTGTGACGCTGGACTATTTTATTGCTTGGTATATTTTATTTTTTAATTGTATGAAACGTTTCTTGAATATTTTTACTATTTTTGAAGTTATTCCATAATTAGGAAAAAAATACTAAATTTAAAAGCGTATATAAATTTGAACTTAGTAGGATTTGAACGCGTGCCTCTTTGAAATCGTCGTAGAATAGGATTCTCTCTTGCCAAATTATAATTCTAACGAATTGTCATGAGAGAAGGATTTTTTTCAAAATTTCCCTCCACAGAGATGCTAATAAGTTCTAAAAGCGTACATAAATAAGTTTTAATAAGCATATAAGAATTTCGACGTAGCTTGATGAGAACGTATGGCTTAGTTGGTCAGAGCACTTGGACAGTTTCCAAGAGGCGCGGGTTCAAATACTGCTACATTAAAATTTTTATACGCTTGATGATATAGTATTTTTCTTGCATATTTATGAGGAAAATATTGATAATGTATAAAATTTTGGATGACGATATTTTATTATAAATCTGTATCTGATCACTACTCAAGGGAAAAGATATATAAAAAACAAGTTTATAAGGGGCGTTTTTTAAATGAATAGGTAAATTATCCCCAAAATATATTAAATGAATAGGTTAAGTATCCCTCCATTTAGGAGTTTTTAATTTTTTTTGATCTGTTTGTCTGTGCGTTTGTACGTGCTGATCTCAAATCTCGGTTAACCAAATTTAAATGCAGTGTTCAATATAATATTTTGGCAACTTTCTAATAAATAGAAAAGTAACGCATATTAATTTAGTTCGCCTAACATTACCTTTTTTTTATTTATTTATGTGAAATTTTAGTTTTCAATGTATACATATTGTATTAATATTGAAAGTGTTATTAGAAAAAGAATAAAATACTGTAATTCAAGCGGGTGAAGCCGCGGGCGCGACTCTAGTTCTGTTATATTTTATTCTGAACAACATTATATCTTAATTTGTTTGTAATTCAACATTTGTTGTACTCTTAACTAAAAGAAAAAGATAGAGACGCGTGTGCATCTTCGTTTTTGTACTAAAATTCACTAAATATTATTAAATCCATAGATGAAAGACGAAATAACGAAAAATATTATTATAACCTCGTATATGTGCACAGCAGGTAAGCTGCCACCATTGCTGCTGCCAGTGATACGACTCACTGATTCTAAATTGTGTTCTATATCTTCTTCTACTGGATCTCTCCACTCTACCATCGGTAGTGTTGACACTTGACCTAATGGATATATAATTTTATTATTAACAATAATTTAATCATTTTACAATTCCTTTAAAAACTAATTTAAAATAATCGTTTGGTTAAAAGTTATCTTATTATTCCATTTTGCTCAAGCGTTGCAGTGTTTGATAAGAAATGCAATGTTGTTGGTTCGATATCTATTAAGCAAAATGAATTGTTTTATTTTTTTGTTCTGGTAATGATATGTGGATTGTTGAGTTGCGATACTAACAATGGGGTAATTACTGTCTTAATACTTGGTTACCTCTGTCCTAAATTTAAGCATTATTAAATTGTTTATAAGTACAGAATCGATAACTTACTAACGACGATTTCTTCTGGACTGTGAGGATCTGGAGGACGACCTTGTTTCAATTTGTAAGCTAAGAATGATTTGTAGAATGGCCTATTGCGCACTCTTAAGTCTAATCCGCCGCTTTGATGACATCCGCAAAGCTTAAGCAGACGTTCACATAAACAATATACTATCTGAAATCAAATTTAATTCAAGCGTTAAATTTATTAAATACAAAAATATCATAGATCTCAAAAAGATATGCTGCTAAATGACGAGCATTTTTATGGTCGTCATATACGCAAAAATTAGCTTAATTTCATAGCTCCTCGACCTTTTATTTTTAACATCTAAATATTGAAAATCTCTCTATTATTTTCTTATCACATCGGTGGCTAAAACATATAATTATAGCATAGGCGGGTTCCAATGATAACAAACATATATGCCTACTATAGCTCTTATTGCAATCACTATACATATAGGAAGTTGAACAATTTAAAAAGTTTGTGCCTTTTTAATTCAATGAGAACTGCAATGATAATTGTTTTTATTATTTTTAAAATTTTCAATAATCAAGTAATAATACTGTTTTGTTACTATATTTACTGTTCATATAAATTGGTTATAATATGCTTAAAATGTTTAACTTTTTTTTTATTTATATGCTCAGGTAACAAGGTATATTCGGGAAAAACTGGGAAACGAAATAAAATGTTTTAAGACCAGGTTCTCAAGTTCCCTCTGTCTTGTGCGTGGTACATCGTAATACATCGTGAAGCTGATAAATGTACATAAAATTCTTACTTTAGGAAGCTCCCTGAATGCTCTTTCCTCGATGCCGTGCAATGTTGCCCTTTGCCTATAAAGAAATTGTCTCAGAGTAAATTCTGATGTTTTACGATCCTTCGTCAGCATTAGCGGCTCTCTGGAAATTGTAATACATATTTTATTACTATCTTTGTAATTAACATTTAATATAAATAATATATTTACATACAATAATGTTTTTGTATCGATAATTATAATTTTTTTAACATTTATAATTATCGATACAAGAACTTTATTGTATGTTAATAGGTATATTGCTATAAATAAATACTTTAATATAGTAAAGTATGTACTTATTTATATTAAAGTACCAAAGTACATATTATGTTAATTATTTTAAAGGACTAAATTGATATTAATAACTGTTGTAGATTTTAATAGGAATGACATTAGGAACTTATTTCTTACCAAAGCGGGAAAACGAACATATACTAACTACTAACCTAACCTAACTTAACTAGTCTAGGCAGAGGGAACTTGGGAACCTTCTGTTAAGACGCACCGTTGCGGTTTCCACTTTCCGCCGATCTTGAAACATTGCAATATTAAGTGTTGATACTCAACGCTCCGTAACTACCTTCTTATCAAAGCGAAAAAAATCAAATATTAAATATTTCATTTTCACAAGTGAAGATCAAATCTACAGCACGTAGTGCCTCCGTTCCACGATAGGCATCTTTTAGGACCTAGATTCATGATACTTTTAAAATGATGATGAGGAACAAACCATTTCTTACTTGAAGGAGAGTTCCCTGCCTATACCGATGATTGGATTTTGAACTAGACACTAACTCAAAAAGTAAACTTACTTAGAACTAAACACAATAGTTTGTGGAAGTAGATAATGCTCGAACTGCTGTACACACAGGATTTGCCCGCTCATTTGTACGGATTTCGGTCGTTTCTTCCTTACCAAACGAATTGCATCGTTCGCTCTGATACGCAGAGAGTAGACTAAGTAACAAGCAATCAGGACTCCAGTGCGGCCGAGACCTGACACAAAAATTAAATTATTTATTTTGTATATATTTTATAATATATTTTTTACCTTCACGCTCTCTCCCGTAGCAGGGTAGTCACAAGAACCCAGCGAACTAGTGTTTAGACACTTTGTCCCCGTTAAGACAATTTCGATCTCTACTTCTTTCTACTACTTGAGTGGCGGATTTCAGTCAACACAGCGTTTCGCCTCGTTACCAGAGCGAGGGAATGTCAATGTTAGATATTTTAACTCTCCGAATAAGAATTGAACCTGCAACCACAATTGCGTCTGCAGTCACATTCTTGTGGCAAGGCCACGGCAGCCCAATTAATTTTTATTTATTTATGTTTCACGCTTTATCCTGCATGTAGCAGAGTAGACAGAAGTTAACTACAAAATTATAACACTAGGTAAGCATAGTAGGTAAAGGTCATGTATCAAACCAATGACTTTAGACTAGATTGGCGATACGCCCGCGGCTTGTCTGCCCGTAATTCGCTATTTTATTTACTAATCTAATAATACTATTTTATTTTCTTATTCTAATAATATTATAACGTTTAAGACATCATATATCTATACAAACTAAAATTTCGGCCAAATTAATAATAGAATTGTAATTTTATACTTTTAAAAGTTAGCCGTATTTTCTTTTTATTAAAGCACTCATTCACTCACTCACACTGAGCTTCACGCTGTATCCCGCACATGGCAGGGTAGGCAGAGGGAACTTGGGAACCTAGCGTTAAGGTACTCCGTTCCACTTCCGCTCCCCATTTTCCGCAAAATTTGAGTCATTGCGTGTTGAATGGCGGAACTCAACGCCGCGCCATGTCTTGTTACCAGAGCGAAGAGATGAGAATATTAAATATTGAAATTGAAAATATTAATATTTAATTTCTTAGACTGAGGATTGAACCCACAATCTAACGTATTGTTAAAGCAAGGATATTAAAATAAATTTGTTCTTCCAAATTGGAATTGAACTCGCAACTTTCTCAGTCTTTACAGCCAGAGATTGTGATTCTAAGCCACGTTTGATATTTATATATATATTTTTAACAATAAAAATATGATTATTATCGTAAATATCAAATTAGACAAGGCTTATAACGGCCGTAATCATAATTAGATGAAATTGATACAAGTCCTTTATGTACTTAAAAAATTATATACGGATTTATATCAGTTAGCTAATTGAATTTACGTGTTATAAAAAAATGTGGTGTTAAAATTACTTTCAATATTTTATGTTTATAATAACTTTTTTAAATAATGTTGAAGTAATCATTTCAATTGGAAAAAGTATTAAAAACGCAAAAAATATTTATTGATCTCAACTGTGACATTATTATATAATGGACACAATGCCTATAAAGAAATTTATATTCTGAAGGAAATAATGAACTTGAAGGTAAGGTGAATATGTAAATTGAAGGTGAATATGTAAAACAAGTGGAATAAATGAAATTATTCATGCCATGTATACATTGGATTGATTACAAAGTCAACTAACTTTCAATTTTTTATTAGTATCGTTGCGAACATATCACATGGTTCCAAATTATTCAGCAAAGCTACAGATAGCGCGTGTAGGGAAAACAATTATATATATATATATATATATATATATATATATATATATATATATATATATATATATATATATATATATATATATATATATATATATATATATATATATATATATATATATATATATATATATATATATATATATATATATATATATATATATATATATATATATATATATATATATATATATATATATAATTACAATGTTTATTATGACAAATTAATTTTATTTATCAACCTGACAATTGATATGTCCAATAAAAGCTTAAAAAGACCAAACATATAATACTGGCAATATAAAAACAAATAAAAAATAGTAGATTTATAACGTTGAAAGAGATATTTAAAAATATCAACTAGTTTTGTATCAAGTTCATTGTTTTCTCCCACAGTTCCCTAGCCAGGTTGTCATCTTGAGCTATTTTGGCAGGCTCGTTCTTCTTGCAGTCCACAAAGTATTCTCCACTTACATTTTCTAACTTCGGAGACACACATAAATGTATTATAGTCTGAGCTCCTTCTAATGGCGTTTTGTAATTATAAACGTCTATTACCAGCATGATAAACCATTTTACCCAGGGACTTAATTTGTTAAAAATATTGGTTTTAACTAAGCCCGGGTGCACCACATTTGCAGTAACACCTTCTGGTAATCTTTTAGCTAACTCTCTTGCCCACAAAATATCACAGAGTTTGGTATTTGCATATCTAGTCAAAGTACTCTCAGTTTTCGTAATTGTGAGATTTTCAAGTTTAAATTTAGCATATGCATGTGCAATGGAAGAAAGAATGACGATTCGACTCGGTTTTGAAGCTATAAGTTTGTCAAGTAACAACTGTGTCAGCATGAACGGTCCTATATAATTAATTTGCATTATTATATCTCTGCCATTTTCGTTTATCTTTCCACCACCAATGCCTGCGTTGTTAACTAAAATGTCCAAGCGTTCAAAGTCTTTGTTAAACTTCTCAGCGAATTCTTTGATATTCTCTTTTACTGCCAAATTTAGATGACGATATTCAACATTTTTATTGCCAGTAGCAGCTTTAATTTCTTCAACGGCTTCCTCCGATTTCTTGTCGTCTCTACTTGCGATTACGATTGTAGCTCCTCTCTTGGCCAGGTCTTTGGCAGTTTCAAATCCGATGCCTGAATTTCCTCCAGTTATAAGTGCCACTTTTCCATCCAATCGAGTCTTACACTTGCACACCCCCTTGATAGGATTAATGCATAACCGGAATGCCAATAATACTAAAAATATTAGAAGAATTAAGCCAATTACAATTTTTAATAAAAAACAAAACACAATGAAAAGTAACGACAACATCGTTCAGTTCGATATAATGACAATCTACAGTGTGTTCGTATTCACCACAACGCTTATATATATATATATATATCTTATTACCATAATTTAAAATTAAAAGTGCCTAAAGTTTGTTCCACCCATATAAATATAGTTACATTCAAGTGTTATGTCGAGCATGTGTTTCTTGTGACGATGTAATTAAAAGAGAAATTATATAATTTGATCAATTATTATTAAAAAAAACATTGTGTTTTTGGGTTCAGTACCTCAAAAGAAAAACAGTTCTTATACGAATGTATTACATAGTTTTTATACGGAATTTCCCGTGAGTTGCATGAATAAAATCTATAGAGTACTTCCTGTCGATCTAGTGTTATGAAATTTGGAATAAAGTGATAACTTATATAAGAAATTAAATTAGAATTCGAAAAGTCTTAAAACATTTTAGTTTTTTTGTCACAAAATCATTACAAACTTGTGATCTTACATCATTCGATACAAATGAGGTATATGTATTCAATCTGCAACCTCCAGAAGACAATAATTTACGCATCAAACATTTTAAACCCCTATTTCTTGTGTGACACAAGTACTGTATTATCGAGATCTTTTTAAAAATCAAAAATCAAAATCAAAATTAAAATATTCTTTATTCAATTAGGTCATTTAAGCCTTTTTGAATCGTCAAGTTACATATAAGTGTCTGTAGTGTCAGTCCTTACAGGAAGCTACCACCGGCTCGGAAGGTGGGTCTGCTGAGGAGAGCCGGCAAGAAACTCAACAGTTGCTCTTTTCAAAATATCAATTAGAGTAAATATATAACATAGCTTCCTGAGTGAGTACCAACAGCATTTAATACCACGCACTCTTATCATTGTAGTATTCTTGAATTGAATAATATGTTTTGCCTGACAATATATTTTTAACATTCACTTTAAATTTTTGAAGTGGCAAATTTAAAATTACTTGTGGAGTTTTATTATACATACGTGTACCACGTCCCATAAAAGATTTACTAACTTTTTGAAGACGAAAAGTAGGAGTGATCAGCTTGTTTTTGCTTCTTGTATTGATATCATGTCGGTCACTGTTTTTTAATAAATTGTGGCTATTTTTCCGAACAAGTATTATATTATCATATATGTACTGTGATGCCACCGTAAGAATACTCTTTTCTTTAAAAAAAATCTCTCAGGGATTCCCGAGCTCCATGCCGTAAATGGCTCGAACTGCTCTTTTTTGAATTACGAATATAGATTCTATATCTGCAACATTGCCCCATAGTAATATTCCGTAGGACAATATGCTAAGAAAATAGCTAAAGTAGTAAAGTAGCAGTATCAACATCCGTAAGCTGCCTCACTTTTCTAACAGCATATGAAGCGAAGCTCAGTCGGCCCGCAAGAGAAAAAAGGCAGATGGGGGCCCCATTGTAGTTTCGAATCTAGGGTTACTCCCAAGAATACAGCGGTATCACAAAAATGGAGAATTTTACTATCCACGCTTAAATTAAGCTTCTCTTTCCTAACATCCGGCATAGTAAATTCTATACATTTTGTTTTCTGTGCGTTTAATACTAAATTATTAGTATTAAACCAGTGAAGCCTAAGCTACCTCGCTTTTCTAACAGCCTAAGCAGCGGAGCATTGTCTGACCGTAAAAAAAACACATGGGGTCCCCATTTGAATTGTAAATCTTGTGTTAGAATACCGTGGTATCAGAAAGTTATCATCATGAACATGGATATGTCAATAAAATTGACATATCGATGTTTATAATTATAATTTTCTGACTTTAAAAATTAAAGAGATGGGTGAGTAATGGCTAAAACCGAAACTATGGCCGATACTAGAATTACTGGATGAACCTGACCGAAACCAAACTTTCGGTCGGTCACTAGTTTACTGGTCAATACGATGGGTAGCTTCAAAAAACGTGTCTATCTCCATCTTACAGGCCGGCAACGCACCTGTAGCTCCATTGGTGTTACATGGGGTGGTGGGCGGCATGGATAATTTATCAGGTGACTCGTACGCTAGTTTGGCTTGTCTCTTCGAGGCTCTCATGGCAGTGAGGAAGTGTCAGGATTGACTTAGATATAATTCTCACATAGAAGAACATCTTACTGGTCGAGTATTTGATTCATGCTACTCACAACAACGACAAAGTTACTGCTTTAGCCATTTTATTTTCTATTCTCTAGATTCTCAGCTAGGTCACCCTGATACGGAAAATACAGTACAACACATATTTTTTTTTAGCTTCACGCTATATCCCGCACGAGGCAGGGTTACCTAGTGTTAAAACACTCTGTTCCACTTCCGTTCTCCACTTTCCGTTGAATTTGAGGCATTGTGTGTTGAGTGGCCGCGCTTTGCCTTATCACCTTTGTATATTGTATAATGTAGAAAAAATAAAAATATTTAATGTATTTAATATATAAACATTTTATGAATTAGTCGGCGATATGTACTTACATATATGACATAATGTCTGCACCGCACTTCATACACTCTATATGTATCTGTATGCTAATTGAAACAGATAATTGGTGTATCATTTAAGGTGTATCATTTAATACCATTTTAACAGTTTATAACTTTATATATTACTTTAAATACTAAAACTCGTGATATTTCATGAGTTTGATACTTTATCAGGATAATTATTACGTTTTAATTATATTTTTATCGTGTTTTGGCGTAAATCAGCCTAGTAACACAAAAAGGCATTGAGTATTCCTTTCTTGCTTCTTAAGTAGATTAAGAAATGTCTTGGCACTGGGGTCTCTATCTGGGCTCTATATTTAAAGCTAAAAAAAATCTATTTCGGCGTCGAGTTCCGCTACTCAACACGCAATGCCTGAAATTAGATAGAAAGTGGGAAGTGGATTTTTTTAACACTAGGTTCTCAAGTTTCCTCTGTCTACCGTGCCATGTACAGCGTAAGAAGAGTGAGTGAGAAAAAAAACTAAACCGCAAAAAGATGTTCAAAACTTTTTGATTTTTTTTTCTCGCATCCCTCTGACGTAATCAAAGACTTTTTCAGTCCTGTTTTATTTATTTCGGTGAAGCAGTTGTCCATATTTTAAGTAAAATTAAATAGTCTTATTGGTATGTGACATTGTTTAAATAGAAACTTCTATAAATAATTCAAATTTAAATTACAATTATATACAATTAAAACGTTGAAAGTTCAATTTAATTTCCAATTAATAATATCTAGTATAATAAAGTGATAAAATAATAATTTAATATTTTTTTAATAACTGATAAATAATAATAATAAATTATATGGTAGTAATAGTCTATGAATTTCGGTTTACCTTTTCGCTATTCCAACCGACATTTATTTATTTTTCTTTATTGCTTTGCCGCCTACACTTTTACAAAACTTAATGAAGAGATTCCTTGTTGTCAGGTTTGTGATGAGTGTTATTAAGTTTTCAGGGGAAATTTTAAGACCCTGTTGCGTTTCAGCGTCAGCCCTTTGCTTCGAATATATTGGGCACTCACACAAGATGTGACCTACCATTTCTATGGCGTCCGGCTCACATACCGTGCCGTGACCAGTCAATATTTTTGCGAGCGATTTAAGTACCCAAGCTTATCACACTGATAGCTCTATAGCTCGTGCAGTCTATATGTGAACCTTTGCCTTTATACAAAAGCACAATGGCCGTCATCTGGGACCTCCCCTCATTTTAGGTCTTAAAATCGGGATTAGAGGCCTGTGGTGGCGCAGCGACACAAGCGTGTGACTGTAACTGACAGGTTGTGGGTTTAATCCTTACTCTAGGAAATGAAAAATTTAATATTTTAAATTTAAATATTTAATGTTACCAACGCTGCGTTGAGTTCCGCCACTCAACACGCAATGCCTCAAATTCGGTGGAAAGTGGGGAACGAAAGTAGAACAGAGTGTCTTTTTTTTATCTTTATTTATTTAGGGACTTTTTAAGTTAATAAAGTACAAAAATGTCAGTCCCATCGTTCCCTCAAAACAATCTACACATCCTCATTATTAACAAAAAGTTTTACTAGAATATACTGTACATTATTTTACCTTAAATTTATATAACAATTTAGCCTCAACAGAATTTGGTTTAGATAGTAGACATTGAAAAATACCTACATCCATCACGTTTATGCTAAAACGACAACATAGTTTGCGACGAGCATTAGCGTTGAGAACACATTATGCCAAGAAATGGTGTACGTCTTCATCCAACAGAGTGTCTTAACACTAGGTTCCCATGTACCCTTTGCCTACCCTGCCATGTGCGGGATACAGCGTGAAGCGGAGTTAGAGTGAGTCTTAGAATCGGTCCCAAGCCGGGGCGTTTAACGTATGTGCACGGGTTTACGTTTTTTATAAAAATCATGTTATGTCCAGCTCGAAGTCTAATCAACACAGGCTTGGGTTGGTCGCCATTCTATTAATATTTTTTTATTACCATTTTATTACATTTCAAAAAGAGGCTGAAATAAATTTAAACTTGAAAGGCAATGCACAGACTTGAGTTTAAATATAAACAAGCGTAGACTGATATCTCACCTCCACACTAACATCTAAACGCGTAGTTATTAACATTTTTAAACTTAATTTAAGCGACTTCGCGTCACAAATATAATATATCATACTTTCCATTTAAGAAATTCTATAAAAATTAAGTATTAATAATTTATATATAATATATTTTTAATATTTAGTTACAGTAAAACATATAAAATTGATATTTTTGTATGCAGAGCCGCGGGCATGTCGGTAGATTTAATATAATGTATTTATTTAATCAAAATATGATCCACTGACATCAATGCACTTTTGCCATCTCATATGTTATTACCATCTCATTGATTGATCCCTTTACTAAAAAAATATTCAGACAGTAATCCATAAAACCTTTGAAAGCGGTTATTACTTCTCCATCGGAAATGATTTTTTTACTTCCACGAAGTAATATAAACGACAAATAAAAAAAAATGGTGAATCAAAGTCCGGGAAGAATGGTGGATGTCTTAGACATTTACAATTAAAGCTTTTCTAATTTGGTAGCCGTCTGTAGTGCAGATTGTGGTTGAGTGTTGTCGTGAGGCAATAGTTTCGGTATAATTGTGCATGAAGATGGGTTACACTTAAATATCATGTAACTTAGTTTAAAGATCCATCCATCTCTCTATGAATGAACCACCACACAAAATTACATAATTTTGTGTGGTGATTTATTCATTTAAATAGTATAAAGATAAACTCGTTAAAAATTACATGTTTACCTGCATGACAATGTATCGCCACTCGACCTTCTTGTAAAGCAAATGATAATACTTTCGCCATATCTAAGAGTCCGCTAAGGGTCGCCTCTCCGTAGTCAGGCCACGCAAAATTGTAGTAATATACTGGAACATGGAAAAATAAAAATATATATGGTAGGTAAATAAAAATATATATGGAGGCCTGTCGTGGCGCAGCGGCACAAGAGAGTGACTGTAACCGACAGGTTCTGGGTTCGATCCCCAGTCGAGGAAATGAAATATTTAATATTTTCAATTTAAAAATATTTAATGTTTCATTTCTTCGCTCTGGTAATAAGGCAAAGCGCGGCGTTGAGTTCCGCCACTCAACACGCAATGCCTCAAATTCGGCGGAAAGTGGGGAACGAAAGTGGAACGGAGTGTCATAACACTAGGTTTCACTTCCGTTCCCTCTGCCTACCCTGCCTAGTGCGGGATACAGCGGGAAGCTGAAAAAAAAAATGGTAGGTGTTCCCACCCAGGGTTCCGTATTAATGTGATAAATGGAGGCTCATGAAAAGTACATAAATGACAAACTAAAATTTACGTTTTTAATTTTATATAATTTGTATGAAATTATACAGCGTGAAGTTGAACGAAAATAAGTATAGCATACTGTCATTTGCCATGAATATGGTTGGATCATATGTGAAACCAGACTTAGTGAGTGGTGGTCCACAGCTCGCGTGCTCCCCCGGCGTCTGCAGGTTGATTACAGTGCGGATACCCCAACTGTGTTAGACAAACAAGAAAGTAAAACAAACAAAATTAAATTTTATTATAGAAAGTAAACATTATGAGACTAGTAATCATTATGATAATTTCAAAAAAAATTGTATGTAGACATTTATTATTTTACAATCAATTAAATTATTATTATTATTATTTATCAATCAATTTTACAGCACTTGACTAATATCAAATTTATATTAATAATTATTTAAGTGTTTTTTTTTAAATTTTTTTGGTATTTTAATGATTTCAATATAACAACATAATAAAATTGCATTTTTTTACATTTGAATGTTAAAAATAAACTGATACTATGTAAGTATACATATTATGTACATTACATATGCATTCTTACATAGTATCAATTTAAAATTCTTTATACATATATGGACGTACCTATGAAATTGTTGTATAATATTCCTGGCGGCGATGCTCGCAGTGCTGGGACGCGCCATCGCGAGGATGTCATCTGTGACCCTGGAGATTGACATAACTTAGTTGGGGTATGAAATGGTTATTTCATAATGTTCAAAACAATTCGTCGTAAACCTACCCCTGGGAGGTCGGCATGAATCAATTTATACGTTAAAATACGTTAGATTACTAGTAAGATTAGAATCTATACCTTGATATAGCGATCTATCGATACATTGTGATCCGACATTAACAAGTGCAGAAATTTACCATATAAATCACTACAGTGATCGCGATAAATAAATAATAATAGAACAACGTTTATGTACTAAAACTCCCGAAGCTACAGATTAGCCGATTTTTATTTTTTCATAAAACATGACATTAGCGTAAACTGATAACAAGGCAGCGCCGTGTTGAGTTCCGCTCTACTCAACACGCACTCACTAACTCAGATTCACGCTGTATCCCGTACATGGCAGGATATGCAGAAGGAACATGGGAATCTAGTGTTAGATACGCCGTTCCACTTCCGTTCCCCACTTTCCGCTGCAACACGCAATGCTTTAAATTCGTCAAAAAGTGAGAAACAGAACGGAGTGTCTTAACATTAGGTTCCTGAGCCCCCTCCGCCTACCTTGCCATGGGCGGAATACAGCGAGAGCAGAAAAAAAAAGTGTTATATTCAACTTTTCAACTTACACGTTTGAACTATATCTGAGATGTATATTTTTTCTCAAAAAAAGTTATAATTAATATTATGCAATTATAGTTTTAAATAAATAATTCCTAACATACAGTAGTATACCTACAGCAAAAGCAAACGCACGTTAGCGTGTGCTCGTACCTCATTACTTTATTATTTTAGTGACTTGTTGTAAGAAATAATGAACAACATTATGATGAATTAATGAACAAGTGGCACAACGGTGGTCACGTAAGCTGTTACGTTTTTATTCGCAAGGGTTTTCTTCTTATGCTGTTATACGAGTGTGTCAAATAAAAAAAAAAAAACAAAAGATAATAATGCTCAAAGTAATTCATTGATTTAGCAATCAATGAATTGTTTGACTAACCGATTGGTTATTGGTTATTCCTAAATGAAGGTAATATTTTCTATAAGCTCATTTGTTAGCTTTACGCACGCGAAAAGAGTAGGCATAGAGAACCTTCTGAATCCACAATTCTTGCGTTTACTATACTTAAACTAACAGTTCCTTGCGACTTAACCCGTGTGATCAAATGAAAATAATTAAGAGCTGTGTAAATCTAATTGCGGACACTTTCATCGCATTAGCTAATATGAATCGATTAACGTCATGTCATATATCGTTAAAGATCTTTCTCGATAAATAAATGAAACGGACGAGTCAAATTATATAAAAAAACTCTATTGTATGTATATGGATTTATTTGTTTCTTCTTACCAATCGGAGTACAATCCTTGTATAGCAGTTCCACATTTTTGAGGTAATTCATATTGACATCTGGACCCACCGCAGAACAGCGCACATTGTAGCGCAGCGGGTGTGTTGGTGCGTACGCGCTCACTTATAGTGCTGTATATAGCTGAGGGCGGTCTGTTGATACGACGACGGGATTCACGGCTTCTGGAATATCAATTACAAGGACTTCTTCTCTAAATAGGCATTTTTTTAAATCATATACAGATTATTTTAGAATTTGATCTACTACTGTTGGGCTACTTATAAAATCATTTGTTTTTCCATATGATTAAAAAATCACACTTGAGCTTCAGGGAAATATTGTTTTTCTTTTAATTTTTAACTAGACAAAGTACCTCGTTGAGATCCGCCACTCAACACGTAGTGTCAGGAAAAATATGCGCTATGCGAAGGGAACAAACTATTTTAAAATTAAATTTCTTAAACCTACCTCGCCTACACGCGGAGTACAGAGTGAAATTAAAAACAAAAGTATAAAAAGTATCATTAAGTAGAATTTTATACAGGAAGCATTTCCCATTAATGTGCATATGACGTGCGACGTAAAGATTATTATTAGGATTATATGTATATTATGCTATATAATGAAACTCTACATGCAGGCATTTTCCTTTGCGTGATTTTCAAAGAATCGTATAAAATATTAATGCAAATTTTAGAATTTTCGTTATTAGAAATTGCGACAATCCAATATTAAAACAGAAGTTGCGGTATAAGAGGCGATCTCAACTCTGAGACCTTATTACATCGTGGATATAGAAACAATAATATTGTGGATAGAATAAACAAACAAAGCTTTTACAATGGACTCTATCATACTTCGCATAATGCTCTGTGCTATCTTTTTTCTATGAGAAAGACGCCAAAAGGAGCGTACGGGTCACCTGATGGTAAGTGATTACCGTGGCCCACGGCCCTGTGTTACTCCAGAGCTGCAGGAGCGTTGCCGGCCTGGCCATAGGTGGATGGGCACCGGGGCCCGGCAATACCCAATGCGAAACGCTATAACTTTTTTCACACTTTTATATTGTATTAATAGTTCTTTTATTACAAATTATAACTGTACATACCTGTCCAAAAAATGAAAACGACGATAGTTCATCAAATTTATACTCGACGACTTCCGGCGGTTTTTATTAAACACTATTTTAGACATAATTTAAGCTATTATATTTATAATAATTATTATAAATATATACAAACAGTCAAATAAAACTTTGAAAAATTTAAGTATCTTATGATTTTCACCTATTTTCCTTTTGACTTATGAGGAAAATAGTTCTCAGGCGGAAAGTGAATAGAGACGTGACAATTTTGAAACTGTATCAACCAATTATAACGTATATATTGTAATTGATGAAGAAAAATATTTATTATAATTTTATTCTTTCAGTACTTAACAATAACCATAAAATAAACTTGAACAAAAACTATTCAATAGAAAAGATTATTCATATGTAGGTACCTAATTAACAATATAATGCAATGAAACAAGTATATATTAAGCAACATTAAAAAACAATAAAATAATGGAGAATTCATGACATTTTTAAATAATTTAAAGCGTAATAAAAAATGTGTAACGCACGTAACGATTCCTATTAACTCAATTTTATAAATGGTAAACAGTGTTTTGGTAGCGATAACAATCAGTAAAATTAGGCAATTATTTTTGGGTCCACGGAATGCGTTAAGGTTTGACCTAATTACAACAATAGGAATACTTTATAAGACATAAACTGATAATTAAATAGAATAATCTTTATTTGATAGAACAAAAACGCTTCTTTATCTTTTAAGATTTAAATTTTTCTTTGAAAACTTTTGAAAACGTGTGGATTTTATTATTAGAAAGAGTGCTTCCTTATGAAAGTTTTCTATAATAAATATGCATTATATTAAAGTACCCCAGCGAAGTGTGTAATCTATCTGAGATCGAACATAGAAAAAAAAGGTAGCTTTTTAATAAAAAAAAAAATAGTTCTTGAGTACGTAGCTACATCTATGTTTAAATTATGTAATGAACAAGTTTCCTTAAATGTCATTTAATATTTTTTTTTACACTAAATATTACTGTAAAATCAACACCGATATATATCTTTAGATAGTATATATTTAAAGCAAGCTTTAAATATGAATACTATGATCTATTTACAAAAAGACAAAAAAATATATGGGTGATAGATAAACTTGCACTTAAACATTTTTTTTTATTTTATATTTAAAAGATAAATACAATATGTCCGCAGGCAAGAAGAGCCTTATTCATACTGTCAATGTCGTTATAATGGGTGGTGAATGAATAAACATTAAGCTCTGCCATGGTCAAGGTACCGTCACCAAAAAACATTATTAATTTTTATTGATAATACTTTTTAACACTATTATATGATTTATTGTTGATTTTGATTTATTTGTAGTGTAGTTATGTCACGTGATTACGTATGCGATATCATACTTATAATTTACAATTCTCACTTTGAGGTAAACAAGATAATGCTAGCAGTTCTAACCGTTACCAAAGACGAGTAATCCGGAACACGTCCGTTCGTCACTTGTATCTGAGGGTTCAGATAAAAACACCAATTATTCCAGTGACAGATGCGAAGAAGATAATCCAGATTAAGTTTCAACTTTTGGACTCATACCAACAGTGCTGAGTCTGAAGGTAGATTTATATCTATTATTTTTGACGTTAAGGTTTTAATATTCTTCCCCATTTTTCCCTCCCATAGTTACCTAGTCTATGTAGCTAAATAAAAAGGAATACCATAAAGGTGATATATTATTGAAATTTGTATTCTTTTAACCGCATAAACCAAATAGGAGGCCACATTATCGCCATCTCTTATATATTATTTTAGAGTAAATTAGCTTCACGCTGTATTTTCCTCTTCATTCTGTATCGCTTCTACACGGCAGAGTAGGCAAAGGGAACTTACTAACCAAGTGTTAAGATACTCGTTTCCTATTAAGACACTTCCGTACCCCACTTTGGGCCAAATTTGCATTGTGTTAAGTGGCGGAAATCACCGCCACGGTTCGCTGCGACCGGCCTCTAATATAACAGATTGTACCTGTAGGCTTCTAATTATTTTAGAGGAAAAATTTAAAAAATAAATTCACTTTTTTGCTGACGTCACTCACAAGGGATAGTAATTTAGTAATGGTGACAAGTTATTGTGGGGTAGCTTGTGTTGATTTTGAGGGTTGAAATCGTTAGCGTTTTAACTAATAACGAAATGTTGATGTCGGTATGTACATATTATAACATTTAAATAACACATACATACAATACGTACGTACGTAATTAGACATAATTAAAAAAAAAGAACATATAAAACTATAATTTATTACGTAATATATATACTTTGTTATGCATAATAGGTACATGTAAGAAATGTAAAATTGCTTGGCTAATTGAGAAATATCGATATTTTACCAACCAATGATCAAACCGCGGGAATACAGATTTAATTAATTGAGTATTGTACTTTCTTTATTAAAATTAACTGAAATTGCCAAGTAAATTTTGAAAATAATATTTTATATATATAGTATATACGAATATATGAAAAATAAAAACCATCACGCAATAACAAATGGCGTGACCACATTATTTATACACTTCCAGCGTCGTACGTAAATGTCACGCGGAACCTTAGTTTTTCGAAGTAAAGTTTTCTTTATTACGCATTGTGCTTTATTTATTACGAGAAAAATAATCACAAACAATAAAATAAATACATACAGTTCTTTCTTTCTTTTTCTTCAGGATAGGCAGATAAAACTCGAAAACTAAGTGTTAAGACACTCCAACCCCATTTTCTGCCGTTTTTGAGGCATATAGTTAATGTTTTTTATTTTAAGTTTCTTTCACCTGTTCCATTGATTCTTTATAAATTTTGTATTGCCAGCATAGATACGTACGAGAGTCTACATGCATGCATTATTATTGTAAAAAATAAAGGAAATAATTCCCAAATATAAAATGTGTCAAATGGATAAATCTCTACCGATGCAAAATTTGGACGAATTAAGTGAACGACCAAAATTTTATGAGATTGGAAACAATGTAGGTACACGCACTCACTTATTCAACTACACGCTTTATCCCGTACATGGCAGGGTAGGCAGATGGAACTTGGGAACCTAGTGTTAAAACACTCCGTTCCACTTCCGTTCCCCAATTTCCGCTGAATTTGAGGCATTGCGTGTTGAGTGGCGGAACTCACCGTCTCGTTTTGCCCCGTACCACAGCGAAGAAATGAAAATGTTAAATATTTAAATAGAAAATATTAAATATTTCATTTCCTCGAGTTGGGATCGAACCCACAACCTGTTGGTTGAAGTCACACGTTTGCGTCAAGGCACATGGCCGGGTGGACATAGGGAATTTGGGAACCAGTGTTAAACACTCTTTTCCGTTCTCCGATTTCCGCCTAATTTGGATCATTGCTTTATGAGAGGTGGAACTCAATGCTCCTGCACCCGAATGACCTCAATAGATTTGGTTGTTTTATATTCTATAGATAAAATATTAAAATGGAATAAACGCTTAGCTATAATTACCTGAGTTTCACGCTGTATCCCGCACATGGCAGGGTAGGCAGAGGGAACTTGGGAACCTAGTGTTAAGACGTACCGTTCCACTTTCGTTCCCCACTTTCCGTCGAATTTAAGGCATTGAGTGTTGAGTGCGGAATTCAACGCCGCCTTGTTGCCGGAGCGAGGAAAATGAGAATATTAAATATCTGAATTGAAAATATGAAACATTTAATTTCCTCGCATGGGGATCGGACTCACAACCTGTCGCATTTACAGTCACATGCTCGTGCCCCTGCACCACGATAGACTTCACTTTAAGGTTTGTAGGTGACTTCACTTAAAATGGTTCTAATTGTAATAGTAAGGATTGTCATGGGCATAAGCAGGGGCATAAGCGTGCGACTGTAAACCAGACAGATTATGAGGTCGATCCCCATTCTCCTTTACTCTGACAAGACAATGTATGGCGTTAAGCTTCGCCACAAAACATGCAATGCTAACGACATTCGGTGGAGAACAGGAATAGCAACGGAGAACTCTTAACAGAAGAATCCCAAAAGTTCTCTATGCTTACGATACCATGACTAGAGTACAGAGCTAAAAAAAGATCTGATGTAATAAAACATAATCGGATTAAAGACGAAAAAAATCTTGGTGCTTTCGGCTTTTAATTCGTGGAAAGTAGACTGAAGCCATAAAATATGCATGTAGTAAACGTAATTTCCCCTACTGGGCTATTAATACGAATGTGTCTATAAATAACCCATACAGTTTCAGACCTCTTCAGTTCTTTGATGCTTTAATGAAAAGGTTGATAGTTCGAATGTTGAATTAAAATGCAATATTTGGAGCATTACAACTTAAATTTTCTCACAACCTTCGTTGTTTTTACTAGTTTAAAGCTTCGCGCTGCAGATAGGGTAGGGTAGGCAGAGAGCACCAAGAGTCAATATCCACATTATGTTGAGTCTCTCTCTCTTTTTGCCTATTTCGTCTCTCTATTTTCTACTTAAGCATTGTCAGTAAAGTGCTGGACTCAATGTCACATTTTGTATACCAAAACGAAGGAATGAAAAAAATCATGGTCGTATTGGTAATCGAACACACTATTTTACAATTACAGACATTATCAACTAAGATTTAAGTATAATATATAAATGTTGCCGTAATGGAATATTTATTTGAAATTAATTTGAACTCACAACCCACAAACAATATTTCATGGTACTATGACGTCACATTGTGTCACTTGCTGAAGGAGGGAAGGCTAAAATTAGCAGTAATAAAATTTTAGTAGCGTATTTCGAGGTAGCATTTATCTTGATTTGGTAATAAATTTTAATATTACACCACTAATAGAACTCGAGGACATTTTTCATTTAGGGTGTGTGGCGATTTTGTATTGTAAAGTATTTACGTAATCTAAATAAAATCATTTATTGCCAGTTTATTCAAAAGTTCAAAATTTAAGCTTTCCAGGTCGAATTTCCGCTGTTCGACATAAGAGAATTTCTGTTAAGTTATGATTTTTCTTAAAATAAAGCTTATAAATATATTTCCTTTATATATAAAATAAAAAGCTCATGAAATAATAAATACTAGGAATATATAACCTATAAAAAATGTCTAGACAGTCGTGGCCCAGATATAAAGCGTGTGACTGTAAACGCTGCGGTTGCAGGATCAATCCCTGTTTTAAGGAGTGAATTATCTCCGTTCTGGTATCAAGACAAAGCGCAGCGTCTAGTCATTGCAATACTTAATAATCTTCTCTATCTTCTCTGCTATGTGTACTCTCCAATAGGCTCTATGGCATATATACCCTCCCATAGAGTGATTAAGATAATGAACAATATTTAGCAAATACCTGGATTTTCTTTCCGGCGCTACTCTTCTTAACCGTCGTCTGCAAAAGCGTGCTGCGCGTACGCATCCCAGCCTCTCCCATATAGGACATGTAGCTGCACGTGTGTTTGCCTCTTCAGGTGTGGTGCCGTTCATTTTGTTTACATTATTTTGGTATATACTTATTAGTATGGAAGTATATTTTAGAAATATTTTTTAAAATAACATATTATATATTTATATATATATATATATATATATATATATATATATATATATATATATATATATATATATATATATATATATATATATATATATATATATATATATAAATTTTGAACAAGATTTTGAGAGTGTGAAGTGTATAGTGTCAATAGAGCAGTTAAAAAGCGAACCTATATTTTCACGAAAGGGGTTGTTTTTTACAAAAAAAATTTTAATTTTACAATAATCGGTGGTGAATGTTATTTAATAAAGAAAGACAGACACGTTCTCATAATAATAATAGCGTTAAGAAAAGACTACAGAAGTAGGTACATATGTAGGTCCCATTAGTTCTTTGTTTCCGACATTGTAATAGCAAGTGTTCATTGACATGACAGACGTAGCCGCCGCGTCGTGAGTAAATTAATATTAATAATAAAATACCTTACATTGCTTAACTATTAATTCCTTTACTATGCATATTTTATATGTACTTCGTATGGTTCTTTTCATCAATGCAAATTATCCAACTCAAAAAGTAGATTTTTTTTTCTCTAAACTCAAAAAATTGGAGGAAATAGGGTAACGGAACGTGGAGTGTCTTAACACTAGGTTCCCAAGTTCCCTTTGTCTATCCTGCCAAATGCTATAATATAGCGTATAGCTGAAAAAAAAATCTCTTTTAACACAATTTGTCACAATCACTTCGTAGAAGCATGTAATAAAATTATCATGACAACATACAAAATCAACTGCTAGTACTGCCGTAATTTAATTACTGCACTAATATGCAGTCGTTCAGAATATTGAAGTAGATATCGATCAGATGTAGGTAACATATAAATTGATAAGACGGTAAACAGCTATTTATTTCTGCTCTTTGAACTTTATTGTGCTATACGATTCTTTTGTTTTATTATTAGCAAAGTGGTGTAAGAGCAATTAGAGAAAGACCGTTTTGTTTATATATACAAACAAACTGCAATTTATAATTGAGTGGTAAAAATAAATACCATGCCTTTTTTTGAATGGGAAATATTTTACAAAATATGATATAACATTTTTATCCTAATTTTAATTTTAAATTTAAATTTATTACAATTTTATTTAGCCGAACATGCACCAACCGCACTACGAAGACACTAAATCCCCATATTGTGGTAGGAAGTATATTTATTTTCGTATTAAAGAATTTTTGTTATATTAAGGCGATTGAAATTTAACATGAATGTAAGAAGTCTTATAGGATTTCATAATATTTTTAACATAATAAAGTGGTACTTTATGGCTTCTCGTTTTGCTACGATGTTAGGAATTCTTACACTTCTTTATCGATATTAGCTGTAAAATATATGTAATGTAGTTTTACAATTTAATTCTGTAATTACATTTTTTTACTTAAGAACGCTCGTTTGTTTGTTTCTTTCTAAGCTAAATTGACGTTTTGTTAATATTTTCAGTATTATTAAGATGCTTTTATAAATACATAATATAAAGTTTTATTTGCAGCTTTCAGATACGCTTTTTGCTGTAATACATACAGCTTTTTTCATTGTATTGAAGTTATTGTTATATTAGAATATTCACATAAGTATTGTATATACAATTTGTATTATTAAAAACCATTTTTATTATATTTATTAATTTCCAATTTTTGTTTATATTTTTCACTTATAATAAAATAATTTATTTAAGTTATGAAGCCAAAATATATAACGAATTACACACGTAAAGATTTAATTAACAACTTAACATTATGATTATTACATTGTATTATTACGTATTTAAAGTTCCGTCATGAATTTAGTTTTCGTTAAAAGATCGTATTTTGGGAAGCTACGCACTGTATCCAAGCGATCGCGTCGAGCGCAGTTTCGTTACTAATAAATATCGACTATACAAAGGAGGGTGTTTGCCCTTTTGCCAGCGATTTTCATTTTTTTACCTTCAACGAAGATCCTTAAATAATTTTGTGATTGTATAAAAAGAAAAAAAGGACAATCTTATTTTGCTATTTCTCGCTTTAATAAAAAAAAAAATGGGAAATTACGTCTACATGTAACTGGCGGCAGATGGTTTATTACACGGTCCTTTAGTTTCTTTAATTTTGTCAACAGTACTTTAGCTTACCTGCAATGTAAGTTATATTTTCAAATAAAATATTTAATGTTTTCATTTCTTCGTTCTGGTAACCACTAGGTTCCCAAGTTCCCTCTGCCTACCCTGTCGTGTGCGAGACACAGCGTGAAACTGAAAAATAAATAAATAAAAATAATCACAAAGAAAATACGTTTTTGCAGGATGATAAAATAATGTAAAATTAACGTGCCTACATCTTAAGCTTTTCTCATAAATTTTATTTATATGAATAATTTTACTAATAGAATATAGTAAAAGGAAAATCAAAAAGGAGCATATAATGAAAGTCATTCTATATTAAAAATATTTACTAAAAGATGAAAAAAAATATGTTTGATCTCAATAAGTAAGTAGATAGCGGTATAAATATCTTGTGGTTATATTTTTATAAAATCTTTTTTACTTACAAGTTACAGTGGTAAAGTAAAACAAATAGCTTTTGAAAAATATTTATTAAGAACTTATAAAAATTTTAACGTGGGATTTGTAACGTTTGCTAAACGATAATTTTAAAAATATAAATAAATTGAAACAAGCGTATAAGAATTCGACGTAACCTAATGAGTGCCTATGTCTAAGTGGTCAAACGCTTCGACAGTTTCAAAGAGACGCGGTTCACATCCCAGTAACTTACTTTTTTATACCTTTTTAAATAAGAATTTTGCTTAATTTTTCTAAAAGAAATAAAGCATAAAAGGAAGGTAATAAAATTTTCATATAATTTTAAGCAAAATTTCATATAATTCGTAAGCCGAATATGTATTACTAATAACTATGTAATGTAGTTTTTTAAATATCGAATAAATGCTTAGTGCCTAAGAGCTTTTATCAATTTAAGCTCGCATACACTTCATCTTCTTAGTGGAAGGATCAAGTTTGCACACTTCGAAAGAATTGCATTTCTGGTTGTTACAATAAACGCCGGCGCCACCCGCTGAAATAAAAATGTATCTTAGCTTAGTAATAACACAAATAGTTTGATGTAAATATAAACAAGTTGTAAAATATAACTCAAAAGAACATTAAGTTCTTCATTTTTATAGAACAACCTATTCATCATATCTTCAGCAGAGTCAGTTGTGATGTTGTTTAACTTTAATCAAACTTATAGTGGAATTTAAAAAATATAAGTAAAAATAATTAAATTTCATAAATTGAAAAAGCGTTGGAAAAATATAAAAAAGAATAAAAAAACCTTCATTAGATATTTAGGTTAATAAAAAGTAGACCCTAACACAATTGATATGAATTGTTTACCTTAATACACGGCACCCTAAAGGCTTTACTTATTTTTAAGGATTATATACTGACATTGCGAATACTTGTCCTTGTTATTTCCACCGCCAACCGCAGCGAGATCTACACAGGATTTGGCGTTGCAGGAGTTCGGGCAGCACACCTTGCCGTGACTACAGTCGTAATTTTGGAGGCATTTTGGACTGCAACCATAGATTTTGGATGGCAACGGACAACTGCCTGCGGCTGAAATGATTCAAATCAAAAAGCATTAAAATATGCGAGGTAAGATATTTTTATCACATGATAAATGCTCAATATGCAATTAATCCCGGAGGTCTTACCCCGTTACTTAAATATTCCTACATTTTTAAACGAAAGAGGTTAGTCATAATCAAAGATTGCATAAACTAAAAGTGTATCATATTTTAGAAAAAAAAGTAATAGTACGGAAATTCATTTAGTTCCGTTGTCTTGATGACGGTCAATATTTAATTGGTATTCGAAGAGAACCGAGACATTACTGAACAATGATTTGCTCATACATTTGGGTAATATAATTAACTATTATAAAAAGGTATTATTTACTTACCCGCTTCAGTGTTACCAATGATGAACACCACGGCAAAAAGCGAACACGCGATTGTCAGTGAACCTTAAACATATAACATGGCCAAATTTATTAATAGGAATATTTGTCATGTCTCTTAGATTTTACCATAATTATTAGGAGTTTTCGTGTCAGTAAAGAATATTTAAATAAAAACAAGAACCTTCCTAGCATTCTACGAAATTAACATAGAGCGTAGCTCTAACCAGTTCCTGTGATACAAGCGGTAAGGTATAAGGGGCTCATTTAAAATCAGCATTAAAGCTCGCCTTCATGGTCCTAGCTCCTCTATCTATTTAATCAAAGTTACAAACTATTGTAAATATATACCTTACTATCCAATAAATACGGTACGTTACGTAATATTATGTTGTTAGACATATCTAGTAATGAATTATAAATGCACTATATCTATTAGAAAAAAAATGGAAGTCTATCAACTGTGGGATTAGGTTTCGCTCGTCAACAATAAGTGCCTTGATAATTCGGCGGAACGTAGGAAATGGAAGTGTCTTAATGGAGACGGAGTATTTTAATACTAGGTTCCCAGGTTCCCTTCACTTGCCTTGTTATGTGCCCGACAAGATGTTAAGCTAAAAAAGGTTATAAACGGTTTAGCCTTAGTAATTACCTGTTATATTTTAAATTTTTAAACTCTACATATTTCAGGTATTTTAAGATCAATTGATTTTAATAAACTATACATAATATCCTTTACACATATACCCTTATTAATTTATAACAAATTATCAAAATACGAAGAAAACAAGATAAATTGTATATTCAGTAGGCTCTATTACATAAACCGAATATTGAAAATATACGTGAGTGGAATGAAAAACAGTATGTTTTCCTTTCTATAAATTAATCATACTATTATATTACTTATTTACTGATCTAGGGAAAAAACCTGAATAATTTTAGTAATGATTTATCAAATTAAAACAAATTAGCATGATTCATTTGAGTAAGATTAATATTCATTGAGATCACAGGGTTGTCGGGTGACCATTCAAGGTTAGCTTTGTTTTGTAAATAAAATATAAAAGTAAATTTGATTTTATCTTATAGGTTTACTTGCTGGACTTAAAATACAAGTGCAATTAGACACAGACCGAGGTACAGACGAGGTCTAATAGCATATCAAACGAGATTATGATATTTTTGATGTTGGATTTTATTGTATAGGTTCTTAATAACAAACTTCTTTCTTACTGTATTTTTATAAGTATTTACACAAATGCAAACTTAGCTTAATTTACTAACTTTTTTTTAAATTATATACAATGAAGAAACATCATTTATTATAATAAATTTTATAATCATTTATAATAATACGTTTATGAATTGAAAGATTTAGTAAAAACTAAATTGGTCATATTTTTTATATTACAAGATCATTGACTAGTTAATGAGCTTAGTGATTAATTGGTAAAACAAGTTTTAGCAGACAGTCTAAACTTTACATTATTTACTTTACAAAGAATTATACCTAAAATATTATACGGCACTACGTTTCAAATTATTAAAAGACGACAAGGAAATGTAATTTTGTATGATTAATAAATAAACATTAATTTAAATTTTAGATAAGTATAAAAATCCTTTACAAAAACCTAATCTGACTATTACCTTTTTTTTCAGCTTTACGCTGTATCCTGTACAGAGGGAACTTGGGAACCTAGTGTTAAAGACAATACGTTTCCCCACTTTTCGAATTTAAGGCAATGAGTGTTGAATGGCGGAATTCATTGCCTTGTTATCTCTGGTAACAAAGCAAAGCGCGAAGAAATGAAAATTTTCAACATTTCATTTCTTCAAGTGAGAATCGAACCTACAACCAGCACCCGCATCATTACTATAATAAATTTATTCAATAACATTCTATAAGGTAAGGTAATACGTGCAATATAATATTGTGCAAAAATCCATCTACTTTTATTAATTTTTTGCCTTTTAGCATGACACAAAGCTTAAATTGTTTGCTGCTTTAACTTAATCAAAGGTATGTAAGAAATGACGAGTACGTTATTATGGTTATGTGATCATCGTCAATTGAATAATAACAAGGAAAAGTATTATGTTAAGTACCTCAATATGAAATCATCACGGAGCAGCAGTCTTTTGAAAGTCTTATAATTGCAGAAAGTACTGATATATTGATGATGAAATAATGAAACTAAACGTAATATATCCAATAGTTGATTGCTTGGTTTGTATATTGCATAATAAATAAGGGGAAAAAACTTTAACTAGGCCCTGAGGGAACTTAAAATCCTAGTGATAAAATACACTATTCCGTTCTCTACTTTCCGCCGAAGCCTTGTTACCAGAGCGAAAAAATGTAAAATATTTTCTTTGAAACTATTCAATATTTCCCTTCCGTGAGTGATATATATTTCGATGATAAAGCAGAAAGAACAAAATTGCATGACGATGAAAAATTAAGTATCTCGTAATCTTTTCCCACGTAATGATTGTAAATTTGTTTTAAACAGGTAGTAGATTTTTAGTACACACCAGTTACCGTTTCGCTACAAAGTAAATTACTGTGAGAACGTATCCTTGACATGAATGAATCTCAAAATTTTTAATGATACTATCCGGTTCTAGATTCGCCTAAGTTCCTATACTGAAACTAACCACTTAATTCGTGTTCAATCCAAATATAGGATAAATTATAAAAACTACCTATACGTATACCTAACATATTATATAGTACTCGAATTAACTTACATTGTTTCGCAACTTCGATTCTATTGAAAGAACGCTAAACAAATATTTAAATAAAAAGGCATACTGGGAAATGAAAAAATCAATGAAAAAATGCTAACTTGTAGGGCTTAACGCCGTGTTTTCTTGAGAGCAGAAATATGAAAATAATCTCCCCGAACAACAATAATTATGTTTAACAACAATAATTATGTTTAAAATCATTAAACATACTAAACAATATTCGTGAAATATTTTTCCGGTAAGTGTAAATATTTGAATGCAATTCAAACCACGACTATCGTTTAGTTTGTGAAGTTTGTAAAGATCATCGTTTAGTTTAGTTTCTAAAGTGTTATTAGATACAAACTTTTATTGAAAAAAAAAATAAAAAAAGACATCCAATTCGAACTAATTAGGCCGTAACCATAATATTATTTTATAAAATATAGGTAGTTGTTCGAATATACATCTACATCAATTTCTTTTTAATTTAGACAGCTGTACAAAATAATATAAACACAGATAAAATAAATTATAAATTGCATGCCTCATTTATAACGAAGTAAAAATTATTGAAAATAATTCATTCACATGAATCAGAAAACAAAACAGTTCTTTAATATCAATATGTGAAAAGCATGAAAATACGATATCATTACTTTCGTTTCCACAAATTACATATAAGTACACAAAAAGAATAATCATTTATTGCTGACACTTAATATTACTCATGCGACTAGATAGCTTTATGGGTTTTTTTTTAATTCTCATAAAATTATATGAATATAACATGTTTGTGTAAACAACTTACCCATTGTTTGTTTTCCTGTCTATATATTCTGTGGAATTCAGTACCACTCTACTTGAGCGTCCTCGCAATACTGGTTATGAGGTTACGCTCTCTACATATTATTAATATACGCGTAAAGTACCTGTAGACGCATTAGTTGCTCAGTAGTAGCTTGTCCGCTTCGATAGGTGTGGATTGAAATCTCTTAATGAATAAGTCATATTAGTGAGCCGCGTTGCCATCTAAGATTAGTTGTGTGTATGTTGACAAATTTTTATTTTTATTGTTTTATGCAATTTAAAATTATAGTAAAGTTTCCCTATTTCTAATACTAATATGTTATAAAATGTATGTAGATATATAGTTACTATGAACATTAGCACAGTTACTTACTGTAACTATGCTAATGTTCTTAATAATTAGAAAATTGTTTTGCTATCAGTGCCTTACCTAAATCATTTAAAGTTTTTGTGCCATTAAATAGCAATGTGACCCTCAAAAATATGATTTTGTCAATTAACATATGTATATGTACTTAGCTGCTTTCGGCAATGAAATTAAATGATGACCTATATTGACAACAGTCTTACTTCACTTACTTTTACTTTAGGTATGTCCTTTTACATTTCTTGATCACTCATCCTCCCGACGTAGGTACATACACAATTTTATCAATTTCTTTGTGCGGATGAAACCAGTTTAGCGGACGATGTGAACCAGGATATATCTGGTGTAATAAGATACTCATGTTTAAATTAACGTATACTAGTATCATATACTAGTGCTATTAGCGTATTCTGCAAGATGCGCTGTGTGACAAAGATTTTTGTCGCCCTTACCTCTATAATTGTCGGCTCATAGATATTTGTTATAATTTCATAATTTTGTTGAAATTACAGGAAAACGATTTAGAAGATATATTATAAGCCTGTTATAGCCCAGCCGTAAATATTGTGTATAGGTGCGATAAACATTTATAAATCTTTATATTGAAATTTTATTAGCTTTACGTTGTATTCCAGCCATGGCAGGGTATGCACTTTGAAAGAAGGTAGTTAATTGAGAGTCTAGTGTTCAGACAATCCTTCTTGTTCCACTTTCCACCGAATTTGAGACATTGTGTGTTGAGTAAATTCAGCTCCGCCGCTCTCCGTGTCACCCAATGAAACAAATGAAATATAAAATATTTGGTTTCCTCAAGTGGGGGGATGGTACCCATAACTTGTCGCGTTTCCAGTGCCCCTGCGCACCAACGCATAAAAAGATACAAAAAAAGTCTAATGTAAAATCTGCTGCAGAGTTTGTAAGACATATTTATTAAACAGTCATGCAGAATTATGTTTAATTTCCATTTGTTACAAAAAAAGAAGTCGATCTGTAAAATAGTTGCCTCCCAGAATTTGTCTACTTAGCCTTTTGTCCACTTAGATTTTTGGCAAATACATTAGTGAAAGGAATAATTACTTATTTTAGATAAAGCGCACATGCATCAAAATTTGAGGACATTTGTTCTCCAATTATTCGTCGATATAGAAAGATTGCGTAATGGGACGAGCAACCCAATGCTGTTCTTTATGTAATCAGATCTGTGAAAATTTGAGGATAGTCAAGTTTAGAAGATATTCCACAACAAGGCGAAGGACGTTTACAAGGCGTTCGGTAAAAAAATAAATGCGCTATTAAAATATATATTTATTTTAGTTCAATTTTAAGTTAACCTATAGACAATACATTAAGTTATGATTTATACCTGTGGCTAAGCAACAAAATTAATTTTGTATTTTTCTTCATTTTGTCTAGCATAACATTCGCAAAGTTCAAAGGCCAAGGCATTTTTTCATTAGTAGTTTTTTCTCTTTAAATAAAATGGATATAACTAGGCAAAACAAAATATTAGACATTAGTTTATTTCCTGAATTTTAAAAATAATAAATATCAAAATATACTATAATATTGAAATTCTATTTATAAGAATAATAAAAAAAATATTTTAGTCTCATAATAAATGGTTTTAAAAAATTACAACGAAACCAGTAGGGAATAATAATAAAAAAGAGCTAATGTGAGAAACTTGTGTCCATACTGGGTATACACCTGTATCACAGATCACCAGGCACTCGCCCTATAAATTACAATAAGAGTGGTTTTATTAAAAAATACAAATAATAATTTAGAAATTACGAATAAGTTCTCTTTCTCATCATAATTACAACATTTGACCCATTCTGTTATATTTTTTTATAATTATTTCTAGATATATACTACAACGTAATTGAAAAGGAAGGGAGTGTAACTAATTAGTGCTGATTTGAAAATACTACCCCACGAAGAGTAGTAGTAGTAGTTTTTCTAACTGCATCTCTTGGTGGGGTAGTATTTCCAAATCAGCACTATTATTGACTGTCATAGGACACAGTATACCGTTCTTGGTACTGATGGATTTGCAAAACTTAGTATAGTACTGTACCATTATAACTCTCAAGTATTTATTTACACTGACATTTTCTAGAGATAGGCAAGAGCAGTTTTTGTACCCTATGGAAGAATTTCAATTTTGTGTAATAACGCCTAGGAACTGAACTGCACCAACAGCGTATTTTTAAAATGCATATTATTTTTACGTCCTAATATATGTAATTTATAAAGTCATTTAGCAAAGTGTATATTTATGTCAGAATTTTTTTCGTGGCATTTTATAAAAAAAATGTTACCTTTTTTTTTAGCTGTACATGACAGTGTAGGCAAAGGGAGCATAGCATTAGACATTGCGTTTCATTCCCCACTTTCTGCTAAGTTAGAGGCACTACGTTTTGCCTTTTATCATAGCGTAGGAATTAAAATATATGTATGCATATTAAAAATATTCTCTAAAAATAAACTATTAATTAAAAATCAAATATGTTAAGTATAACTAATTTTAATTCTCTTCACTAATATACTTCTTATCTAATTGTTTTAAAGAGTAATTTGAAATGTGATGAATATACAAAAGCTATATGAGATGCTATATATGACGTTAGTGCAGCGTGTTAAAATTATTTAATATCACCTATTTAATGTTTTTACTAAAAAATCTACTATTTTAGCTTAAATAAATAAAGTAATTGTTTTTACCATGGCGTTAAAACAATTTTGAATGTGATAAATATGTCCTAGTTAAGATAATTCAAAAGAAAAATGGGTGTGAGAGAGATGTTTATGTAGTTGTAAGCTAGCCGAAATGTTCTCAAGAATTCAAAATAGACAGCATATAAAAAAATAATAGAACCAAAAGAATGCTTAGGCGTTTTTAATTAATGAACACATGAATATGCTCTTTAAACATAAATAAATAAATAAATAAATAAAACGTAATTTCTTTTTATCTCATGGCAGGGTAGGCAGATTGAATTTGGGAACCTAGTGTTAAGACACTTATTTGTGGCACATTTTGTGGCATTCCCGTGTTTTGCCTTGTACCAGAATGAAGAAATGAAAACATTAAATATTTAAATTGAAAATATTAAATGTTTCTCATATCCATTTCCTCAAGTGGGGATTGAACCCTACGACCTGTCGGTTATAGTTACACGCTTGTGGCGCTGCCCCACGACAGGCCTCTTTCTTTTTATCTGATATATAATAAAACGAATACATATAAGTAAGAAAAGCCTTTCTGCCTACTGACCACAGAACAAATTAACCCTATGCTACTGACTGTGCTATTTTTGGAATACATTGTGAAAGATAAACAACTTTACACAAATAGTGTTGTCTATGTCTCGCCCCCTGTATAGTCTATGCGCATGCCACAATTCGCTTTATTTACTCTATCTATAGACAAACAGTCAATTCAAAAATTTCGGTTTGTTGATAATGTCAAACTTTTAACGGGTGAAGTTAAGCGAAATCCGAAGAGCATTTGATTAAATATTCTACTTCTATTTTAATTAATGAAATACGATTAGTAAGTTAATAAATAACGCTATGGTGTTTTAGTTATATAGTGTACATGAATTTGTTTTTACGTATTTTACAAACATGGATAATTTCACTCAGGTAGGTTTAGATCAAGTTTCTTTAACGGCCACTTTTAGATAAATTGATTATGTTATGTTTAAATCGATGTTTGTATATTACAGCGGATGTTAGAAAGGGCGAGAGCTAGACAAGAAAAAATTGACCAAAAGTTGGCTAATTCCGGACAAGCGGTGCCAAAGCGGAAACCGTTGACTGAGAATTTAATTAAAAACGAAACGCCCATTAAATCACCGATTAAGACTTCTAGAGAGTCCATATCATCACCTAAAAAATCTAAAGAACCCATTTGTGATACGCCAGTAATTAAAAAAGTTGTTAAGAAAAATGATCTAAGTACTTCATCTCCTCAGAAGCGTAATGATATAGTAGTAACTAGAAAAGAATTTAAAAGTCCGAAAACAAGTTTAACCAGACGCAATTCCGATGTTTCCGTAGAAATAAATATTTCTCATAGGAATGACATTCAAATTGAGGTTCAAGTTGAAGAAAGAGATGCACCCATCAGCATTATATATGATGCTTCAGGAAACAGTGGCAGTAATGTTGTTATTAAAGAAATCGAAGGTACACTAACCCTTATTTAATATTATTGTTATATGTTTTTTTATTAACTGTAATATGTTTTTTTGTCTTTTATATTTTAATGTTTTATTAGTGATGGCTTATTTTAAGGAAAGTATACTATTTGATATCATAGTATATAATCAATTTAAGTAATATTTAAATAAATTGGAACTGCTTTAATCTTGGTTCTTCGAAAATACTTCTGTGAATATATATATGTTCCTAAACTTATTTTAAATTACATAGTGTAAGCTTTCTTATCAGTCATAAATGGAAGCTTGATCATTTAGACAATAAAAGGTCAATACACAAATGGTTACATAAACATTTTCCTCTGTATTTTGCATATTAGTCACTAAAGATAATATTCAAGTAATTACTAAATGTTGTTTGCTCATTTGAAACCATAATTAATAACTTTAACATTGTCATTTCTCATCTTGTATATTGCGTGAAGTTGTTGGCTTATATATTTAAATACTTCTTTTACTTTAAGTAAGTTAAATGTATACTAATAATATAAAGCTTAAGTTTGATTTGCACTGAAAAAGTGTTCATTGTTGAATAATTTAATTATTGATATAAGGTAATATTATATTACATTTATAGATTTGTACCTGAAGGTTAGAGCTACCTCTGGCTCCTCACTTACAATATGTCTGATTCTGTAGATCTGTTTATTTCAATTTGAACACATGGATTAAGTAGAAGGTTACAGCTAGTATTTTTATTTTTATAAAAAAATATTTTTAAAACATTTCAGACGACACTCCTAAGATTGGAAAGAAAGCTTTAAATATGACGGAACAGAAAAATGAGAAAACAACTGTTCGCAACAATTTCAAATCAAGACTGGACAGACTTGGCAACTTGTATTCTGGTGAGTTTGTTTTTTTATATAGCTTTAAAACAATACAAACTTTAAGCTTTCACTGTTTTTTAGATAACAGTAATAGAAACATAGTACAGTAATAGAAATAACTTATTTGAAGAAAACTGTATCCCGCACATGGCAGGGTAGGCATGGAACTTAAGAACCTAGTGTTAAGACACTCCATTCCACTTTCGTTCCCCACTTTCCACCAAATTTGAGGTATTGTGTGTTAAGTGGCGAAACTCAACGCCGCGTTTTGCCAATAACATTTAATAATACCATAATAATATTGATTTCATTTCCTCCTTTTGGAGAGACAAAGTGTGGTGTTGATTTCCACCACTAAACATGAAAAAGTGGCACTTACATTCTCATTGTATACCATGTCAATATGCATAGTTTACAACATAGAGCTACTAAATAAGATTTATTTTAATATAAAACAACTATATTACAGATAAACCAGACCTATCATCTCCAATACACCGTACGGAGCAAGATTTCACTTCGGAAACACCTCCGTTAGTACCAGAAGCTCGGAACACAAAACTTGGTGGAAAGAAGTTTGGTAGATTAGCAGCTTTGGCTGATGAAATCAATAATTGGGAGGATGATCTGTCTCATCATACATTTGTGAGTATTTTCTGCAATATTTTGAGATTTTTTTAAGTTACCTAGTAATACACTCCATTCCACTTGTGTGCTTTGCCTTGTCCACTTTGCCACAACCTATTGTTTACACTAATTAGTTTAAATTAGTAAATAAAATACCTTAATTCAAGCGGACAAGCCACCCATGGATCGCTAGTATCTAGTAACAATATTATTTGAAATAATAGAAATAAAAATTTTTTGAATAATATGTATTTATGCTAGTTTTAATTTGTTTTATATATTTTTTGTAGCAACAACCAGAAACAAAGAGAACTGCCACTAAGAAAAAAGAGGAGAAATTAGATGCATCAACCCTTGATGTGTCTATCCATTCACTTAAGGACATTAACAAAGTTCTACAAACCTCTAATAAAAACATTAAGGTAATTTTTATTTATCAATTATTTACGTTCTTTTTTGCGTAAAAGTGTTGCTTCACAATTCAGAATCTATAAAATTTCAAATTAATAAAATATTTCCAGAATGCATACAGAATAAATAGCCATTTGTGACATATTATTGTATATCTTGTCAGTTAGTCGGGTAAAATTTGTCATATTTACTAACTTTTCTTCAATATATATCACTATGTATTTCTAATCCTAGAGATCTTCCTATAGCATTCACTTTTTAAAATTAATTCACAAGTATGAAAAGCAGTTTAAATTGCTATTTTTCAATGGATCCCTTCACATATTATTATTTTAAGTAACAAAATTGTTAGCCAAAGCTGGAATTACGGATGGTCTACCGATCACAATTAAAGCTGTATTTTCTGACCATGGTAATATCATTAGGAATTTGTGTTTTACATTTTTGTATGAACACTTTGACCAACAATCTCAATAGATATAGAAAGGAGTGCGTGACATGCTTGAGGTACATATCATACGGTTGACAATGGCTGCTGCAGTTTCAATTTTAGGTCTTTTTTTACTTCTGATTATTTAATTCCACTCAGCTTCACGCTGTATCACACACACGGCAGAGTAGACAGACGGTACTTGGAAATCTAGTGTTAAGACACTCCGTTCTACTTCCGTTCCCCACTTTCCGCCGAATTTGAGGCATGGCGTGTTGAGTGGCGGAACTCAACGCCGCATTTCGCCTTGTACCAGAGCGAAAAAATGAAAACATTAAATATTTAAATATTCAATATTTCATTTCCTCGAGTGGGGATCGAACCCACAACTTGTCGGGTACAGTCACACGCTTGTGCCGCTGCGCCACGACAGGTCTCAGTCATTTAATTCCCAAGTCAATAATGCTTGTTCAAAAAGTTACTACCAATCTTTTGATATAATTAATCCTTATTTTGCTAAAGATTACTTGTGAGAGATTGTTTGAAGCAATAAAAACGACCTTTGATATTACTTTATGTATTTAGTTTCTTTTGTATGCAATAGAGAATATAATTTGCACTTATAATTTGATCTGTCTTACGTTTGTAGATCTCTGTCTATACATTTATCATGTAATAGGATCCAAATTATTAATTATAAAAAAAAATGTCTATTTGCCTAAGCGTTAATATCAAAAATGGCTAATTAGATGTAAATGATATTATAATTTGGCAAACTTTCCTCAACATTTAGTGTTTGTTTTGTTTAAATCGGTTAATAAAAAAAAGTTACATCAATTTAAATTACAAAATTCCACAAAATTGCTACGATTTTTTCATTTATTTAATAGTAAGTGTACTTTTCAATGTATACATATTATCTCAAAAGTGAAAATGTTATTATAACAAGAGTAGTTGAAATTCTTTAATTAAATAGTGTACTTCAAGCAGGCGAAGCCGCGGGCGGGTCGCTAGTAAATAATAAAGTCTAAGTCTAAACTTTAAGGCCGCCATACTGTAACAAGACAAAGTGCTTTTACTATGTTTCAAAGTGTTATTCCACACTTAGGACAGAAAATACTAAACTTAAATTTTCCTAAGTGTGGAATAACACCTTAAAACATAGTAAAAATATTAAAATAAATAGAATTCTCTCTTGCCAAACGATAATTCTTGAGAGTTGTCTTTGGGTAGCGGATATTTGTAAAAATCTCCCTACAGAGATGCTAACAACATAAATAAGTTGTAACAAGCGTATAAGAATTTCGACGGAGCTTGGTGAGAACGAATGGCTTAGTTGGTCAGAGCGCTGGAACGGTTTTCCAGAGGCGCGGGTTCAAATCCTGCTTCGTTCAAAATTTCTATACGCTTTTTAAATTTAAGTTTAGTAAGACAAAGTGCGTTGTTGAGTTACGACACATCCAACATCAAATATCCCTAAGATTTAAAGTGTATTATTATATATTTATATATTTTGCTCAATTATTTAATTATATATATATTTTTGACAGTCGATCAACTCAAACACATTCAAGAAACCTGTGAACGAGTGCCAGCGGCTCGAGAAACAATTTGTAGCTGAATTGGTAAGTCATAGACATGTAAGACTTAGTTATTATTTAATTTCCTTTTACAGACTATTTTATCTTACTTTGGAGAAGATGAATTTATGTATGATGGTTGAAAGTGTTTTTGTTGGTTATCAACTGTGGAAATTGAATGTGAAATAATAATATATACAAAAATAAGAGGTAAGTAAGTTTATATATATTTCTATTTCTGTTTGTTTGTAAATGTTATACTAACAACTTTCTTTATATATTTTATCTTTGGATTTGATTCTCTAAAAAAAATGCACTTTTGTTCATTCTTTATATTGTCTTTCTAATTTTATTTATTAATTTCAGTACACTTAAATGTCTATATATTTAGCATATATACATATATATTGTTATATAATGTTTATATATTGTTAATAACCAATCAGTGCCTGCGACTGGTCAAAGGGTGGCGGATAAGGGTTGTTAAAGGTGTTGGTATTTTTTAGATTTAAGTGACGAAGTTGCATCATTACTATATCAAGGAATTATATTATATGTTATCATAATTTAAGAGATATTTTAACATAAGATTGCAGTTTCCCATTATATTTTATAGCAAACGCGTTTCTTTTGCTTATTTTTTGTCTCGTATTTCGCAAATAAATAATGAAATTAGTGGGACTACACTCATTTTTGTCTTTTTAAAGATGTGATGATATGTATATTCGTAAGAGGTAGTATAATAAGATTTTGTGCCCAGTCGTACGGCCTCAAGCGACTGTAAAGTCAAAGAAATGAAATATTTAATATTTTAATTTCTTTGCTCTAGTATCAAAGCCAAGCGCGGCGTTGAGTTCCGTCACTCAACACGCAATGGGAGCGGAACGGAGTGTCTTAACAGATTCCCACGTTCCCACGTTCCCTCTATCAACCCTCCTATGGACTATATACAGGATGAAACTAAAATAGATTACATATTTATTGACTTATTAATAAGCATTAAACACGATGCTGTGCTAAAACGTAACGATATTTCTAATAGTCTCGTGTTATAATTTTTGGCATCGAACGTCTTATGGAATAGTATATATTGTGATATGTGTCTATTTCGAAATACATCTTTTTTTTTGCGTGTTGAGGAGCGGAACTCAACGCCGCGCTTTGCTTTATTACCAGAGCTAAGAAAATTTAACATATTAAATATTTCATTTCCTCGACTGGGGATCGAACCCAGAACTTGTCGGTTACAGTCACACGCTTGTGCCGCTGCGCCACGACAGGCCTCAATTTGTTTAATTAATAAAATATATCTTAAATAACAATAATATGAATTATAATAACAATATAACTGAGGACTGTCGTTGCGCAGGGTCACATTGTGAGACTGTTAACGTGACTGGTTGTTGGTTCGATACCTATCCCGATATATTTAATATTTACTTAATTTCTTCGCTCTGGTAACAAGGCAAATCGCGGCGTTGAGTTTCACCACTTATTACGCAATGCATCAAATTATTTAGAAAGTTGGGAACAGAACGGGGTTCTTAACATTAGGTTCCCATGTTCTCTCTGCTTACCATGCCATGCGGATACCGTGTGAAGCTAAAAGCAGAATATCAACAATATGGATAGAAATTAGTTAAATGAATACATGAGTGCAATAATATAAGCAAAAATAAGTTGATATATGTATATTGAAACTTATAAGATTTTTGTTTTCGAGGTTTTTATATATTTCGGAAATTTTTAAAGCGGACGAACGGACGATTTTCCAAAAAGTTTTGTTTAATACTCATATATACGAGTTTCATATGATAATAGGATTTCTATATAAATATTTTTTAACATTTTTATTAACAAAAAGAGTATATATATTTTTTATTGCAAAATAATGATTATACGGTTAAAGACTAACCGTTATACATATATATTGTATGAGAAGTGTAGTGACTTGTCTCTCTGTTTATCCGGATGAAGACATAATAAATGAAACGGTAATAAATATCTGAATTTAATCCACTACGTAATCTTAAGCTCGTTAGCTGATCTGGCGCCGGCTTTAGAATATATCGCCGTGCTCATACGCAATGTAAAACGTACTCTCGACCTTTGCTAACATACAAGTATTATGTACTGAGAACAGTAGCTTTTGTAGAGTAGTACCATACTACATACTTTTGTACCATATCGTTTACATACTTCTTTAATTTTTTAGCTTCATATTGTATCCTGAACACTGCAGAATAGACAGAGGGAATCAGGGAACCTAGTGTTAAGACACTCCGTTCCCTACTTTCTGCAAATCTGGAGGTATTGCATTTTGTGGGTCGGAACTTGCCACGCTTTGCCTGATCAAGGAAATGAAAATTTGTAATATTTTATCTTTTTATCTTATCTTTACAGTGCCACGCTTGTGCGCCATAACAGGCCTCAATAAAATAAAGTTATTTAAATATCTAATTTTTAGCATTTGACCACTGGCTCCAGTATTTCTTCATACATGATTTTTTTTAATTACACACTGCCATATAAAAAATAAACAATGAAAAAAAAAAATCTAGTTATTAGAAAAAGGCCAAAAGTAAAAAATTATAATACTTACAAAGCATTTCCATTTGTTTCTAAGTTCCACAATATCTATTTATTCCACGTACCATAGACAATTTAGATGCGCGCGCGCAGAATACAAAGTATCCTTGTATGCTGTAGGCTAATCCAAATTACGCATCCCGCATTTGCATATACAAAATTGGTTTACACTTTTGTTTTCAATGATGGCGTGCCATTGTGGAATGCCACAAGATTTAAAGAAAAATTGAATTTTCTATGGCTAACGTGGTTATGAAAGTTATTGTTTTAAGGTTTAGAGAGTGCTTTTTGTAATGAGAATGTGTTTCATCACAAGAATGAATACGTATAGGAGGTAGAGTTGTTGCAGTCCAGAAGTTAAGCTTTTTGAACTTTTGCGCATTCGCTCAAGATTAAATGTCGCCGTGTCATTCCGGCTTAGAATAGGATCACCCTGGTACTGACGGAGTCGTAAGAGGCGACTAAAGTACGTGTGGAAGAGTCACATTGTCGGCAATGACAACACGCATGGGCAGACTCGACCGGATCATTATCACCCCCGGCATTTAAAACCGGCGTGAAGTAGTGGTTTCGGCCACTGCGTTTCGCATTGGGTAATGCCGGGCTCCGGTGCCCATCCAACTTATAGACCCGCAACGCTCCTGTAGCTTCTCTGGAATTACACAGGGCCGTGGGCGGTGGTGATCATTTACCATCTGGTGACCCGTAAGCTCGTTTGCCGTGTCTTTCCATAAAAAAAAAAAGAAGTACATGAATCCTAGACCTTGTTTTATGTGTTCATTTCTTCAGTGTGGCAAGCAAAAAATGTTGGTGTGAATATTCGTAAACAATTTTTAATTTTAAAAGTCAGTATTCTAGATCGTTGAACATTTTTTTTTCTTTTTTAACAAACGTGTACAAATGCTGTAGCTAAAGGAGTTCTAGTAACTAAGCATAGCGTTGAGTTACGCCATTCAAATCTCAACGTTTGTAAAATTAGGCGGGGCGTGAGGAACGCATACCCTGTCGGCAATGCACTGTACAGATGCAGGGTGAAGTTAAATTAAACAACACGATAATTATATGCCTCAATATCGCCGGAAAGTGGGGAACGGTAGTAGGACGGTGCGTCTTAACACTAGGTTCCCAAGTTCCCTCTGCCTACCCTGCCACGTGCGGGATACAGCGTAAAGCTAAGTAAGTAAGTAAATAGACAAGTATATCAACCTAATATAAAAAAATGACATTTTTGTTTTATATATGTCATGTTTATTTGCGTTCTACGATACCAACGTTTTATCTCTTTTTTTTTATATCAGAGACAAAGATTTAAATACATACAAGGACTTTATGATCGTGTCTTGTAACATTTTAATCTGATATTTTTTGACCCGCGTCTTTATAGCTCGCCCTTTTGACAAGTTAAGACCGTATAAACGATCTTTTTTTTATTTTGTCTCTTATTTTATTTGGTCTCTTAACATATTTATTTTACTTTGCAGCTTATTTTTATTTTGTAAATAAGTGGTTTTTTATTGTTTTTTTTTTGGAATTACTTGAAAACAAAGTCCATTTTTGTATTTTTAAAATAACTCCGCACCTGTGATTTTTGTATAATTTCGAAAAATTATTTATCGAAATCATATATCAGACTTTCGAACTTGGGCAATGTTAAGACACTCCATTCCGTTTCCTACTTTCGACCGAATTTGAGGCATTGCGTATTGAGTGGTGAAACTCAACGCCGCGCTTTTGAATGTTACCAGAGCAAAGAAACGAAAATATTAAATATTTCTCTTCTTTGAGTGGAAATCGACCCTACAGCCTATCGTTTACACGCTTGTGCCCATGCTCCAGTATAGACTTCTAATAAATTAGTACGATAATGTAAATTAGTACGGATACGTATAATAAATATATTATTATTGTATAATAAAAAATATCGATTAAGTGACGATCCTACTACAACGCCTTTACAGTCGTACGCTGTTCTACTTCACCACGATAAACGACAGTGTCTAGAGTCACCGTTATCATATTTTTTTTGTCAAATATTCATCATCTTCACCAAAATTTTACACATTACTTTGATTTAATACTGTTTCTCGTAATCAACGCAGATAAAAGCTGGTCTATTACGAAACCGATATATCTGAATCACAGCTGAATCAGTTTTTTTGTTGAGTTTCAACTGTATACGTTTCCGTTTTTACGATACTATTTAATGTGTTGCTTGGGCATTCAATTTGGGTGGTCTTATAATCTTACTCCTTGTGTATTAAGGTTTTTATCTAGTGAAAAACTTGATAATGTTAAGTTTATGCTTATTTGCATTTATATGGATATGTATCTTGGCAAAATTTGAACATGAGTACAATTGAACATTTTATTTAAATATATTTTTCTGTATGATTATTGCATTATAATTGTATTTCAAGAATTTATTCAGTCGGAGTAGAATGATTATACGCCATTGTTAAGTTACGATAGTGGGTCAAAAAATTTAAATATCATTCATATCATATATTATTTACGGCATTATATATATTGAGCCGCGGTATTGTGGGTTTGAATTTTACTCAGGGGTATGTTTGTATTTAGGTATTTTCTATTCTGCGTTATATAAATGCGTTGTTGCCATTTTTGAATGGTATTTTAGTATATAATATCTCGAAAATTGGAAAAAATGGGGAATTCGTGAAAACACGGTCACGGAATGCATGATATTCTCTTGCTTCTACGGTGCTGTGATTCTTAATTTATCCAGCAAAGCGCGGAAGTTCCGTGATATAAAAAAAAGCTTTTACTATGCAATCTAAAGTTTAAATTTATTTTTCAACATAAAAGTTTTATATTTCCACGTATGAAGATCGTAAACCCCTCCACGCTATAATATTGGCATAATATGCACGCACGAGTGCTCCTTTTGTTTATGTCCGCGCTTTTCAGATGTTTTACGATTTCACTGAGTATTGTTTTTGTTCTAAATACCTTAAAAGTCCATTGTATTCAATGGTGTGGTCCTGCTTATTGTTTTTTGAAATTTCGGCTTATGAACAAATAAAATGAGAACGATTATTGAGGCCTTTCGTGGCCCAGGGGTCCAAGCGAGTGTCTGTAAAAGCGACATGTTGTGGGTTCGATACCCATTCGAGGAAATTAAATATTTAATATTTTCATTTCTTCGTTCTGGTAACAAAGCAAAGTGCAGCGTTTAATTTCACCACTCAACCCACAACGCTTCAAATTCGGCGGAAAGTGGGGAATGGAACGGAGTGTCCTAACACTAGGTTCCTAAGCTCCCTTTGCCTACCCTCCCATGTGCGGGAGACAGCGTGAAGCTAAACTAATAAATGTAAATTTAGTACGATTAAATTCCGAAATAATAAACTAATGATAAAATGTACCTAATGAACGAAACTTAAAAGATTACTTTAAGTTTATTTCTCCTCTATTCTTCTCAATTATAATTTGAAAAATCTTTACACATCCTATATATTTTATATATTTTAAAAATATGCACAGTATCGCACATATTATCAGTCTTTAGTGAATTTCATCTCAGTAATGCTGGTAAGCAACCAAAATTACGCTTAGTATTGTACTCTCCCGAGTATGACTTATCATTGTACTTACTAGCATATAGAATAGATGCTGATTTATTAAGTCATCTAAAAATCCAGTCAACTTATAACTTTTATTCCTTTTTATATTTATAGAAGTCCACGTCATGGGTTTTCCGGTTATGCAGGAAAAACCAAATAACAGAGGCCAGGCGTGGAGCATAGGCACAAGCAGGCGATTGTAAACGCTATAGGCAGTTGGAGGGATTTTCCCACTCGGGATAAATTATATGTTTAATATTCAATTAAGTTCAAATCACTTGTCATGGAAGCTGTTTCTGAATGATTTTCTTCCGTTTTATTTTGATTTCTTTTTGATTAACTGTACATCTAGCTATCTTTTTGAAGACTTATCTTTTTGTACTATGTGAAGACTTCATTGGTTAATTGAATGTAAATTTGGTTTTTATTTAAAGTACTTGTAAAACTGTATGTCTTCCTTAATAAATAAATAAATAAATTCTCCTTTTCTCGCCCTAGTATGGAAGCAGAGCGAGGCGTTGAGTTCCGCAACTCAACAGTTAATGCGTTTTATGAGAACTGAGTGTTACTAGGTTCCCTGCTTAATAAGTACCCAAGTTCCCTCTGTGTACCCTGCTATGCGGTGAAGGATAAAAAAGCGACTGCCGTCGTGGCGTAGTGGCACAGCATGTAACTACAAACATGACGCCAATTGCTTCGATTCTGACTCAGTCTGGTAACTAGATTAAGGGCAAGGAAAAGAACGGTTACGACATTTATCACAAACATCTCGAAGATTTGAGGGAAAGTGATTGCGTCTCAGTGAATTATCTACCGTGGCCCAAGTAGAAGTATCTACCGGTCGTTCACGATATAATGACAACATCTGACGTAGTGATGCGCCCCACATCCCAGTTACGTGTCAGATGTTACGTAAACGAACGTAAAACCATTTGTCCCACTTACGGGCCCACATTATATATTTATAAACTGACAAATGTTCAGCCCAAATGAGTATCTTGTAAACAAATAAATATGAGAGTTTTTGTATTGACGTTGTCGTTTGTCTTTGTTAATGATTAGTTTAGATAAAATGAATAAACAATTGTACGTATTTTTTATATTATAATTGCTTAAGATGGCTTCACGTCATTAAATATATAACAATCAGGAATCTTCGCATATAATTCAATACCTCATGGCGGATTGATACATCGTGGTTTCTTTTACAGATAAATGATGATTGTAGGTTGGATTCCGGTTAAGGGAAAGTTTCTTAAGTTTCGCCACTTGCTATGCGGGTTAGTGCGTGAAATAAAAAAAAACAAGTGTTGGTTTGAATGATAAATCATAAAGACAACTTCCACTTGGGCCATTCACTATTTATATTTTCTTTTAAATTAAAAGGACACTGAAGGTACAATGTTTGGTATATTATTAAGCTTAACGTAATAATGATCTGAATGTGCTCATGCGCACGATGTTTATTGTAATCAATCAAGCAATGCCATTTGATAAGGCGTCATATCAAGTGTATTATTAACTATTTTGTTTTACAGCATTAGTAATAACAGCAGGGTAAGGAAACCTGGGGATCTAGTGCTAAGACTCTCCTTTTATATCACTTTCGTTTCGCACCTCGACTGGATATTATTTTATTTTTTCTTTAGCAAGAAAACTTATGAGATATTTAAAAGCTTTTTTACTGTTTATTCAGTCGTGGTGCAGTGTGACTGTAACCGACAGTTTGTGGGTTCTATCCCCACTCGAGGAAATGAAATATTTAATATTTTCAATTTAAATATTTAATGTTTTCATTTCTTCACTACGGTACGGCAAAACGCGGCGTTAAGTTCCGCGACTCAACACACAATGCTTCATATTTCGCGCTAAGTGGGGAACGGAAGTGGAACGGAGTGTCTTAATACTAGGTTCCCAGGTTCCCTCTGCCTACCCTGCCATGTGCGGGATACAGCGTGAAGCTAAGTAGAGTAGAGTATACAGAAAACAATACATACAGAAAACAATATGTATATTGACCCTGTGATATTTGAATTCAATTTAAAAAAAATTAGATGTATACAGTTATTTTCGTTTATGGTGGGTTCAAATGCCGTTTATAATTGTACCTTTACAATTTTGTCCCGTTCTAAATCATGTTAGACATATACTTTTTATTACTAAATGTGCGAATAATGACCAACCAAGTGAGGGGACAAGGTGTCCTGATGATTATCAACACACCTGCTCACAGAAAATGTAACCAAACGTATCGTATTACGCTGCAAGTTGGCATATTTAGCGCAATTAAACATAAGTTCGTAATTTATGCCACGTAAGTTTCTGTTATTTCTATTTGTATATTTTTAACCAGGCTTTTTATTTTAAACCAGATTTTACTCTATTAAAATAAAGAGAAGATTAAAAAATAAACTCGACCCAAAGGTCTATAATTTTAATTAAAAATTGATTACCTCGTCTTAGTATAACGTTTATAGTTTTTAAATTGCTAATACGATATTCATAAAGAAGCGATGATATGGCTTTCGATTAAAATAATAGCAATCAAATTCATTTATTCGTTTAGGAGGTACAGTGACATAGACAGACTGACGGGTCAAACGCAACACCCCCCATTTGGTTCGGCGGCTAACAAAAATTACCGGAGTGTCTTCATAGTAAGCCCTACTATATGAGAGATACATTGTATAGCTTTTCATTTAAATTTAACAAAAGATTGAATCTGTTTTTTAAAGTATACACATTTCGAAATAATATTTCTCTATGATTTTTTTTTTCAATAGGTCGTTAGCGTAATGCGGGTAGGCAATGGAGTATGTTTATCTTGATACTTCTGGCCTCCGCATGTGTGTCATTGTCACAAGCGTTAGACAAGTTTTTTTTAAGTTAAACGTATCTCATATTTTTAGTTATATATTTTTTATTATAATTTATTATGTGTACATAAAAATAATTTACTCTGTGAATCATTTTGTACGTATTATGGTTCGTTAACTTTGCAAATCTATTATAGCACATGTGTGGATTTGTGAAGTTAATGGACATAATCAAATGTGTTAATATCAAGTAGTACTTGTGGGGTATAATTAATTTAAATTTTGTATGCCAATGTTAGCCTACACTACCTAAGAAACTATTAAGTCGAAATTAAAAAAACAAATTTTTAGGATTAGACTTGGAAAGATAAAAATTAAAATGTAAGTAGAGGCTAGGTTAAGCAGGAGAAACATTAAGAGAGGATTTCTCAAAATTCCTACATGACCGAAGAAAAAGGGATTTTTCATATTGTGTTTTAAGTTTCTCGCACCAAATTAGCGGGCGATAATTAGTATCCTGTTACGACCGTTAATATGGCTGTTACCTACCACCACAGGCATAGTAAATTGGCTCATTTGAGCTTGAGTCCAAAATGGGTCAAGCAAACTAAGAGACTTATGTTAAGATTATCCATCCGTATTATTATTAAACCGTTTGTGATTTATTATTTCAACAGCGAGCTTAGTATTTGTAGACGTTTTGGTAGTAAATTATAAAAAAAATTCAAAACTAGATATCTGTTGTATTCAATTTAAATCAATATACCCACATTTATATAGGGGTTTAATATTAACGTTCCGTATAATAATTTTCCGTATAACCCAAACATCTATGTAGGCCTGTCGTGTTGCAGAGGCACAATACTGTGACTGGTAACGCGACAGGTTGAGGGTCCCTCCTTAATCGAGAATATAAAATATTTATTGTTTTCATTTCTTCGCTCCACGGGTAATAATTCAAATCCCAGCGTTGAATTCCGCCACTGGACACGTTTTCCTCACGGAGTATCTTTACACTAGGTTCCCAACATTCCGCTGCATATCCTGGTAACTGCTAAATACAGCGTGAAGCTGAAAAAACAATCATTTATTTTCTTTTAAAATTTATAATATTGAATATTTTGAAGACGTATTTTTTTTAGCAACTTATATACATAAAAAGATATGTTTTGTGTTATATTATGTACTTCATATTAACAGGCTAGTCATGTTCCAAGTAATCCACAATGGTGTAAAAAGTCCTAAACTAAGATATTTTTATATCGTTCCTTATAAGTCAGTTTTATTGTTTTTACGAGTATATTCTATTATTGGAGAGACACAAGCGAGCCATTTTGTTCAACCAACCAAACCAATATGCACGCTATATTGATTCGTTGTAAGAATTAATAGGATTTTCTACTTGGCCTATTTTATTAATATGTTATTATCTATGTGGATACGAAATAAATAAATAGAAAATTAAGCATTCGTGCCGCAACTTTCTTTGTTTGCTATGTAAGTGGCCCAGCGACACAAGGATGTGACTATAACCGACAGGTTGTGGGTTTAATTCCCACTCGAAGTTGATATATTAAATATTTTCAATTTAAATATTTATTTTTTGTATATCTTTGCCTGGCTTCGGGAATAAAAAAATAAAGCATTAAATATTTAATTTTTAAATATTAAATATTTAATTTTTTCGAGTGTGGATCGAACAGATATCAGATTGTCACATTAATAGTCGCACGTTTACGCTCATACGCCACCATGACAGGCATCAAAGTACATTAAATATTTAATTTGATAGCATGAAATATTTCATTTCTTCGAATGGGGTTGAACAGACACGATTATGCCCCTACCCCACGATAGGCATCAAAGTAAAAATGATTGTCATACAATAACATAACGAGGCAATGTTTATTTATAAACACCTGTAATAAAATATGCTGTTAAAGGTGACGAACTGAAACCACTGCGTGGCCTATGCTGACAATGAAGTGTGACCTAGACGTAAACATAATATTGTTATCTTCCGCTTGGTGCACTAAGTATATATAGATACCCTTTATGTATCCTTGCATTTTTCGATCGATTTAAAATATTGTATGGTGGAACTGAACGCTGCGCAACGCACTCTGAAACATTTAATTTAAACACTTTTTATCAAATGGATCTAAAATTATGCAACATTGTTTTGTTCAGTTTCACCCTTTTCCTTGCTTACCAGAGAAGGCAAAAGAAACTTAATGTAATGCATAGTATCACGTAGCTCTGTTTCCGTGATCCGTGATGATCCCATTCCCTTGTATCGCCCAATTCAGTGACGAAAATCTAAAATAAAAAGTTTTTTTATTTTTTTACGTAAATTATAAAACATAGATATGTATTCTCGACCTCTGGAAACCTCTTAACTCAATGCGTACATTGTATCCTCTGTACCAGCAAGTACAGAAAGCTATGATTATATTAAAAGGTAACATTAAATACTTCCTCCGTGTATAACTTAACCAAGTTTGAAATATTGTAAATTAAGTTTTCTGACGGAAACCATTTTTCAATTGCAAAATAATTCTATACTTCGAATATTGTGTCTATTAAATACTAATATTCATATGATATCCAATAAAATAAAATAATCTTTAACAAACTAGCTTAGTGGAATGCACTCGTTGAACTTTTTGCCCGCATTCCGCTTCCCCGTTATCCTATTATGGCGTATCTCGATGATTGTATTGTTTGCATTACCCAATAGTCAATAGTATTTGTGGTATTTATTGTTGTAACTATCTATCGATCGTTTGTTTGGTATAAAATTTTTAGTAAGATTGGTAATTTTAATTTTATCAGTGACATAAGGCGATCGTGGTAAGAGTAAAGTAAAAAAAATAGGAATGAAATTGACATAGTGGCCTGTTGCGACGCAGTATCAGACAACAGTATCAAATCAAACCCACGAGGATCGATCCCCTCGAGTAATACAATATTTAATATTAATTTCTTTGCCACCAGGCAAAGTGCGGCGTTGTGGACCTCCACTCCACTCGCAATGCCTCAAAAACCTATTGCCAACCCCCTCGTTTGCACAATATAACCTGAAGAGCTTAATTTAAAAAGTATGATGATAGATATATATATATATATATATATATATATATATATATATATATATATATATATATATATAATATATATATATATATATATATATATATATATATATATATATATATATATATATATATATATATATATATATATATATATATATATATATATATATATATATATAGATTATTTAAATATCGTGCATACATAAAAACATAAAAGTTAAATCAAATATCACGTCATATTGCTCAGCCAATAGTAGTACCTGGTAACCTGGTACATACGACACATGGTGAGTATTGACGTATAACGGTTATTGGGACACATGGGCCGTCTTATTTAATTACTAACATAAATTGTTTATTTTTAATATTTTTTTGAGGTATTTTAATTTCGTACATATGAATTCGCGACCTTTTTTTTTATGAAAACACATATAGACGTACATTATATCTACTGTACAAATAGGTACAGAAAGTTGTGATTATATTAAAAACTACTAAATACTTCCTACCGCGTGTAACCTAACCATCTCTTGGAATATTCTAAATAATGAAATTTCCTCAATGACGCAACATATTTTTCACTTGCAACATAATTAGCTAGCGATTACGCCACAGAATCACATTACATAGCGTCTTCAAAGGAATCTGACAACCGCGTAATATATAATCCTCTTCTTTTTATCTGTAGAAATAAAACGGGTATTATATAGTATACTCCTTTTTACTGTCACATATAGTGGTTGGCAGAAATAAAAGCGAATTAAAGTAACATATATATTGAATTTCATTGAGGCGATCGCGATGGTTGTATTCAATCGCCATTTCAGACATTGCGTTGTATTGTGTCTTCATTTCGTAAAGAGCAGAGTGTTTTGACACCATCACTAGCAGATTCGGCGGAAAGTGGGGAACGGAAGTGGAACGGAGTGTCTTTACACTAGGTTCGCGGGTTCCCTCTGCCTACCCTGCCTCATGCGGGATACAGCGTGAAGCTAAAAAAAAAGAACCAGCAGATTAAATAAAATATTAAATATATTTGCATAGTAGGTCAGCTCATGACTGTGCTCCAGTACAATTTTAATCGGAAAAATGATAATCATCTACTAAGTGTGTCTTATTACTTAGAAAGAAAAGTGAAGCTCGCTTTGTTTCTGATCATATCAGTCACCATTTCAAATTGGTCAAAATAGCCTTTTAACTTTATAAGTAGATATATTTAATTAACTTCATATTATATCGTTAAATAATGAACGTGCAAGTAGGCAATATCTAATGATGCTTACTACATTTGAATGGTTATTGCATTTCTCATCGTAATAGTGCGTTGAACTCAGTTTTTGCGTATCGGTTGCCGGTCGCGAAGTTTTTTATCTTGATGCTGAGAAACACTCCTTGTTTGTGAGTGCATCGAACTCGTCATGATTGTACTGAGCTTTTATGTTTAACATTATTTTTTTTATTATTAATCATATTTTATATACAGACATGTATTGATTATAATTAATTTATTACTGTTTTTTTTTATCTGCGCTGTATCACGCATATGGCAGGGTACTGTACAGAGAACCGAGTAACCTAGTGTTAAGACACTCGGCTATCCGTATCTCAACCCAATTCTGGAGGCATTGAGTGTTAAGGCGGAATTTAACTCCGCACTTATCTCGTTACCAGAGCAGTTACCGTTTACAATCGCATGATTGTGCCACTTGGTCACGACAGGTGTTATTTAATTTACAAAAATACTAATAAATTTTAATGATGCCATGAGCAAACGCAATCCTAATGACTGTCAATCTAGAAGAAAAATGTTGTGTATTTAATATTTCCCCGCTCTGGAAAGCCCAAAGTGTTTGCTGATCGAACTTATTTTTCAAATATGTATAGAAAATAAGTGATTTTTATATAATTTAAAAAATAATAATCTATCCTCTGTCAAAAGAGCGATCAAAATTGTATTATTTTTATTTTGGTGTACATAGAACATATTGACCATAAACATTTGGGGTATGTCTATCATAATATCCATAGCGTCACTTTAAAAACGATTGATTAATAAACGCATTTAAACTTGGATGTAATAGGGGTTCCATAAAATGTTCATACATATGTATTTTATTCTTCTAATATGACATGAAAATAAATTGATTTTTCCAAATATTTCTATTATGTATTTATTGATGATTTATTGGCTAAGGTTTTTTTTTTCACTATTTTTTAATTGTTATCACTTAGGAAAGAAAGTTTTAAAATTTAGTAGTTTTTTTTAGTTTCTGATATAGCAAGGGATCTAGACGGGATCTAGAAGTCACTCCGTTACTCACGCATCGTTTAGCTTACAAGATATTGCATATTGAATGGCGTACATTAACGCTTTTTGCTTTTACCAAAATGAGGAAATGAAAATAATTTGTCCAGTCGAAATCAAACCTAGAACTACTACACTTACATACGCTGTAGCGCTGCGCCACAAATTTACCGTTTGTTTTATTATATAACTTATATGTAATATATAACTTGACCTTGTTTTCGTTGGTTTTGATTCGGCAAAGTACTAAGTGATTGCGTGTTTTTAATTAGTCAACTGCAAGGACGCACTTAGCTTCTCGGATGTAACGTTAAATGTTACTCATTTGAATTAACCTATTCGTTCTTATCGGTGTAACAGAATGTCATAGTTTTGTTATTTGCTATTATATTACATAGATATAGTATCTATTTGTAACCTAGAAACAAGCTAAATTGTTATGTATAGAAAGAATAAATATTTCATTTTCTCAAGTGGGAATTGAACCCATAACCTGTCGTGTTTACAGTCACACGCTTGTACCTCTGAGCTGCTACAGACCTCTGAAGTAAATAAATTATACTGAAAATATTATTTTGCTATCGCTTTTTTCAGCACAGAATTGTAGAATAAGCAAAGAGAACTTAGTAAAACTAAAGTAACTAACTCCGGCCCTCACTAGGCGCCTATTTTTTTTTATATTGAGTGCTGGGTTTATATTAATAAAATAATTATAATTGAACATAAATAATTATAATTGAATAAAGTATATTAATACTTTATTTAATTATAATTATTTATGTTAAATAAATAAATATGATAAAAAGTTGTTTACGAAATTTCGTGAAAGTAAAAACAATTTCAATTTCGATATGTTTTTCAAACATTCGTAAAGAAAATTTCACAATACTATTTCACTTTGTTAATCTGAATCATTCACTTCTTTGTTTTAGTCAAGAAAAGAACAATGTTCTTTGTACTAATTGCTTACGTTCACACATTATTTAAATTGTTGTATTCTTTATCTACGTGGAATAGAGTCTATATTATACTATAGCAATCAGCTGTTTAGGTGTCAGCGCTAGCTGCGTCGGTCTTTGTGTCGAGCCGAGACGCATTTGGAGACGCTCTGTTTACTACAAGAAATAAATAAAACAAATAATGGCCCTTCCGCTTTTCTTTTATTTGTTTTATGAATACATTTATGGTTTCTTCGTAAAGTGAAACCATTAATATTGTATGATTTAGGATTAGGACTAGATTTTATACGTTACAAAAATATTTTTATAACTAAGTAGACAAAGTTTTTATGATAAATGATGTTGAGTCGGTCGGACGAACGTCCTAATTAGCTAACTGAAAAATATAACGTCATCAACAAACTGTCGTATGAAACTGCAACGTCCCGTGTGCGGTGCGCGTCAAAATAATTACTATCGGCGGCCGGTTTCCGCACGTGTGGTGTGCGGCACCGGGTTCTACGCCAGGCGGCCAGTTGGCTGCTCGACGCCTCCCGAGCCTCACGCACGCTACACAGATAAACAAGCGCCATTTATTATCCCTCAGTTCCCAGCTCCCCTGACCTAGCTTATTGCGTAATTGATACGTCATGATGCAACCTCGTCACTAGACATTTACGTTGTAAACTGTCTGATTATTGCGCCGCGACACGTGCTCACCCCGCGGTGTCCGCCGCCCTTGTCCAATCCCAGGAGGACGAGGGGTACCGCCGCGTCTCCGCCACCCAATCGCGGCTCGTTTACGAATTCAACCCGACGAAACGCGGAAATTGCCGACAGGAACCGAAAACAGCGGCAACCCCCAGTGCAGCTGCAGCCCTCAACATGGCGACTATGGTCGCCGCGCCGGCTACGATCACCAAAAAGCCGTCCATAAAAAAGTACCGCGCTCCGACGCCGCCGAACAAACTGTTGGACGAGAACTGTGAAAGTGATAAAGACAAAGAGAACAATGTGGTCGAGCGGGAAGAAAATGACAACGACCAGTGTATACAAACAAAGCAAGATGACAAACCGGCGTCGGAGGGCTCGCCGGTTATTAGGAGAGTCGGGCCGAGATTGAACGGCAATGTTGACAGAAGCTCTGTGCTCTCTAAAGCGGCTATGTTCGAAGCCGGCAGCCCCAGGTCTAAGGAGAAAGACCCTGCCGAAATGTCACTCAGGGAACGCAAAGCATTGTTTGAAAAGAATAAGGGTGCCGCAATATTGCCCAAGGCTGCCTTCGGGCTTGCACCCTCTGTAAAAACACTTCATGGAGACGCTAAAGGTAAGTCAAAGTTTATTTTGTTTCGGTGCCTATAGAAATACACTTTTTTCTTTAATATTACATACAGGAACCGTCACACGTTTTTGTACTTTGACACATAACTTTTTGCACACAGTTTAGGTATTTATATTTATACCTTACACCTATAACGATACATAAATAGGTATAGGTTAGGATCCATTATCCCTAATATACAAGGCTTAATTAATTAATTTATATATATATATATATATATATATATATATATATATATATATATATATATATATATATATATATATATATATATATATATATATATATTAATGATCTTCATAAAATGAATCTAAGAATGCTTATTGTGAATACAATTGACGTTAGAAATCGATAAATTTATTTAGCGTATAAAATGGAAATTATAAGCATCAATCTATGACCGTGATTTGAATAAAAATAATATAAAAAAAACTGCTAATAATAGCGAATGAATATTTACTTGTGGCTTAAGCATAATTTGCGTCATCACAAATAGATGATAATATTGTTAGCCTACTTTTAACGAAATACTTGTTGTGGTATTGTAAACATACTATGCGACATGTTTCCATTAATTTTATTAGAATAGAAATATTTTTTATATATTTATATTATTTTATATTTTAATTCAAGTTATATTTACAAGCGAACCAGCTGACTGCCATAAATTACTTATCATTTGCATAAAAATAAAGATTATTTCCTTTTTCCTGGAACTTTGCGTAAATAATCCGTTATAATAAAGCATTTAATTTGACAGCAGGATGGAAATCACATTGAATAATGATTTTTTTTAATATTTAACACTAAAATGATTTTAACACTAAAATGATAAACTTAATGATTTTTTTTAATATTTAACACTATTTAAAGTAATATCTGGAAAGAAATCAAGATATTGCTTGAGCATAATTTAATTACAATATTAAATGAAACAAATTTAAAATGTTGTTAAATATAATGACTCGCGCAACTACTTCGGTCACGTCCTCCAAAACTGCACAATAATCAATACGATGCACGGGTGTATCAAAGGTGTTACAGCATCCGGGCGCAGGTTTGTGTGTATAGAAAAACTTTTTTGTAACAAAAAAAATTTTTTTTTCTAAAAAAAAAAGAAGAATGTTTTGATATTGTGTTAGTTAACAGCTAAATACTTTTATTAAATAATGTTAGGAAAAGTTTAACGTTTTTACATAATCATAATTCTCAAATCCAAAAAAAAAATCACCAACTAGACTTTAGTATCCGTCTAGCTGATTTTACACAGGTCATTGCATACATCAGCATAAAAAGTTCACGATTTATTATACTACATGTAAATTTAAACCTTACAGCTAAAGCTTTTGGTATGTAATGTAAGCTTCTAATTTACCATCTTTGAATACAGGTTTTGTAATGTATATAAAACGAATGTGCTTGCCAAATTTAAAGATAAACGAAACGGGTCACAAGAAATTGTAATTAACATATGCTTTAAAGTTTTAATTTAATTTAAATGTTTTAATTGAACTGATTTTTATTTAATACTACCGACCCGCCCGCGGCTTTGCCTGCCTGAACGTTAACTTAAATTTGTTATTATAATAGTATTAACACTTTTTAAGATAATATATACGTAGAAAACTAAAATTTCAGGCAAATGAAACAAATTGTAGCAATTTTATCCAATTCAACATTTTTAAATTGACATAACTCTTATTTTTTAACCAATTTAAATAAAATAAACAATGGTATGGGAAGACTGCCAAAATATATATAGTACTGCATTTAAATATAGTCAGCCGTTTCTGAGATTAGCTTGTTCAAACTCACAGATAAACAGACAAAGCGATAAAAAATTTAACCCTATTACATTATTGAGCGTCGTCACCCTATAAGACTTTTTTTTAATAAACTTCCATGTACAGACAGTAGTCAGTTATAATTTTTTTATAATTAAACATATAATTTTATTATCAAAATGTTGTAACATGTACATGTACCGAAAAAAATAATTAATCAATCAATTAAAAATGAAATACACAGAAATTGAAGTTATAAGTTTTAATGGTTTTAATGATAGATATGCCAAAAGTTATCCGTTATATTATACTTATTTTCTTTTTGCTAATATTATATATAGCATATGAACTCATCACAATTATGTTCTTTAACCAAGAAATGATATTGGTACTTTTAAACTTGTTACAGCCGGTTATTTAAATATAGCATAAAGAATTCAGTACTAAGTCGAGTAATAATTCCACCAAATAAAAGAATCGGTCCTTTGAAGTTCCGATGTACGACGATTCTGAATAACATTTTGTACTAAAATCTCGTCTTTCTTTGTTTTTATAGGTTTTTATTAACTGTGTGACGTTTAACGCGACTATTAATAGTAATTATACATTTATGATGTAATGTTAGTAATTTGATTAATTAAAGTTAAATAATTTTTACTTAATTTAAAAAAAAAACTTCATATGGTATGTGTTAATAATTATAATATTATTGTTTTTAATTGGATAAAATTGTAGAATTTTTTTTTCAAGTACTTAAAGTAAAAGAAAGTAAAAGAGATCAATGTACGAAATTTTAATATTTATATATTTTTTGGAAACGCAAGTATTTAATAAATAAACTTCTTCAAAATAGGATACCTATATTTCTTAAATTATGTAGTTCGCCAAAATTGCTATAATTTGTTATTCATTTATCAGATTTTTTTATTTATAATGAGATTTAAAATTGAATAGATATTGTATTAAAAGTGATAACTTTATTAGAACATGAAAGTATTTGAGATCAGTAAATAAAATACTGTAATACAAAGGGACAAAGCCGCGGGCAGGTCTATAGTGTTAAATAACATTGTTAAATGTTAAAGCGATGTTTACTTTTTTTATAGATTACATTTAAGGAAAACTTCAAATGTTTCAACATTTAAAGGCTATGAATAATTAAATTTTTACTTGTCTTGTGTTTCATAATTCGTAGAATGTTATGACTTACCAGTATTCAAGAATCTGTCTTATTGAAAAACAAACGAATGACATTGCAGAATTGCATTTTGCAATTAATTCCAAGTAATTATACATAGTGTTTTATTATTAACCGTAAAGGGAAACATTGTAATTTAATTTAAACACCATCCTGACACAATTTAAAATATTCCCATAATATTAATGAGAGGCCGGTCGTGGTGCACGGGTAGAAGCTGTAAACGGGACAAGCTGTGGATTCGATACCCACTCGTGGAAATGAAATATTTAATAGTTTCAATTTAAATATTTAATGTCTTCATTTCTTCGCTCTGGTAACAAGGCAAAGCGCGGCGTTGAGTTCCACCATTTATCTTAAATTGGGCATAAAGTGAGGAACGGAATGGAGTATCTCAACACTAGGACAGGCCATGTTTCCTCTACCTACCTACCTACCTACCTACCTACCTGCTATGTGCTGCATACCGCCTGAAGCTAAAGTTAGGCGTTAAGTCGTTTAAACAAAATATTTGGTCCGTTTCTTTATATTTTATACACATTTGAATATTGCAGATTTTACTGATCTAAAATTATTAGGTAGACTAAAGAAAAGGTATCTATTTTTATTTCTTCTTTATTTTTGCAACTTTATGTCTAGACTATTCTTAGTAGTTCAAAGGTTTCTACAACCATGTATGTCCATATAAATTTTGGGTGTAATGTCAAAAAGCAATACATTTTTTATTAAATTGATGCTTACTGACTTCAAAGCGTTTTATTAGGTGTCTCCTAAATTATTGAACAAAATTATTATGAATATGTCGCATTATGGACTTTAACCAACATTAATGTTGCACAATCTCTTTAATCACACTTACATATATCTGGTACCACTCGTTAACAAGCACGACCTCCAAACAGTATATATAAAATATGAAAATTATTATTGCTCTACTGATTTGTCCTTCTTCTTTTTTGTCAATATTATTGCTTATCTAGCACAATTATTTTAGTGTCCGGTTTTTTCATCTCTTTCCACCTCTATCTCTCAATACCATCGTGGGACAGTATGCAGAGAAAACACATTTACGACACACCCTTCTTTTTCCGTCCAATTTTAAGAACTTGCCTGTTGAAGAAATTGCTGAACTTAACGGCCCATATTTAATTTTCACTATACATATGTATAGTAAAATTATTTAATTTTTTTTTATTAATCTGACATATTCCTTGCCCCATAAACCTATATTCCTAATACGTATAAAACAGGTTTTAACTTCTAATGCTCATGCTTCACAGCTATGTATCCAATTCGCGTAGTTAACGAGCGGTATCACTTACATCATACCACAACCATCTGTGTGGTTTAATATAACTTAAAGTATTGTTTACAAGTATTATGTATTATGAGTAATTATTATGCTACCTACCGTAACGGTCAGTGGTAAATGCTTGAAATGTCGGAGAACGATCTATAAAGATTCAATATTAAATTATACGTCTTTAGATATTAAATATTACTATTAAAACAAGAAAGAGATTTATGTTGTTGTAAAGAGAAACGGCGTAATGTTAGCAAATTGATTTTTTTTTATCTTTACATAGGCATTTGCATAGATAGAAATAATATAATATAAGTCACTTATTTATTCAACGCATTAACAAAAGCATCAACAAATTATATTGAAAAAAAAATGACGTATATAATGTACATGAATAGGTTTTTTTTTTCTTTTTACACAGTAATGTATTGTTATAGAAAAAACATAGGTGTTCTGAGAAAAATAAAAAAGCAATACACTTTACTTCACTTTCACAAGTTACTTTTTACACAGAATGACCATTGATTATTGTAAATGTTTCTTGTTGTGGGATATGTAGTTGGTATACCACCACCCACCCACCTAATTCTTATCAATAACTACCACCTAATTCTTATCAAATCATAATGTAAATTATTAACCAACAACAGATAATACTAAAACAATACGTATAATGAAGGAATTCACAGTATTTATCCTAAAGTTGTTATGTGCACATACAATTTATAAAACTTAGTAAATGATATCTACAAATAGTTATTAAATCAATAATTTCCACATTCTGTACGATCAATGGTTCTACATGCCACGGGACTTTTCCTGTAACATAAACAGACATTGCATTGGCGTGTTTAATGTGTTATTAATGATCCCGATTCTAAACATTTACAGTTGTGGTCGTTTCAAAAGCTGTTATTTACGTTCTATCTATCATTGCTTGAACAAAAGCAAACAGACATGTATTTGTTTTTGTGCGTTTTGTGAAAATAACGCAGTCTAAATAAGATAATATTTTCTTGTATATATACACTTCTACATACATAGATAATAATGAATTGCTTGTCAGGAAGTTTTAATAAACTATTACAGTTCTATAATAGACTACAACACAAACAAACGATTTTATTTCTTTCTGTTGGTCCGGCCATTCTCCGAAGCAACTAAAAAACTTTTTATAACTACTTTTTATTCTGGTATTCCCGCGGGGTAGAATTGACGCGGAGAAAACGACGATTACTGCGCGCGAGTACCGCCTTAACAAAATAATATCAAATAACAAACAAACCAAACTTTTTGTAATTGTTATTACAAGTGGGCGAAGCCGCGTACGAGTCGCTGACAATGTATGTTGAAGTTTACCAAAACACATTACCATAACTTTTACTTATATTGTAATGGAGTCGTTAAAATAAATATGTGAAAGTTATACTTGATAAATGTGTTTCTGTATGTCTATTATATGTCACAAAAGGGGGAGAAAGAATATGATAATAGCGCTAAATGCATGTTTCTAAAAGGTATAATTTGCATGCCCTTTTATGGAGTAATGTTATATCTAAGGTTGTGAAATACTAGAAACTATATTTCTATAATTATTAAAAATCAATAATATATACATATTTATTATGGTAACTATATTACAATGAAATGCGTTTAAATATTTAATAATATATATTAATAAATTAAATCATTATGACGCAAACAACAGACTAATTATCTCAATTTACTTACTCACGCAGCTATACGCTGTATCCCTCACATGGGAGGGTAGGTAGAGGGAACTTGGGAACCTAGTGTTAAGACACTTCGTTCCACTTCCGTTTCCCACTTTCCGACAAATTTGAGGCACTGCGTGATAGGTGGCAGAACTCAACGCCGCGTTTTACATTGATTAACGAACATATGAAAACATTAAATATTTAAATTGAAAATATTAAATATTTCATTTCCTCAAGTGGGGGTCGAACTCACAACCTATCGTTTTATAGTCACACGCAAGTGCCGCTGCGCCACGACAGTTCTATCCCAATTTAAATGTGCAAATATTAAAATAATTTCACAGACATTACAGTTTGTTTGCATTGTTGATCATCGGGTTAATATTTTGTATGACAATGTTTTGTTGTAGACTTTTGTTTTTAATACAAAAGAGTAATATCATAATTCATAATCATTTTTTATTATTTTGATAATAAATGTATGTATGTATACTTTTAATGATTATTTTGAAGTAACAACAATGAGTTTAGCAGTGAAATTAAAAAAATATATATATTGTTTTAAGCATTGACGTTTGCAAAACCGTGTTAACCCTATTGAAAACAATAACGGATGTTGAAACAGTAAGCTGTCGATTTATTTACTTACAAGTGTGTCACGCTTTCTGTGATATGCGAATTTGATGTTAGTGGTTTGACACACATAAAATAGTTGGTTGATTTTGGGAAATTCCTTTTTGCTGGTCTCTATAGAAATGAGGAAAATTATTGTATATACTATTTTTGTATCCTGGTTTACGTTGAAAATTTCTTTATTTTATTGTTAATATTTACTACTAGAAATATTTAATGTTAATTATTGATTTTGATTGTTAATTATTAACGTTACTTACGCGCACTTTTGCAAGCACACTGTGTCTTGTAATAGTGTTGTGAAATACTAAACTTAAATTTAAAAACGTATAAAAAGCCCCGCGCCTCTTGAAAACCGTCCAAGCGTTCTGATCAACAAGGTATACGTTCAGTATTACGAACGGCTTCCAAGAGGCGCGGATTCAAATCCTGCTACGATCAAAATTTTTATACGCTTTTAAATTTATATATAGTATTTTCTGTCCTAAGTGTGGAATATAATTTTAAAAGATAGTAAAAGTGTTGTGAAATTTTGATATAAGATATAATTGTACAAATTCTTAAAATTTACGACTTTGTTTTATCTAATACCGCAAGTCTATTTCACATACATATAGTACATCTTTTTACATTAGAGAGAATAATATTGTGTTTTCAGCTTAATATAAAAATATATTTAGAAAACAATTTATTTAAATTGATCTGATTTATGATTAAAAAAAGAAACAATGACTACAAAACATTTAGTACACATATGTATGAAAATAAATAATAGGTATTCGTTATCATTTGCTGTGAAATAACCGATTTTTATTCATGACAGTCAATAATCCTGAGTAGTGGAATTATTTGAGGTCATGGCCTGACATAATCTATGAATGGCGTTTTTTGGGATGGACGGACAAAGATAACTAATATACTCTATAGGTATTTGTTTTTTACCCTCTTATTTATCATAAGAAATAGTGACTTGTGTGACCATTGTGCTAGTAAGCTTCTATTTAGTTAGTCAGTAGGTGGACACGTCTATTTTTTAGTTATAATTCTAGTTTGTCTTGGTTGAACTCGGCCCATCTTAAAAAACAGTGGTTGGAGTATTTGGTTTTATATTTTTCTTAATAAAATCCATTTACTGATTAAGGCTTTATAGTCTATAGTAAACAACGTTGTCTTGATGCAACCCACTGTACTTCCGGTCCTGAGTTAACTCTGAAACTTGGAATATTTTTTTCCATCTAATTCCAGTTGCTGCATCACACACTTGGCAGGGAGGGCAGAGAGAATTGGAGACCTAGTAGTAACACTCTGTACCGTTCCCACTCCGTTACCGTTTCTGCCTGAATTTGAGGCCATTGCGAGAGTAAAAAATAAAAATAAATAAATATAGCATTTCCTCGAGTGGAACTGAACCAAAAACCAAACATTTGAAAAAATTCTGCATTGAAAAATGTAAAATTTCTTAGTCACGTAGAATGGTGTTAGCGTGTAAGTAGAGCACTTACTGTGACACGATCGTCGAGGCTTTGTCTACCTAGAACAAATGACGTTGCGTAAGTTTTGGTACAGAAAATACGAAACTAGGTTTTTGTGGCTTTTTTCTGGTTCATATATCACTTTGGCTTTTTGATTTAGATAAATGTTTATTTATTTATCATGTGATAACGATAGTATAGTAATAAAAAAAAAAGTAGTTTTTTCGTAAGACTCCAAGTCTCAAATTCGACGGAAAGTAGGAAACGGAGTGTTCTAAAGGGAGTAGAGTGTCATAACACTAGGTTCCCACGTTTCCTCTGCCTATCATGCTACACTGGTATACAAGCGTGAATCTGAAAAAAAAAAAAACTTTATTAAAGAACAACTAATAACAAAGATTTTTTAATACTCATATACTAAATGTGCAAATGTTTTTCTTTTTTATATTGATAATATGTCGCATACAATGTTATATATAGTAATTAATGAAGCGGCAAAAGCAAACAAATATAGGTTCATATTTTCAAAAAACACCGGTACATTACACTAGTTCATTATAAGGTGCATTTACTATTGAGAAATGTTGAGAAACGGTCACAGCGGTTGCTAACGTATTATTTAAAACGCATTTTCTACGTTTCACCCGACTTGTTGACAATCGACAAAAGTTCCCATGTTCGGTTTCTTGTTGGCTAACTGTGATAAGAAATGTGTGATATTAAAGAGGTTTTTCAAAATTTAAAGTTTATTGAATAGAATAGTTAAATTGATTTTTTATTTAATTTAAATATAAGAATTATAATTATAAAAAATCATCGCTGCATGGCTAGGCGGACAAAACTTATTGTTATAGATTAAGCTAATTATAGATAATGTAATTTTAGATCACGTATCACGTCATTACATAATAATCTAACTGAAATTCTTTTAAATACTGAATAAAAGTTATTATTTTATTTTCTCGTGTCTTCTTTAAAGTAATTGATCTTTGATAAACGAACGGTACGCATTACATCCAAAATTATATAAGGCCATAACCACTTTCAAGGTTACCTCGTCATATGTTGTGTACCTTGCAGGGCAGCTTTATATATATCCTTTTTATAGCGTTTTGTCCTTTATTAACACAAACAATGCAAAGAGTCCTAGGGCTTGCATTGTTTGCTAATTTCAATAATTATTATAATTATATTTACGTTACAATCACAATGACATATATAGGTTTTTGTAATGAGTATTGGCTATATTGTAAGCTATTAAAACAGTGGCACTACGACTAAATGTAAACGCGACGGGTGTGAATTCGATTCCTTTATGAACACATATTATTTTAATTTCCTTCGTTTTGTAAAGGACTAAAGATCGACGTTGCTTGGACTATCCAGTCCGGTCGTAGTATATTGTTTACAAGTAAAATATTGTGTTTCCGATTCGGTTCGGAGATGGATACCAAAAAGCATTTCTATCCTCTGGTGGTTCACGAGGTCGTGGCCAGCGGTGATCGCGTACCACCAGGTGACCCGTACACTCGTTTGCCTTGTCGTTTCTATAAAAAAAATATTGGACAAGTAAAGATAAATCACTATACCAATAAAGTCATTAATTCTAGTTGAAAACTAACATATATATATTTAAAAGTACAGAATCAAATACGTACAATATACTGTTCATACACTTATTAATAGATTATATATTCAAAATAAAATTTATATAAAAAAAAATTACTTTTATAAGAGAAGCCATGTTATGTCTATAGTATTCTATAGCTTGAAAGCTACTTAGCGTTTAATTTTTGTACATGTCATATTGAATTTGAATTCAATCGGGAAAATATAAGGTGTCAAAGTAAAATTCGTCGAAAATTTTGAATCACAGCTTTCTCCCCCTTTGAAATGAAGCCGGATAATGTTACAAGACCGAACTGATTTTTACAAAAGGAAATCCTACATATGGTTGCAGTTTTAGCGTCCTAATATTTAATATAGCCTAAGAGGCTTAAACAAAGGTTCACACTAAAATTTATTTTTTGTTTATTTTCTATGTGAATTTTAAGGTTATTGGCGTATTAACTTTACTTACAATATCGAATTGTATATATAAAACTCATAAAATACAGAGTTATTGACAGAAAACATTCCAGCGTGGAACGTTAAAATTTAAGTGCTTTTCTTCTTTTTTTTTTTCACTTGGGAAGCGAAGGTGAAGACAGGATTTTTCTAAGTTACTACGAGAAGGGTACACGACATCTTACGATTTGTTGTTTGCACAATTGGAATTACGGACTACAACTAATGTATTATAAATATATTTATTAAAAACTATCATTCGATATTACACATTTAAAATCTTATATTTTAACTATAAATCACTTTAGTCAAAGCAAACTTTATAACGAAAGCACTCCATCACCGGAACTGTACAGTTCTGAAAACAAAACGTGCAATCAAGCGTGAAAATGTTGAGCAGCTGAATGACGGGTGTGGTATTAAATAAACTATGTATGGACTGCAGTTTTACATGTATATTACAGGTTTTTTAACATACCACGTTTAGTCAGTCAGTCAGTACATTTTTTACATTACTTGGAGCGATAGATAAATTCGTTAAATACTGATACGTAGACTGATTTCTGTATGACATTAAACAAAAAATAAAAAATATATATATTATTATAGAAAATATAAAGTATCAGAAATGCCATTGGCAATTAAAATGTTTTGTGGAAAAAACTGCCTACCATAGTTAAAGTAAGAAAAAGACAAAACAATATAATAAACAATGCAATTCAGATGTTTAAAGGAAAATTGTACATCTATTCAAATTAAACTAGCAGCCTTGTTCTAGTCACGCAAAGTATTTACATTAGCTTCGTCAGAAACGTTCAACAGTTTCAATATAAATAATCACTTACATAAATAATGTAATAAATTTGGCACAAACTTTATGATTATGTGAAACGTATGCCACCTCTAATGGATAATCTATGGTGATATTGACAGATCTCTGTGACCGATGGCTGGCGATCCGTGTCATTTGGTCCGCGACGTTCGGTTAAGCAGATCGTGATCGCTTTACTTTTTGCCTGCCAAATAGTTTCTTATCGTTGTATAGGTTGTTGTGAGCGTTGTGCCGATACGAATTGGTATTTCGTGAATATCATTTGCCTGTGTCGGCTTTTGACGGATTTTTTCTATATATTAATATTATATTTAAAATTTTGTAAGTAAAATAGTTTTTTTTATATATTAATATAAAATTTATTTGATTAATTTCATGTTTATGAAAGTTATTAAAAAAATATATGCTTAAGTATTTTTTTTTTGTTTAAAAAGTAACAAACAGATTGCGATGTGCTCAGTACGTGGCTATATTTTGTAATCACCTGTCAACATTTATATTCAAATAGTAAATTATAAGATAATTACGCACTTTGCATACTGATTTCCGCTGATAACCTAGATTTTACATTTTTTGCTGTGAAGTTAATGTACCCATACAACTTATTTAATATTAGAAGTAAAAACTTAGCTTCAATTTATTCGGGTGTTGACAAAAAAATAAAATTTTGTTCAATGTATCGAAATGAATCGAATCCTTTTTAGTTTTGAGTTTATTACAGTCGATTAATGTTTATTAAAGTTAAAGTATAAACGAAAACGTTCGAAAGATAAAAAGCAATTACTAAGTAACCTAATCAATATACGTTGTTTTATTTTTAAATATTTTCATTTACCTATAGCCCCTTTTTGACATCTAAAAGCACACCTTATAAATCAATACAGTATATACAGATGTACTAATACGAGTATATCATAGGTCTCTGACATTACACTTAGAAAAACTTGTTACACAACCTTACAAAAACCATTGGCACTGATATAGCAAATCTATGTTATTGAACGTTGACCTCCAATATTCAAAAGTTTTTGCTTTCAGACAAGAAACCTACACAAAAAACCACACCAAAAAGCACTCCAGAGAAAAATTCTAGGACCAATTCAAAGGATAGCTTAACTGAGGATAATATAAGCCAAAGCTCAGTCGGTGGTGGTATAAAAGGAAAGCTCGCTGCACTTTTCAGTAAGGAGCAAACGATAAGTGAAACGACGATAGCTAAGAAGGCCAAGCAAGAAAGAGAGAGAGAAATGGAGATGCTACAAAACAGATTCCATTATAAGGTAAGACCCGTTTCTTTTTTTTGCTTGTAAAATGAATGGAAGCTCCGGAAGCTTTAAGCTCGGTAGTTGAGGAATGTTAAAGACAGTAGTTGGTGTTGATTTAGTTTTTGTTTGGATGTGACAAGTGTTTTATTATAGTCATTTAAATATCTCGTGTAGAGTCTATAGTACGGTAACTAAGCGGCGTTAAGTTCGACTGCTTAACGTGCAATCTCTTGAAAAATGGGCAATATACATATAACAATGGAGTGTTTTAACACTATGTTGCGTCAGTCTACCCTATTATATGATAAAATATAATCAAAGTTAAGAACATAAAATATATGCGTTAAAGATATACCTACATTATATGTAATCAGTAATTCTAAATTATTTATTTTGCGGTTAATTTATTTACTCATCTATATTATTTTATAACTTAGCCTCACATACAGTAAATCAAGGAAGTAATTCTATACACTTCTCAATTTTTTTAATTTAGTAAAACCCCTTGATGATTCCTTCTTCGTCATCGACCGTGCGATTTACATATTTATTTGCATAATGTTCCTTATTTAGAAAATGTATAAAAAATTGACAGTAAAAAATATCCCTCATGTATTTGACACGGAGGTGAAATGAATCATATTTTTTAAAAATATATATGACATTTACATAGTTGTTTCAAGATATATAAATTTAAACATTAGAATAATTAATAATTGTATACAATAATATGCATTTATTTTTATAACTATAATTGTCAATTAAATGCTTCTTTTTTATACATTTTCATATTTAAAAACGTGTCGTGGTGTCTGGGCACAAACGTGCGTCTTCAACGCGGCTGTGGGTTCGATTCTAACTCAAGCAAATCAAATATTTAGTATGTTTAATTTCTCGCTCTGGTAACAAGGCAAAGCAGTGTTACGTTCTGCCTACTGTCGAGTTATTACATGCCTTCAGAATTCGGCAGAAAGTGAGGGTCATCAACAATAGGGTCCCAGGTTCCTTTTTGAATTCCCCACTATTTGCATGATAAAACGTTAATATAAAAATATATATATTTACAATAAATCATTAAAAACCAAAAAAATCTGTTCACTCAAACGTACATTCATCAAATAAAGCAGTCTGAACGTGCTATTTCAATTTCTATACAAACAGCGCCCTTTGCGAGCTATTCTCGTCGTCATTCCGGGACTTCTGCCCTTTTCTTGTATGTTTAAGTACACTTACCTTGTCGTTAGTGACCTGGCTTTACACTTGAACAATTTATGTTTGGCCATCGTTTGAAATATTTATATTTTCATATATATGTCATTTATAGTAATTTCTATAGTTATTTTCGATATAGATAGTGTATGTGTGTATTTACCATTTTATGTTAATTAGGAAATTCATTTATTTTTTAACATAAGCAAATATAAACTAACTAGTCGTCGCAAGCAACTTTGTTTGCGCGTAGGTACTTTAAAGACGTAAAACGTAAAATACACCGGTTTTTCTCATTCCCGTGTAATTTATAGAAATATTTTCTTTGTTCTCCTCCTAAACTTATAAGTCGAATAATAACTTTTGTAAGTCTACTAATTTTGTTTAAAAGATGTCTGTCATTCAGCAGCAGAACAATTTTCATGTAGTTATAAACTAATATGCATATCATTTTTTGGTAATGTAAATAAGATACTAGTCGTACCTTTTTCAGAACATCAATCTGGGGTTTCTGCAATATAATATCAAATATGAAATTTCAATAAATTAAGGCAGAAACAATGTGAAATTTTTGCAATGAGCTTTTGCTTATATAACATGGTATATCATTAATACTTACTTACTTACTTACTTAGCTTCACGCTATATCCCTAGCGGGGTAGGCAGAGAAAACGGAGCGCCAAACGCTACGGTCTCGGCATACCTCTTTCGCCTCGTCCACTGTCATCAACCTCTTCATACATGCCCTCCGGCGGGTCCTCATGCTTTTTACGTGACCTTCCTCCAGTATCGTCGATACTGTGTTTTCGAAGGTCAACCGAGGTCTCCCCCTCCCTCTCTTACCACTCACTTTTCCTTCATAAATCTTTTTTACCATTCTTCACTCATTCGCTCGACGTGCCCAAACCACCTGAGCACGTTCTTCTTCATTCTCACTGTGACATCCACGCTAGTACCTGCCATTCTGTATATCATTAATTATAAAAAAAATACGTTAAATAATTAATTATTGAGTGATAATTTGTACATTTTGATTATTTCAGTGGACAAAGAATAGAATTCTGATTTCCATCAACAGATAACATAATCTACTTTATTTTAACCATATAACTTTCTGCGGTTTACCCCAGGCGTTGAGAATGTAAGGCAGTCGTTAATCCCCGTTATATGTGGTATTTTGTAATGAATTTATGTAGGTCTTCATTTGATGTGCCATATATATTATTTATTTTTATATCTAATATCTCTATAATATGTTTACAAAATTTATTATCGAAAAACTTATTTCATACTTATAAAGATAAAAGCTTAGCTATCTTTTTTAATCGTAAATTTCTTTTATTAAAATTATTAGTTTGCTGATATACTGTAAGCTTTACAAAACAAAGAAATCTAATTTAAACAAAAGTTTCGTCATACATGATATTATATGTATAATAAATGACAAAGGTTAGATAGGTCGCACGATGGTTATAAGTATCTATATACATACCTTACATTTATGTACATATCATACAACGAATTTATGTTATTAAACCCAAACCAAATATCTACAACTCGGGAAGTTAAACCTTTTGTTAACTAAACGTGTTAATTTTAACACCTTGCTCGGTTAGAGTTTCCCTTTCCCATGCCCTATTTTTGTAATAAGTGAAATCTGTTTCATAATGCCCAGCAATGGCACAAATTGTGTAGTTCCGTCTAAAGTTAAGAATAATGTTACTATAAAGATCATTTTCACATTATATACGTATATATATTATATAGCCATTGTATACAGAATGTTCTACCTTTTACGTAATATATCATTTATCAATTTTACTAAATGAATTCGATACTCGTGTCGTAATGTACAGTATTTTTTTATCTCTTAAAACAATTTGACAATTTGACGCTTAGGACAGTCTATTTTATTGCTCTAAAATGGCTAGAACTATAAATTAGATAATTTTCTATATTTTTACATGCCATTAAATGTAATCATCTAAAGATGATATTCGATATTCGATATTTCTAGGTGATGTGAATATTGCAAATATTAAGCTTAATTTAAACAAACTATAAAGAAATCATAATAAAACGAATTCAGAATTTATTATTATCATAAATCTTTGTTAAATAAATAAATCAATTTCATTATCATTTTAGCATTTGACATAAATATTTTATATGTTCACACTAAGATCTATTGTAACTCAATCGCTATAAATAAATAATGAATAATTTTACTGGACAAAACTGGAAATCTTGTTATTTTATTAAAAAACAAACAAACAAACTCTTGTTATAAGGTTCCAGAATGTCAAACAAATGTGTACGTAGATTAAAATTTTCAGAATGATAATTCCCTTGAATTCTTTTTAGTATATTGTTTTTTTTAAACTTGATTTATTATTTTTCCTTTGAGTCTAAAAGTATAATAAAAACATCGATGCATTTCATATATGTATCCATTAATATTGAATTATATATTTTTTTGTATTGTAATGAATTACTTAGCCTTAGCTGAGCTTAGCTACACCATATCAATACTATATATCTTCCTTTCAGCCTCCGACAGCTGAAAAACCTGAACATGACTCTGAAGACGAACAAAGCGAGCATGAAAATGAGAAGGCTCCTCTAATGGGGAGCACGATGAGCTTATCACAAATCAATAAGAAACCAGAGATCATTGCAAATGTACCTAAGAGTGTAGATTCAAAATCTGAGCCTAAGGACAAGGAAGCTGAACATGACAAAATTGTTGGATCACAACCGGTAAAGCGAAGAAGTGAGTGTGTTTGACTATACATTTTTATTTAGATAGTATTTTTGAGGACAGCCATGACCTGACGGGTAATGGGTTCGATTCACGCTCAAGAACATGGAATATTTCATATTTTTATTTCCTTACCCTGGTAAGAGCACGGCGTTGAGTTCCTACACTTGCCCCGTGATGCCTCAATTATATATAAAGTGGGAAACGGCAAGGTCCTAACAACCATGCATAATTTCCCAGTTTCCTTCTGCCTACTGTGGTATGTGCTGGGTACAGCGTGAAGCTAAAAAAATAAATATTTTATCTTCGTATCATTGTTTGGTCTTGTGTAGGAACAGTGATTTTTATCACACCTCTGTTCTCACTCACTCACTCAGCTTCACACTGTATCCCCCACATGGCAGGGTAGGCAGAGGGAACTTACGAACCTAGTGTAAAGACACTTCGTTCGACTTCCCTTCCCCACTATCGCGGAACTTAACGCCGCGCTTTTCCTTGTTACAAGAGCAAAGAAATGAAAACTTAAAATATTTAATTTGAAAATATTAAATATTTCATTTCCTCGAGTGGGATCGAACCGACAACCTGTCGGTTACAGTCACACGCATGTGCCGCTTCGCCACGACAGAACTTCTGTTCTCGGTTTCATAAATATCATCAATATGCAAAGCTTAACTTGTATGAGATCATTATTAATAATAAACAGAATGCTAGTGACAAATTAAATATATTTAACAATAACTAATATAATATATGGAAACAAAAAAGTGAATAAATTTATTAAGTAAAATGTAATAAAAAAGTAACATTATACTTACTGCTATAATACATTTTTGATCAATGTATTTTTCTATTTTTACAGGTTCCCAAGATTCACCAGTAGTGTTATCAGTACTGGAGGACGTAAAAAGGATAAAAGTAAATAGCAATTCCAAGGAAAACGGTACTATAGTACAACAGCCTAGCTTGTACCCACATTTGTCTGACATTGAAACTGATCATTCAAATACACAAGAGGAATATTCTGACTGCGGTGGCTCAAGGTGTGGGCACTATACTTTAGAATGTGTTTTCTTCTTTCTATGTATTTGAACATATAATGACAATTTTTTGGTATATAATTATTTGAGTACTTTACTTATTATCGTTCGATAATCCAGTGATAGTTTTTATATTAAATTGTGTTTATATTTGGAAAACGTTTTTCGTCGTTAAATTAAACAAATCAGGATTTGAACCTGAGAGTGGTATGCCAGCTTAAATATCATTGGAAAATATAACAATATATTATGGTGACCTTGCCCAGATATCTACCATATAGTGCGCCATATGTATTGCAACATAATAATTTATATCGTTTTGAATTTAAATAAGTACACAATAAGTACAATTTTTAAGTAATTAATATTATAGAGCTCAAAATATTCTAAAAATAAGAAGTATTTCTATACTACCATATTTTTTTTTTATTAAGCTGATACCTCGCATAATATTATTTAGCAAAGTACCTAGATAATTATTTGTAATTCAACCTACACGCGCGAAATGAAAATGGCTAGGCATTGCCGTCTTAGGGCCTGTCTATATAAACCTAGGTCTTGAAGGCTGATCTTGTCTGATTAAATTAGTGGTTACGTATTTATATCTTTAGTATATAAAATATTTTGAGTGCCTGTCAATTTTTATGAATTTGGAAAAAGACAGGAAATTGGAATGTAATGATGGAAAATTATCTATAAAATGATTTACTTATGCTATTCTTATATTTAAACTATAGATTTTAAAAAGAAATATCTTAGCGTAGCTTAAAATATGAATCAAAAATACAGTTTAAGTACATACATACATTCAAATTTGAATACCACTAGTGATATAATAACATATTATTAGAAATTACCATATGTATTTATCTGATATATAGGAATTATTCCAATAACAATATATATGTACGTAATTGGTCCCAGTTATAAATATATACAATATACGATAAATATATTTATCGATTTCTTAGAAAAACTTGGCTTTTTCCTTATAGTTATATGTTGATATGACGATTTTAGTACAAGGAAATATCAATAAATACAAAAGCTTTTAATAAAAAATAACATTATTTAATGTTACAAGAAATTGGCTGTATTTGACCATGCAATTATCGTGAGGATATGCATTTCGATTTTGCTACTAAGCTATATCGTTACATATACTTAAATTAATATAAATTTATATAGACTTTATATGAAAATAATTCCATATCTTCCACCCTACTTAATATGACATAATAAGTAGATTCTTTCATAGTAAATTTTAGTTTGCTATTGCAAATAAATCTTGTAGTAAGACAATATTGCAGATATTTATGCATTCATCGTTCAGTAATCAAATTTAGGACCAGTCATTGAATTCCCACTGAGCTGTAACTATTTAATATATATCCTATGAAAAGGTGTATCACTCGTAACAGACGGACAAACAGAACTGTACACTTAATATCTACTAAACAATTTGTATGAATCGAGTATTGAAATTGCTTGTACGTTTTAATGTACATGGGACTTTTTGTTTTTTTCTATCTCTGAATTCATCTTTTTTAGACGATGATAGTATTAGATAGACAATATTAATTATAGAAACATATAAATATCTGTAATAGATAGGAAATAAAGACTAACTAGAATTTTCATTATAACTAATTATAATTATAAGACTGTAATGTTGCCTCTATAGTGTAGATGTTTTGTACATAACTTATATACTTACTAGATTAGTATTCGACGTTTAGACTGCTTCCAACGGAAATATCGCAATTATGACAATTTTCTACAATATACATAAGTACTTCCTGTTTAGAAATTAAGTCAATTGTCCCTAATTATTTTAATATATAGCTGTTGAAATATTTAAAACACCTAAATGAAATACATAGTTAAATACTATGTTGCTACACAAACAAACCATAGACATTTTAATAAAGTTGCCATTCTTTAATAAAGAGTTGTCATATGCAGTATTTAAATTATTTATATAATATGCATTATTATGTTTATTTTTTACACTACGAACTGAAAAAACTTAATGTCTCTGTGAATAGCACAAATTTACTAATTATATATAATGAATAAAATGCCTACATTTCAACAAAACAGCAGTAATCTATTAATAATAATATGTATGTTAAAAAATATCTTTTTGTTTTGCTGTTCTATAAGTTTTTCATAGAAAAATTTACAGTGTTTAGAATACCTATGATATATGAATATAACAAAAGATGTTATCAAATTATATTAAAGCTTAAATATATCTAAAGCCACAGAAAAGGTATTTTGACTGGTACATTTAAAATATTCCAACCGTTGCCATTTTATATTTAAATTTTTTATTTTAGTGCCAAAAATACTAAATTGATAAAAATTGCCATAAAAATTCTACAATTTTTTGTTTTATACAATTTATTAGCAAAAGTTTCGGGCTTAGCTCGAGTCAATTCAAGTCAAGTCAGGTTTTACAAATAACTTCCGGAACTGAAAAATAAAGCAATTGTCCTAGACCTATTTCTTAATTCAGAATTTATAACTAAAAACAACAACGTCACTACCAAAACGTGATGGTATCAATGTTCGAAGTTGTTTTAATAACGTGGATATCAACGTAAATTATAGTAATAGTACAATTATAGTAATAGTTAACGAGTGATGGCAACCCTGGATTTAGATTTTATGAATCAAATAATTAAAAAAAAATACCCTAAGTAGTTTCAGGGCAGCCACAATTCGCCGACTGTACTAAAGCATCAGTTTTATTCCGAGCTGGCAACGAAATTTGTCGCATTCGTTCTCTTCTAGAATAGTTATTAAACATTCTCTTTCAGGTTATATTTTAAGTTGTTGTCTGTGATAATAGAAATGTTTTCTATCGGATTTTGTAATAATAAACTATTAAGACTATAAACGTATTTCATTTTCCTTGTGTTGCTTACGATTTCAGTGTTCTTGGTGTGCATTTATGTGGGTTTATTTTTTTTTTATTTATTTAATATCGAAGGCAGCTTTTGCTACTTCAACATTTTTGTTCCTTTATGAACTGACTTATATTTTTTACAGTGGTTCTTTGGTCATTATGTGAATTAAATTGATCCTTATACGGGGTCCTGGTCTACTGATTTTCAATTTATTTATTTTAATAATTATATAAAAAATTGTGTGTTTTTAATTTTTTATAATCCAAATTTACCTAACATAAAAGAAATTGTCTCCCTTGTCAAATATACCTAAATTAATGTCATATGCAACTTCATTTACGTTAATGCCATAAAATTGTAAATCATAGCAAATAAAGCTTAATACTTACTTGTTACTCGTATGTCGAGTTAGATACTTTACTTAGCTTAGTGTAAAATATTATAATGTAATAAAACATAATTTTAGAAAGAAAATTCTAAAAAACTTGTTTAAAGAATGTATTTTATGCAGAAGCTATCGCACTTACAGTCACTTACGCACTTATTCGTTTTATATAATCATTATTACTTGTATTTTTTTATATACTAAATAACTTCTATACCTATGCATCTTAACCAACACTGATGTTACGTTATTAAAATTATTTTTAAATAGATTGACCGCAAATCATCCGTTGGCATATATATATATATATATATATATATATATATATATATATATATATATATATATATATATATATATATATATTATATATATATATATATATATATATATATATATATATATATATATATATATATATATATATATATATATATATATATATATATATATATATATATATATATATATATATATATATATATATATATATATATAATGTAATAAAACATAATTTTAGAAAGAAAATTCTAAAAAACTTGTTTAAAGAATGTATTTTATGCAGAAGCTATCGCACTTACAGTCACTTACGCACTTATTCGTTTTATATAATCATTATTACTTGTATTTTTTTATATACTAAATAACTTCTATATCTATGCATCTTAACCAACACTGATGCTATGTTATTAAAATTATTTTTAAATAGATTGACCGTAAATCATTCGTTGGCATATATATATATATATATATATATATATATATATATATATATATATATATATATATATATATATATATATATATATATATATATATATATATATATATATATATATATATATATATATATATATATATATATATATATATATATATATATATATATATATATATATATATATATATATATATATATATATATATATATATATATATATATATATATATATATATATATATATATATATATATATATATATATACATATATATATATATACATATATATATATATATATATACATATATATATATATAATATATATATATATATATATATATATATATATATATATATATATATATATATATATATACACATATATATATATATATATATATATATATATATATATATATATATATATATATATATATATATATATATATATCTATCAATGTGTATGGTTTTTGTCATACATAATATTATACCAGCGACCATCATTATAACTTTTAAGACAATATTTATAATTTCAGATATATGAATAAAATAACTAAATATTTTAATTGATGTAACTTTTTATTTATCAACCGATTTGAATAAAACAAACACTAAATGTTGAAGGAAGGTTGACAAAAAATATTAGTGATTGAGTGAAATTGCATATAAATCTGGTTAGCCGTTTCTGAGATTAGCGCATACAAACGCACAGACAAGCAAACAAAAAAAATAACTATTTTGTCCCCGTCCGTCGGATAAGATTTTTTTTAAAAATAATTTCCATGAACAGACAGTGACACAGTATTATAAGTATAAATTATTGAAACAACTTTCCTAACTCAGCGTTACGTCGCATCGCGCACATGGCAGGGTAGGCAGAGGCAACTTAAATTGAAAATATTAAATATTTCATTTCCTCGAGTGGGCATCGAACCCAGAACCCGTCGGTTACAGTCACACGCTTGTTCCACTGCGCCACAACAAGCCTCGATACTCATAATACATAGAAATATATGTTAACCTTATTGAATAATAAGTTAATTCAATTGTGTTTATAATAATATAATTTTCAAAATAACTTGTAAATGTTATTAAAAATTGGTACCTAATCTATATAATGTCACGCGCTGGAATATTCAGCCAATTTAAACAAAGGAAAGATCTATGATTTTCCTTATAAGTCGACTATCCAAATGGTCACCCTAATCTCCCTTATTCAATGTTTGCTCTTGAAAATGTAATAATAATTTTGTGAAATAAAATGTGTTCATAAAAAAAACGCTTTATTTAAACTAAGATTTTAACTTTAAATGCACACATCAATTCTTTGTAAGTTAGAAAAAAAATGTTAGTTTTAGCTTTTTTAGCGTCATATTGATACGCTCGTTTCGTCACCATCTATCTATATAGAATGTTAACTATTTTACCATTGGATCCCTCCCAGTCCGATCATCGGCCACATGTCGAGATTCAAATCCCGCTACCACCTATGCCACCTAGGCAGCCTCTCAGGGACTGAATACCCTCTTTTGCTGTAAATGTCAATAGTGCTAACAGCATGTTCCAAAATAAAACGATCCATTTCATGATGTGCACATCAGAATGTGAACAATAGGTTATTGACCATTATTTACATATTTTAAGTGGTCTTCTATTCAACATTACATTGTAATCCATTTTAGTATACTTCTACATAATTAGTGTAAGCGTATCATGCTATGCTAATTAAAACCACCGTATCTATTATAAAATATTGATAAAATTAAAATGGAAATTAAGCCATATAGCGACGCAGGGGAACAAATGTATGACTGTAAACGCTACTACAGGAATTGAGGAGATGAATATTTAGCAAAGTTTTCTCTGCCTACACTGCCATGTCCGCCATATAGGATGCAAATACTAGTTTCTATAACTACAAAAATGTGAATTATATAAGGAAATGTAGAAGTTCATATTTTTGTAGAATAGAATAAAATATACTTGATTATATAATAGCAAGGAAAACAAGTACCAAGTAAAAAACATGCATGCCAAGGCGGTCTTACTGGTTCAATCTATCTCTTACAAACTATCTTTAATAAAAAATAATGATTTGAAGTATAAAAAATAGAATAGAATAACTTTATTGTATACGTGCTTATACACAATTAATGGATATAGCTAATAATATGTTACATAGTTATGATATATGCAATATACATATATTTATAAATAGGTAAATACATAATACACCACTAAAACATAAAAAAAGGAAAAAAAAATATTTCGGTGTGTTCTAGTTTAAAGTTTGAATTGGATAATATATTTCATAACGAATAAACGTTATGAAATATGTTATACTTAATTTAACGTGTCATTTTTGCTTCGCAAAGACAGACAATGCAAAGTATTTCATCGTAAAAAGAAAAATCTGTATGCACACTGAGAACCCCATTGTAAGCAACACTAAAGGAGAATGAATTATCAACAATATTGTATTTTTTTTTATATAATAACTAGTTTTTTTAATTTCTTTACAGCATTGAAGACATACGTGAAAAGTTAAATAAATCTGAAAATTGGGCAGAAACATCGTTTGGGAGGGAGGTTATGAATGTAAGAATTTTAGTTTATATGTTTTATTTTTAATGCAAGACGTATACTACAATGTATTAACATACAACTTTACATCAAGCTGCAAACAATTTGAATCATACAAATTCCGATTGTAATCCTACCACTTAGTGTTTATGAACAACTAGGAGTATTTTGTTAATATTTATTTAGAAAATGTATAACAATTTGAACTTAGTGAGATTTGAACCCGCACCTCGGGTCGCGTAGATATAATTTAGTTTTTTTTTTATTTATTTACGTTTTTTTTAGTAAGTGTCTATCACAACTATAAACTTTTTACTAAGCTTAAAGTAAGTATCGCAAACTGAAATTTCACTCTTTAATGTACTTAATTAGGTCACTACAAATAGGAACTTCACAGTTACGTACTAACTTGAAATGCATTATTTATTATATTGCAATAGAGAAAGATTGATAAGAGTTGTAAATATATTTTTAATTAACTAGTAACTTTAGGCAGAACATCCAAAAATAATACAATATTTATCGGTTGTTGAATTCATATTGTAGGTTGTCAAGAAAAATAATACAAGCTACAAAAAAGCGGTTCAGAGCGATTCAGATGAATCAGGCGCTTGTGATAGTGAACTAGATGAGCTACTGGACGAGGCTTTGGAGGAAGAAGGGCCGACGCCACCCAAAGTAAATAAGGTGAATGAGGTAACACGAGTTGAATGAAAAAAAATAATTTTGAAATGTTCTAAACTGAGAGGCCTGTAGTGGCGCAGCGGCAAAAGTATGTATGTACTGTAAGCGATTTAAAGATTTGATGTTTCATTTCTTCGTTTTGGCAACAAGGCAAAGCGCGGCGTTGAGTTCCACCACTCAACACGCAATGCCTCAAATTCAGTGAAAGTGGGGAACGGAAGTGGAACGGAGTGTATTGTCACTAGGTTTCCAAGTTCCCTCTGCCTACCCTGCCATGTGCGGGGTACAGCGTGAACTTGAGTGAATGAAATACTTTTTTTAAAGTGACATAACTAACCAAATTTAGACGTATTTATGATGTCATCCCATTTCGCAATGAACTCCGATTTCAAGTTAAATGAGAGATAAGATTATACAAAAACAATTATATATTTAAGCCTGTAATGTGGATCGTACGTGTAAAGTCTAGTTTGGTCAGTCAAACATAATAAGATCTTAAAACTTTTTTCTTAATACTTTCGTGGTGTTCGTGTGTGTCAATTTTTTTTAATATATTTATAAATTCAATTTTAGAAAATAATTTGTATATTTTGAGGTCTATTTATATTGTTTTTTTATGAAGTTATAAATGATTAAGAAATAAAAATGTCATCCACATTCCCTATTATTGTTACTTATACATATGCATATTTTACTCCTTTGCTGCTTACTGCTTTGCTTAGTTTAGAAATATTCCCAAAAAATATTTATCATACAATTTCGACGAAATATTTATGCAGTTAACATTTTTAGATGTAGGGACAGTATCGTTATAATATTAATACTAATATTAACAATTTAATAAAGTATCCTAGATAGCGTTCTAATATTATGGCCAAATATTTAATAAAATAATACAATACAAAACTAAAATTTTAATATACATTTGCCATACTTATTTCCATTATGGCAAAAAGTGATGAAGAAACAATAGTTTTATTGGAAGCCATTTATGATTATTTAAAAATATTGTACATCGACTTGGGCCATAAAATTAGTACGCTTGCAGCAGCATGGCAGCCTGTCGTCATCGAGTTTCGTGTACCAGGATAAGGCGTTCAAATCCCCGCTGAAGGCCCAAGTCCAGCCTAGACCAGACCGAAACAACGAATTGGTGCATAGCGTCAGCTTCTACAGACGTATGCAGGCGGTAAGGATATATATTACTAAACAAATACCTCTTTATTTTGTCATATACATGTTTTAGTATTGAATTTTCGTATTTACAAACACATTTCTGTTTTTATTAGGCATATACTGTAATTTAAAAAAAAGTCACCCAGTTCTGTTGTTGAGGTTTCAGAAATAATTGCTGATGTAATGTATGGTCAGTCTTATTTCATTTTTACCTTTATGAATTTCTAACATATACAAAGCTAAACAAAGAGAACTAAGTACTAAATAATCAATTTTATAATAAATCCTCAAGTTATAATGAACACACAGCTTTAGTATAATGAGAAAATTTCAACTACGCCGTGACAGTATCTGTTATAGCTCTTGCCTTATATAAATTTCTCATATATCATATATAATCTTTCATTCCAGTCATCGACACCAACAACCCCGCTACGTACCATTCGTCATACATCCCCCGAACGCGAACCCGCTACCCCCGAGCCCGCCGCCAACGTGACGACCGTCCGACAACGCATCAAGGAGCTGCAGAACGAGATATCTAAGCAACAGACTGTTATATCGCAGGTATTATTATATCATACATACTGTCTGTATGATTAAAAACAGTTTATGAGTTTACATACATATACTAGTATTGTTATTGGATTTGAATTATTCCCCTTTTTTTTTGCCTATTCCCCTTTTACCGATTTTCTACTCGAAAAGGTCCCTCTACTTACCCTGTCGTCAATCAATTTTAAAAAAAAAACATCATTTACGTACTGTAAGGTACACGTATCCTGCAATGTTACGAATAATTATAATTAAAATTTTATTACTTACAGTACTTATAAAATAAGTATTTGGTTATCTTTATAGAAATTCTAAAACAAAACTGTAATTAATTTTACAGGCTAGTCAAGCTTTGAATCTATGCGCTGCCACCGTCGAGTTCAGCGGATCCACAGAACAAGCTGAAGGAGAACGACTTCTGTTATTAGCGAGTAAGTAAGCCATGATATTGATTCATCATACTGTGTTATAATAAATTAGTCTATCATTAAGGAAAAGAAATAAACATTTTTGTATATAATATTTGTAATCATGGCACTTTGTATATATCCTAATGTACATATTATAGTTATTATTTGAAAAAATAATTATATAAAGTATTTTTGTTTGTACTCGAAGTTTTCAAATTTTTATTCTCTCGATCCGACTACTAGGCGAAGAGCGGCGTTAAACTCCGCCGTTCAACGCATAATGTATATAAAATAGGATGACAAGTGAAAAACGAATTGTTGGTCATAAAACATGTATTTCCCAGCACATCGCCGCCAAGCCTGCGTCCACGAGCTCCAGAGGCTGCAGGTGGAGGGCGCGGGCCCCGCCGCCACCGCCGGCATGGCCAGCCTGCACATCACCAACACGCGCGTGCCGCTGCGCAGGGACTACGTTAGACAGCTCAATGCTGGTCTGTATGCTTGTTCACAATCAAAACTGTATATAACACGACCTATATAATCATAGGGTGTTTATCGCTATATGTATAAGTTATTAAATATATAATCGATACCGCCTAGTTAAGCTATCGTAAAATATTAGTTTTAGTTCATATAATAGTAATAGTTTTCTTTGAAATCTCGATAAATATAAAAATTTTGAACTCTTATGACATTATACAACAAAGAAGGAAAATATATTGAGTAGAAGTTTTTAGGATTTCATTAAGCATTTAGATTGTTTTTCAATTTAGATATATATATATTTTTATTAAGAATTTTTTCTTAAAAATTATAGATGATACATAGTTTCAATACTTGCTTCGAAATGAAAGAGTTAATGCACTCATCCAAAATTCAGATTTTAACTGAGACCAATTAACCTTTGTTCCAAAGTTTCTCCTATTTTAGTTATAGCACTTTGACTGGTCGAGATATAAAAAAAAACCATTAAATAAAAACAATTTCCACTGATTTAATCATCATCCAACACAACGACGACTAATAAAATGCTCGCTCCAGTCTATTTCAAATGTATCATTGTCAATTATTGTAATATGCTGTAAAGCTTTGGTTAAAAAAAAATACATATCCCGCTGAGTTTCTTTCGCTGGTTCTTCTCAGGTCTGAGGCAGTAAGTAGCTTTAGTGAACGAATGGTAAATTGTTTGACGTGCAATAAACGAAGCTTGTAACTTCTTATTTTGAATAAAAATATTTAAACTTGACGAAACTACGTTTCCAACACACATTTCCACCGCCAGACGGCGCCGTCGGCCACCACGCGCTGTGCCTGCTGAAGTGCCGTGACCGAGTGCTGGCCACCAGCATGCAGCTGACCAAACCCACTGCGCCGCTGCACTTCCCGGACGAGATTAGGATGGACGGACTGACGAGCGACTTTAAAGTAATTCTTATGTTTTATGTACTTATTTACTACTGCCTGTCGCATAGGAGCACAAGTTGGTACGATGCCCATTTGTAGAAATGAAATATTTAATATTTTCTAATGGAATATTTAATATTTGTATTTTTTACTCTGGTAAAATAGCAAAGTGCAGCGTTGTGCCGCGCCATTCAACATGCAACGCCTCAAATGAGGCGGAAGATAGAGAAGAGAAGGGAGTGTTTTAACACTAGGTTCCAAGTTCCTCTGTCTACCATGCGCATGGTACAGAGTTACACTGGTAGCAGGTCCACAAGATGATTAAAAATTTTATTTGAATATAAATTTAATAAATCACTCTGGTACAAGGCCAAACGCCTCGCCTCAAATTTGGCAGAAAGTGGGGAACGGAAGTAGAACGGAGTGTCTTAACACTAGGTTCGCTAGTTTCCTCTGCCTACCCTGCCATGTGCGGGATACAGCGTGAAGCTGAGTTAATATTAATATTTGTTCGACATTAGCATGTCAAAAGCATTGTTTCGTTGTTCTAATAATAATATGTATTTTGGTCAGGTGACAGTAGAAGTCTATCTTCTTCAAGCATCCAAGGAGATCCTACCACATGATGTTAAATATCATATCTCCAATAAAAAGGTAATATTACTAAGTTATTCTAAATTACCTACAGAATAAGTCTTGAGGCTTAAGCTGAGAAAAATCTTTAAAAATCTGGTTTATTACTAGATATTAATATAAAAAAAACTCCCTATGTTAACAAATATATCAAATCTACTACACCGGCATTGCATCCTGGTATTTTTACTCTCATCTAATTTGAAGTTTTTATGAATAGTTCAGGATTGCAAAACGCGGCGCTTAGTTCCGCCACTCAACACGAAATGCCTCAAATGCAGCGGAAAGTGGGAAAAAAAGTAGAATGGAGTGCCTTAACGCTAGGTTCCCAAGTTCACTCTGCCTACACTGGCATGTGCGAGATACAGTGTGAAGCTGAGTGAGAGTTAAAACATTGCATGTGGTTTGATGCAAACGAATAGGCGCGAATTGAAAATAATTTTCATATAATCATTTTACTCCATGGCAATTCTATATACATTCTAACCATGCTTGTCAATTCAAAAATATCACATTTACACATATGTTAACGAATTCAAATCCTTCTCTCTGCTGATATATTATTTAACTAAAATTAATATATCGAAATTCCAGGGTAATTCAAAGCTTTTAACGCCAAAATCAAAGGTGTCAGAGTTAAAAGCACCGCGGGTGCAGAGTCCAGCGGGGCCCATGTCGGTCCGCACACCGCAGTTCCAGTTGCACGGCTACTGTATATTTGCACTTCCGCAGGCAAGCAGGAAGAATTTTACTTTGAATAAGGTAAACAAGAATGGTTGGTTTTAATCTGAGTTGGATGGGAAAATGATGGGAAATAAACATGTAATGGCTTTTGATCAAGAACTTTTTGTCAATAGTTTGTTCGTGATTCTTTTTTATTTTTCAATAACCAATGGACCAAGCTATAAATTTATCCAAATGACCAGTTTAAAATAATAATTTATTTCAAAGACCAAAAGGTTTTGTTTCACTAACTTATAACATTAACATATTTTTGTGTAAATTTTATGTTAATTGATTTGTGCATTAAACGGCTCATATATTAATTTTCATACATATATTTACTTTGTATTGGATGAAAAATTACACTTTCACATTTAAAAGTATAATTTATTTCTCAATTTACTCTTGTAATTTGACATTAGAGAACTATAAGCATTTAAAATTATGTGAGAAACTAAATTTTAATGCTTATAGTTCTATAATAAGTATAATTGTTACTTCCTTATTTGTAAGTATAGTTCTCACTTCCTTATTAAATATTCCTATCAGGGTCATTGAATTCAACTAACATTCAATTAGTTTAAGTTATTTGTGGTTATGTGATTTATTTAGTGTCACATTGCACCCCCAGGTCCCACATCCAAGTCCTCTAGAGGGTTCTATAAACGTGGACATATCAGCTCGCGTGGTGGTACCACCTCCGGAGCCTCACGCGGCCTTTTTGACCGCTTTTGATGATGTATCAGGATTGGGAGCCTGGCACAGGCGCTGGTTCCGTCTCCAACCGCCTCGCCTTGCGTACTGGAAGTACCCAGATGATGTCCAGAAGAAGGTAGGTTGTATATTATATGAAACTGAGCTATTGACTGCCTATATAATGTTGTTTGACTTAAGTTACGTAACCCTAATTCTAAGAATATGCTGACGGACCAAACTGATGGAATCTACCCATGCAACCACCCCGCGATTTCCCCGTATTAGCCTTTCAATGCTCTATTGTTTTAATTTTTAAGTGTCTTTAGTTTAAGTTAAAACTAAGGAGTTTTAAGAAAATTATTGTATCAATATAGAATTAATATATAATTAATAATTATTCGGAATTTCTTCAATCTCTTGACAAATGCGTATGTTTGTATGTTTTTTAAAATTTTGTTTTTTGTTATAAAGATAAAAAAATAAATAAACACTACCATAATTTTTCAGATGCCAATCGGAGATATTGATTTAACTACAATTACTTCAGAGAAAGCGATCAGAGCACCACGTGACCTTTGTGCTCGTCCCAACACTATCCTCTTGGAATCGTCAGTGCCCGCCGGCCTGATAGTGCCTGACAGTGGATCTTTAGTCTACGTCAGGGGGTCTGATGGTACCGTCAGGAGACGACATCTACTAGCTGCTGATACTCCTCGGGATAGGGACGTGTGGCTTGATAAGTTGAATAGTGCACTGGAGTATGTTAGGTGTATAGGCGTTGATGATGATTGATTGCATTGTAAAATTTAATATGAACGATAATTCTATGTATTGTTTGATGCTTTGGACGACACAACCGGAAATATATGTAGATCATTTTAAACAATATTATTATTTTGATTTTATACGCAACACAATATTTGGCTTTTCAAATCTGCTAGTCTGATTATCTCTAAAAGTGATACCCTGGGTCGGGCACCTGATGTAACTGTCAGGAGGAGACATCTGGTGGTAGTTGACACCCCTAATGCAGGGGTGCATGTTTTTACGTATAGGCAATGTCACAAACTGAAATGCATGTGAAACTAAAATCATAAATGTATGTTTTCTAACGCTTTGAAGTGCATAAAACGCTTTTAATTTCGATGAACATATATCATTTGTCACTTTCCAGCTCCCTTAAGTTTTACAATTTGCTATATATTTAGTGTTAACAGTATCACTTTATTTAAAAAAATATTATAACCAATTTTAAATAATGTAGACATTTTCTATCTAAGTTTTCAATTTTAAATTTAAATAAAGTTTGCTTCTCAATTTGTATTTGCCTAACAGTTTTTATTTTACACTATCACAGGTGTTTTACACAAAAAAAATTACGAACTTAAAATTATAATTACAACTTTAAGTACAAGAACAGAAACATTGAATTGTTTATTAAATAACATTTTATATTAAATTTAACTACTAGTTATATTAGAAAATATCGTATAATTTTATTCTTTATAAATATGTGTGCTTGTGTATTTAGCAATTAAATTAACAATATATTTTTAATGTTTAACATTACCGCCTAGAACCAAATTAGATTTAAGATTTGGAATGAAATTTTTCAATGCAATAGTTCATATATATGTAAAATTTATTTAACAATACAATTGGTCATTTCTTTATTGTCAAACATTTTTTAATCGGAAAAAAAAGGAACAATTATTAAAGTCTTTTTTTTTAATTGACTGAAATGAATTATTGATATCCACATGAACGAAGCTGCCGGTAGGAAACTAGTGGATTGTACTTACATATTTTTTTGATACTTTAGATAATATTTAGCAGTAATATAATGAGATAAAGAGAATTTTAAAATATCTTTAAAAAGCTAAAATTAAATTGAAGTTTTAATTTCATAAGCAATGCAAATTAACGATCAACATGTTGATCTAAGCAATTTTTCTTTCTTTTACTTTAAATTAAAATTTAATAAGGGTTGACTAACACATAACATTTTTTATAAAGTCACTTTCATTTAAGACTAAGACTTGTCTATTCATAATTTTTTAAATGCTAATGTAATTTTCTTCTGCAAATTTGTATTAATAATGGTATTATTACATTATTGACTATCATATTTCATTTAATCGTCATCATAAGTTTTTCTTTACATTTTATGGTATTTCAAATGTATGCAATAATTGTATGATTGTTATCCACTGTATATAAAATCAATTTATTTTAGTAATAAATTACTGTAATGCATATATCGTAGTTTTATTTTTTTTTATATATAATTTGCGCCTTAATAGTGTATTTTTCAGTATTTTTTAGAATGTACAACGAGAATTTTGTGTTGAAACTAAGGCTGCGGTCCGAATTGTGCTCACAGTGCTTACGACGCTTGCACTGCTAACATGCGGTCTGATGTAAGTGAGCGTCTGTTAGCAGTACTAATAATTCAGACAACTTGTGAGCGTGCTTACGAATTTGACAAGTTATACATCCTAACAGAGCATTTTTTGATATAAACATAAGTAGAGTATGTGGTGTAGCCGATGAAGATTATAAAATGCTTATTGAAATACTTGTATTAAAGCATTTTCCACAATCGAGGAAAGTGACGTTGTGTCATTGACGTGTAGGGTATATTAAACATCCAAATAACGTCAATGCTCACGGTGCTAGCGCTCCGACCCATTAGCACTGTAAACACAGGATATGCACAGCACAGGCAGGAATGAGCGTGAAAAGCACAATTTGGACAGCTCTTTGGCGCGCAAGCCCTAAATAATAAATGTCTAGTACAATACGGTTAAAACAAATATGTTTTTTTAATTTCCTTTTTTATAAGAAATATTTTTGCTGTTAAATATAAGATAATGCATGTTTTGGACAGTGATTTAAAATTTACAATAAAACGAACAATTAATTTAATATTTTGTTTATTTTATTACATTTTTTTTTCATATATATCGGAAATATTTTGTATTCAACTCGTATTTTACGGTTATCAAATAAAATACTTTATCATCTGCCATATTTTTATATAATTTGATAATATTTCATTGCTTGACTAGATTTACTACATACAAGCATTTTTAAAACAATTACTTAATGTAACATATTAAATATAGTTTTAACGACGCATAATTTGTGGATATAATATATATCATTTACTCTATTTAATATAATATTATTTTTCATCTTCATAAGTAACTGGCATATCTTCTAGTTCTACTCGCCGGTGTCTGTTGAGCTTATCATCCGTTAGCCCTTCCTTTAATTCATGCTAGAAATAATAAAATTACTAATTATAAAGGGGTTTTATTTTCAAAAATCGCAATTGCAATCGCAAAATACCTTAAAAAGCCTTTATATCTTGTATTAATGTTTTTCATCACTACATCCTCTGCTTTCTTTGTACATAGAAAACTCTTTGCAGATCATATAAGAACATAATAATATAATTTAAATTCATGATAAAGAGGTACACATGTACACGACAGGTCGTGGGTTCGATTTAATAATTTCAATTCCTACCTCTGCTAACGAAACAAGCACTTGTTAAAATTTAAAATTTGCCTAAATTTGTCATAAAGTGGAAATCGGATATGTCTTGATGCTAGTTCCCAAGTTCCCTCTGCGTACCTTGCTATATGCAAGATAAACTATAAAGGTATAAAGAAAAAGAAGAATACTTATGAATTAAAATCCGAAATGATACATCGTGGTCTTTACATTGCTAAAACCAAAGATACATGAAAATAAAACTGCACACGTTCAAAATATACTTGTATATCTTACAAGAAAGTGTCGACAGAGTCTTGCAAACTGACTGCAATCGAACACAGCGGGCGGAGACCTCTTCCCCCCGGACCAGTCGCGGCTGAACGTCACCTGAGCTGAGACGAGGACCACCAGCATAAACAACACTGCTACCGTAATACTCCTGAGAATTAAGTATTGGGGAAATACTGGAATTATTAAATATAATGACATATATTTATGTAGTAGAGAACTGATTCGCTTTGGTAATAAGGTAATGCGCGGCGTTAAGCTCCGCCACTCATTTTCAACGGAAAATGAGGAGAGGAACGTAGTGTCTTAACACCAGGTTCCCTAGCTCCTTCGCCTACCCTACCATGTACGGGATACAGCGTGAAGCTGATAACATGATAATGTACAAAATCTTTTCTTTTCGTTCATGCTTAAAGCAATCAAAACGTAAAACTATGTCCCGGCTTATTTTGTAATTTTTATTAAAGATTATGCTAGTATCATTCTAATATATATAGTACCTATAACATTGATTAGATTGCTTAGGATCGGGGAGATCTCCTCACTCATCCCTTCATTATATTTTTTTCCATAAGTTTTAATGTTTTTAATAAAAATATAACAAGTACAAATAAAAGTAAACATTTTCTTTAAGTTTTAAAGATAGCTTTTTGTTATTTTTAGTAGAAATAAATTTGTAATAGTTTTTTAACAAACTAAAATTTAGTTTCAGTAAGTATTTATGAAATATTCATCACCCATTCGCTGCTTAGCAAAAAAAATCCTTGATTATATATTTTTTTGTAATACAATAATAAATATGAATTCTTAAGTAATTATGAATCTTAATTATAAAAATATTTTATCTCTAATTACGTACACCACTAACCTGTTAATAATATGCATTTTGTAGCTAATATTTTCTTTAATCCCGAATTTCAAGTGCTCCTGAAGGAATGTGAAACGCAATTGTGAAAAATAACGGCGGTGTATCTTTATATACGTACCTTTGTATTGTACTGCGCACCTCAAAGACAGGATAAACTTAGGTGGTGATACTCAAAAGGACAAGATGGATATCTTGAAATATTTTATTTTTAAGTACTTTGAAAGAATAGTTTTTAACAAATCTACGATTGAGTTGTAATTTATGACTACAAGAAAAACGTTGATGAAGAAGCGTTGTTGTAGGTAAATGTTATACAATATATGTATTGTCATGTTTTAGACGGTTTATTTCAGTTTATCATTAAGTAAAACATTTGAAAAGAGCTAATATTGACGATTGAAGCCATATAATAATGAAACATATCTAGTTTAGATGAAATAATAATATAATAATTCCTTTTTATAATTGAATCTAATTTTTTCAATCGACATGCCAAATTGATGACATTCATATAATTAACAAAATATTAAAAAATATATATATATATATTCTAATCAGTCGTGACTGATTGATTTATAAGCCTTTAAAATGACTAAGATCATTTGATACCCATATTAATGATATCTTTGTAAGTAAGGATAGTACAAAAATGCATATTCATAGTTATATTTGTGGCTTCATCAATTAAGGTCAAGTGTAACATATTAAAACTTATCATAGTATCAAAATATTATTATATTGGATAATGTAACAATGACTATCGTTTTTCATTGATTAAACTTTTATATTGGTTGGTTAAATAAGTGTAATTCAATAGATAAATGTTGTTATAATAACAATATGTTTAGCTTTCGATCGGCTTTTTTTAAAACAGCTACTATAGAGAATTTTGAAAGGAATGACGTTAATAAACATACCATTTCTTCTTTGTCGGTTAAAAATTAAATGTAAGGTATACCACAAACGCTTGATCCATAAAAGAATATCATTACATATAAATACGTTTGATCCCATTCAATATGCACAATACAGGGCGGAGACGACAGGTGTCCGACAAATAGACTATTGTCACAAGATATTTACGTCTAGCCCCCTGGACACGTACAACCTGTTTATTTTAAATCTGATAATGTATTTTTGAACTAGTTTTATACTGCGACTTCATATACACATCCTAACCATTTAAAGATATTTTCATGTATTGATTTGTGTGATTATGGGGTAGTAAATTCTGAATTTTATGTCTAACCGGTCAAAGGAAAAAAAATCTAATATTGTCTAATATGAGTATAATCTTCGTGCAAGTACAAAATCCTTAGCCTTATCCGATATAATAAATGAAAATTTGTCTGGAATACTTAAAAGGTGTTTATAAATCAATAATTTATATGTATTTTTTTTAGTAACATGGATAAAAAACTAACTTTCAATTATAATGTATCGACACGTTCTGTAAAAATGTTCGCTATTACAATAAGTTGTGTGTATTGTTGTGTGATCATGTATATATATTTCAATATCATACTTTCTTCAGCCTAGTTATGCATAAGGTACAGTTAACTGCCTCAATGGCGGTATAAGCGTCTCTAAGAACGCGGCAAGTGGAGCAATTAAAAAAAGATGAAAGTACCTAATTGATAAAAAAATGTTGTGATGATTGAAATGGGGCCAGAGTCTAAATCACTTATGTTGCATAATTGTACGCCCTTTCGACGTTTTTTTTTGCAGAAATATTATGACTGTAATCGACAGGTTCTGGGTTCGATCCCCAGTCGAGGAAATGAAATATTTAATATTTTCAATTTAAATATTTAATGTTTCATTTCCCCGCTCTGGTAATAAGGCAAAGCACGGCGTTGAGTTCTGCCGCTCAACACGCATGCCTCGATTCGGCGGAAAGTGGGGAACGGAAGTGGAACGGAGTGTCTTAACTCTAGGTTCCCGGGTTCCCTCTGCCTACCCTGGCTCGTGCGGGATACAGCGAGAAGCTAAAAAAACTATTAAATTAAAATAAATAACCCCAATCTATATTACGTATATAGCATAGAAGGCAGAAAAAACTTAATGTAAAGACATTCTGTTCGAAATAATTTGCTGCCTCAAATTGGGGATCGAACACACACCGCTGCGTTTGCACTCAAATGCCGCCGAGCCAGTGTGTCACGATGTCTAAAAATAATAACAAAAATATATTTAATACGACTGAAAACTTACAAACGAGGTCCGATTATATTTTAATATATATATTTTTCTAAATATGTAAAGAAACAAGAATCCATCTTTAGAAAATAAATCTCGTATGAATAGAGAGCTATTTGTAGATGATAATGTAGTGGTTTTAGTTTAACCTTTAAGAAACTAGAATTACGTTTTAAATTGAAATACATATAAGTACATTTAATCAATTTGTTAATATTTGCCTACCTGTGATAGGTTTTCTAAAATTATTTTAAACTAACAGACATGTATTTAACATGAAAAAACTTGCTTTAAATTAAATATTTCCTTCATCAACCAATTCTGCGTTTAAAAATCATTTATAAATCTTGGCAAATCGGTTGAATCATTCAGGAGCTACAGTGCCACAGACCCACACAAAGAAAGACAGTCGAGGCAAACATATAACAACCCTCCTCCCAACACCTTTTAAAAAGCCTTCTGTAAAGATATAATTTTCATGGAACAAGCCCACAACCAACACGTCAATCATGCGTTAACTAACTGCGTCACTTAATAATCTTTAATTTAAACTTTTGAATAACAAAATTATCAACAGAATTAATTTGTATGATAAACAAAAATATATCATAGAGTTTAAACGCCGCTTTAAAATTTTGATCCTCTAAACATTTTAAAATTGGGAATAAGTTAACAATTTCATTTCCTTTTTAAAATTTAAATCTTAATTATTAATTGAGACAACATGCCGTAGTGAGGCGAAATCTGTCTGTACATTATTTTTATTTCCCTGTTCTCATAGACAAAGTGCGACGTTTAATTCCGCCACTCAAAACTTCAGTCGGAATCCGCACATGGTATATGTGGAATAAAATGTGAAGCTGAAACAAATAAAACTACCGGGGATTAGTGGGTAGTTGATTCTCATGTCTATTACATAATATTTTGTGTAGGTTTTCTTATTAATTATAAGATTTGTTAATAGAAAATACTTATATGTATTATCTTGTCCCTCCAAAAGTAACATATTAAATAACATTTTAATCTTAAAAAATAACTTAGCCATGCTTTAACACGCTTTTATTAGTTCCTGTCGTACTTATGTGTATACATGTTTGTAACAAAAAATATCAACGCAGTTTTGGCCAAGTTTGAAACGTCAGATTAATTTAAAACTTTTCATACAAATCAAAAGGTGACAAGAATGCAAAATAATATAAAAATATATTTGAATAATATAAAAAGTGTGGTGTGCATGGCATGTCGATAGATCACTTAAAATACACCCACGCTGATTTTTTACATTATTTAAAGGAGGCAAAAGGTTAAAATGTTTCAAGATCGTATGTACGAAAATAGGCATATATATGTACATATATCTAAGCAAGTTAGTTATACGCCTTCAGGCACTCGTAATGATTTTTATTATTTGAAATATGTTCCACTATTTATATTATAAATGTAATATTTAAATTTTTAGTGAAGTGTTAAGACACTCCATCTACTAAACGCATTACGTGTTGAACATAACACCGTGCTTTATCATTTTACTAGAGAGAAAGAAATGAAAATATTAGATACTCTATTACTAGTGGGAATCGAACCCACAACCCGTCGTTAAAAATTAATGTTTTGAGTATATTTTAATTTCATAAAAAAAAAGTAAATGAGAGGGCTTTTACATATTCCCGTAACATCCTTATTGTTAGAGACATAAAATATATATGACACTATGAGTATTTCGGAAAAAACAATAAAATCGCTTTTGTGCAGATTGTGATTATAAAGAAGATAAGGTACACTTTATTTAATTGAAAAATAGATTGTATATAAGACTTAAGACAATAATTGATGTTGATGTTTCAACAGCAGGCCCTTGAGATAAGAAAATAGAACATTGCCAATATTAGTGTTACAGTTGTGGAGATAAGTAAAAATCGCTACACTTTAAAGCTTGGATGTATAAACTACTGACTCTCTCTCAGCTTCACGCTGTATCCTGCACACAGCAGGGTAGGCAGAGGGAACTTGGGAACCTAGTGTTAAGACACTCATTTCATGAATGAAAATGAATGAAAACGTGAAATATTTAATTTGAAAATATTAAATATTTAATTTTCTTAAGTGAGGTTCGAACCACAACCTGTAGTTTACAGTCACACTGATTGTGTGGCTGAGCCACGTCAGGCTCAGTTTAGTAAAACAAGGACAGTATATAAACTACATTTTACTTTTTCACAAAACGTATAAAAAATTGAACTATAGGATTTGAACGTATGTTTCTTGGAAATCGTTTATTGTGTCAAATTCAATTTGTATATTTTTGCTATATGTTTCTCTTTCCTAAATGTGAAATATCCTTTTAAATATATTAAACATATATTTTGGTATAAAATTTAATAAGTTTAGTTGAGTTATTGTGCCCTAGATGTGGTTAGTAAAACAAACATATTTCTTATATATCCAAAATCAATTATTAAATCAACAATCGAACCAAGTCGAAGCTTAACCACGAGATTGTTAATAATTTGATGGTAATTTCATTATTTCCCGCTTTTATATTGCATAAATATTTCGTTATTATATACTTATTTGTTAACATTTCTTAAAATGGCTTTTTCATCACAAAAATATTTTCGTCTTTATTATAATTTAGTTTAAAAATATTCTTAGCATAACGTTAAGATCAGGCCCGCCGCAAGCGGGCGTGCAAGGCGTGCACTGCACACGGGCGGCACGTCCATGGGGGCGGCAAACCCGTCACGTAATATTCAAAGTTTTTTTCGTAATCATCTGTGTCGCATTCTTCATCACTGAAGGTCGTGTCCTTTATGAAAGTCCGTCGTGGTTCTTATTACTTTCTTCCATACTTCCGGTGTTCAGCTTTTCTTAGGGCTTTTGCGACGGAGAGACCAGTCAGTGCAGTTACTTGGTCACACCAACGGCTAGGTGATCGGCCGCGGGGTCGATTCCCTTCGACCTTGCCCATCACTATCAGTTTCTCCAGGTTATCCGGATGACGACGGGCAATGTGACCAAAATAACCAAGGATTTTTTGGAAGCATATTGTTGAGAGTCTGGTCTTAACACGAAGTTGTTGCAGTATCGACTTATTGGTTCTTTTGGCAGTCCATGGAATACGGAGCATCTTTCGCCAACACCACATCTCAAAAGCGTCTATTTTCCTACGTTCTATTGCCTTGATTGTTCATGATTCGGATGCATATAGAAATATTGAGAAAACCAAAGTACGGATTAGTCTGATTTTGGTGACATTGGATATTTTTCGATATTGCCATATTCGAGTTAATTTGCTCATAGCGATTTTGGCCATTTGAATTCTCCTTTGGATTTCCTTTTCACATCCTCCTTTATTAGACAACAAGGCTCCAAGGTATACAAACTCACTAACAAATTCTAAATCTGAGAGTTCTCCGGTCCTGGAGAGTTGACTAGTTCTGTCTATAAGCATCACTTTAGTTTTAGACTTGTTGATGGTGAGTCCGACTAGTTCACTCTCGTATTCAACTCTGCGGAATAGGTCAGCGAGCTCGGCCTCCGTTGAAGCAAAGAGAGTGGTGTCATCAGCGTATCTCAGGTTACTGATTTTCAAACCGCCGACAGAAATACCTCCCTCCCAACCTTCCAATGCTTTTCGCATGATGTATTCACCATAGATATTGAAAAGAATAGGAGACAGAATACATCCTTGTCTCACTCCTTTTTTCGGTTTAAAAATCCCTGATATGGTGTCATTAATTCTTACCATGGAAACACCATCTGTATACAGATTTGCGATCAAGGTTATTAAGTGCTTAGGTACTCCCATTTTCCTCAGTATGGTCCATAGACAATCCCATTTAACACAATCAAAAGCCTTTGAGTAGTCAATGAAACACATAAGAACAGGTGCGTTAAACTCACGGCTTTTCTCAATAATTTGCCTTATATTCACGATCTGCTCCCGCGTTCCACGACCCCTCACGAAGCCAGCTTGCTCATGCGGCATTTGCCATTGCAGGAATGTCTGTAGGCGACTGTTTATAATATACAGCATGATCTTACTTGCATGTGATATTAATGCCACTGTTCGATAATTTTCGCATTTTTTTGATGAACCTTTTTTGTGCAATGGGATTAGCAGAGACTCTTTCCAGTCATTCGCCCAGATTCCTGTTTTCCATATTTGGTTGCATAGGTAAAGCATGATCTTTACCCCCTGATCCCCCAGAGGTTTAACTTCTTCAGCGATAATTTTGTCTCTGCCGGATGACTTGTTGGTCTTTATCTTGCGTATAGCGTCTTTAACTTCAGCTTCGAGGATTTCCAGCTTCAGATCATGCTCGTCCATAGCTGGGATACACTCTGACGTTATTGGAGAGTTAGAATATAAATTCTCACAATATGTTCGCCATCTGTTTGTAACCTCGTCTATCTCGGTCAACAACTTCCCCTCATCGTCTTCTATCGCCCATGTTCTTGGCACTGGCTCTCGAGTAATGCTTTTGATTTTCCTGAATAGGTCCTTCGTTTGAAACCTTTGCGCATGCTCTTCAATATCTTGACATATTGCATTCAAGTAGTTATTATAGTCCATACGATACAAACGCTGAACTTTTGCTGAAAGATCCTGGTATTCTGTATGGGCCGGGTTAGTCTTGCCTTTAAGAAGTTCCTTTCTATCTATTCGATAGCTTCCCACGTTTCCCTAGTTATCCGTTCTTTTCTTGGAGTATCTGGCATCAGTTTTTTACTTTCTTTGCGTAAATTGATGATAAGGTCTTTCAGTTTGTTCCAGTTTGTGTCAATATCGGCAGAAAGGTCAAGAATTTGGCTGTTCATTGCTTTGTCCTTAAAACATTCACTCAAGATTTGAAGTTCTCCTTGGTTGGGTTTTCTTTGAGATGGCTGCCTTGATCGACAGCACCTTTTAGTTTTAGGCTCATTTCTGCAACTAAAAGTTTATGATCACTCCCACAATCTGCGTCAGGGTAAGTTTTGGTATTGCTAAAACATGACCTCCATCTTTTTGTAATGGCTATATAGTTTATCTGATTTCGAGCGCGATCGCCTGGCATTAATCATGTAAATCGTCTCCTGGGATGGTTCTCAAAACAGGTGTTCATTATTGTGAGAGAATTTTCAGCACAGAATTGCAGCCACATATCGCCTGAGTCATTTCTTTCGCCAAGTCTAAATTTCCCTACTACTTCTCTAAGGTGGTCATCTTTTGAAGTATCTCCTACCTTCGCATTTAGGTCTCCCATCAGAAGTGTGATGTCTCTTCTGGGTATGTTATTGAGGGTATCGGATACTTGGTTATAGAATTCCTCAATATCAGCATCGGTTGAGGCTGAAGTAGGTGCGTATACCACTACCAAGTTGACACGACAAGGTTTTGCGTTAATTCTCAGTGTCACTATGCGGTCACTCACTTGGTTATATCCTAGAACTGCTTCGTTTATTTCGGGGGATACAGATATGGCTACACCATTCTTACTTTCGTTCACTAATCCGGAAAAATACACGGTGTAAGCTTTAGGTTTTGTAAAGAAACCTGATCCTCTCATGTGAGTTTCAGTGATCCCCAGTATCTTCAGCTGGTAGTTTTGCTGCTCTCTCTCCACAATCTCCTTTTTGCCCGGCTGAATCAGACCCCGAGCATTCCAAGTCCCCACCGTCATCTTTTTACGGAGTTGTGCTTGATTTGCAGTTGTTGTAATATCACCAGCAGCCTCCTGTCCACGCCGCACCTGGCGATCAATAGCGGCGTGGCCAGTAGCATATTTCACACCATGTGACCTGGACTCAGCATGGCGCCGGGTGGTAACCGGATTGCATGCCTGCACATTCTCAGTTTTGTCTATTTTCATTAGGATGTCTTGGGAAAATAGTGCAGTGGTTTCCCCTTGCATTCTGCACCGCAGTGATGTCATTATCATTAAGTCAGAACGTCCTGCTGCCAACGCCTAACATCCGGTGTTGAGTGAAAAAGACCGGACCCCCTTTTCTCCCGTTTGTTGCTCGACCTAAATCTCCAAAGGGATTGGATACCGCAATCTCGATGTTAGGTTACTCGATGTAACAGGGCTCACCGCGTGTAGGTGGGAGTGGAGTTGATGAGGAGAGGCTAAGTGATTGTTCTTCTTGTGCAATCATTTATTGCGCATCACTCATCCTTGAGCCCTTGAGTTTTTTTCATAATAAAGAGTTATCCCTCTTATAGTATAAGAAATGTCATGGCATGGAAAAAAGTGAGCCGTCAGCGTACGGCTCTAAAGTTTCAAGATAAATCAAGAAGTGAATCAGGCATTGACGGAATTGATTTGTTTAATATAATCGTTGCATTAAAATTGCATTTTACAGAAAATCTGAATAATGATCCAAAAAAAGGTTAACAGCTTGTTAACCTTTTTATTTTTAAAGAGGAGTGTTAACCCAGCAAGCTTTTTGTATGAGATTAGTAATATATTAGATCGCATCATCTATCTCGTCAGGTGTTTTAAGGAGTTCGTTATATCAATGCTTTCCTCAATTAATTCTCAGACCCCTTCCCAATCCTTGAGTTTATTGAACAAGATATGAGGCTTTTCGTAGCAAATAATGGACGTCGTAATAGTAATGACACGCGTGTGGTCTGTGCTACTGTCTAGACTTTCAACAAATTACATGAAAGTTCATCCTTCATATAATTTCTCGAATGTCCCATTATTATGAAGAAATACAGCATTTTTGGTGTTTCATTTGGATCTGTTATCCAGTAGGTTGGTTCTCCCGGTGATATACACTTGGGATTATTTCCGTCAAGGCGTAACTTTAATTGTCTGCCTTTAGTAGTTGTAAGCCTTGAGCCTCCAGTATGTGTTTTGCGTCCCACCACCAGCTACAAATCTTCCTCCCAGTGATGTAAAATTCTTCCTCAATTGGTGAAACTAAATTCATTAAATTTAGTTTTAAATATTGGCGAATAGTAGATTGCCGAAACGTTCAGTTGGCCACGGTTACCTTCCACTGCAACAGTGGTAACGTGGATGTGCTTTGGCCTATACTCCGGGAACACTTGATGTTCCATAGAATTTCTTATTACAATGGTAATATATCCTGTATAACCCGTTCCATCTGTATGATAAGTCACGTTGGTTAAAGTTTATAAAATTTTCTAAGCTATTCTTGTTCGAAGCAAAACCATTGATGTTCCAGGTCACCACTCTTAGGTCAGTCATTTTGATATTTTATCAACAATAGTGACTATGAGGCTCATAAAAGTGCCCCTTGGTTATAAAGACCATGTCGAATTCTTCCGGCTGTTTGATTAGCAGTTCTTCTTTTTTAATGTTTATACCAGTTGTAGTTGTTGAGTTATTTTTTATATTTCAATAAATCATAGTATAGTTGTACTTCCTGCAATTCTTTAAGATGTGGTTGTGTAACTAAGGGGATAGTTTTAGTTAGCACTTCACGTATTTTGCCGCTGAGTATTGGGATTCTTGCTATGTGACTTTTTAAGACCTCCTTGTAGACTTCACAGCCTTTATTGTTGACCGAATGTGCTCCTTGGCAGAGAACACATTATGCTGGTGTGTTACTTTCTTTCTTTGGGTAGTCTGTTGTTTTGTATCCCTGGCCCCATTTTACTACTACGTTATAGGGTCTCATGCAGTAATTCTTGGAGTGGCCGTATTGTTGGCATCTTTGAAATTGCAGTAATGTTTTTCTTTTTGTTTGGATCTTCATTTAACAGGCAGCATTTGGTGGTAGATATATTTAAAATCTTTCATTTTTGTATTATTAGCTCTGGTTTCGATATTAACAAAAGAAGTTGAGATACTACTGGTTCCAATTGTGAGTTCATAATTTTACCAAAGTCTTTGTTTCCAGTCTTTTCGATTGCTTCAACGGTTGCACTATGTGGAGTTGTATAGTGTAGATTTTTTTAACGATCCTCTAGCAGCGTGGATCTTTTAAGTTAACAAAGTGTCTTTTAAGTACTTTATTTCGAACTAGTGTTATGACGTTTTTGTATAACGCTGTGTCCAAGTTATTCTTAATTGGTTTCTGTTGTGCATTATGTGTGGGTGGTCTGTAATAATTCTACAAGCTTAATAATATCTTCAATGCCGTGTAATATAATGGGTTGTACTAGGCCTGTTGTTACTAGGCCGTTTTTCTCTTGGCTTTTCCTCAGCATCTTTGGGATCAAGGGGCAACACGCTAAATCTAATACTTGTGATTTTTATGGGGAAGGCGTGTTTCTCTCTCTCTTAGTCTGTCAGTCTGATTGTTGGGACTTCGGGAGGTTTATTCTGCAACATTGTATTTATTGTCGGTAAATGAGGTAGGTTCCCCAGCGACGAGCTTCTCGTTCTTGTAAACCGGTTAAAGTGGAATACCAGTTGAACAAATCGTTTTGCAGTATCAGCAGTAGCAGAAGTCTGGTTACTCACTTCTGCAGTCTTCAGTAACAACCACGATGCCCGGATACCTCATGGCGCCGGGGGTTGTCCGAATCACATGAGAATCCATTTTTCTTATTATCCATAATTTTATATAAAAGATGGGAGGATAGCAGCAAATGTTTCCTGAACACCTGCCATCGGTATTTTTTAGTAAATTTGGTCATTTATAGTGTCCTATGACCAGTTTGATGGGTCACTTAACCGCTGCCCGCCGGCTGCCAAAATGACAATACCAAATTTGTTGGTGATAATAATATGATTTTACATTTGAGTAAAAAAAAATATTTTTCAATCAAAATAAATGTTTTATATTTAGTTAAATGTTTTTTCTCAGCATATAGTTATGTAGTTACGGGGCGGCACAATCGGTATTGCACGCGGGCGCTCTAACACCTAGCAGCGGCCCTGGTTAAGATAATACGCAAGCTTCATACATACGAACCTTGAACCATACTGCCATTTAACAATGACACGTTATTTTTCTTTACCTAGTTGGAAGATTTATTATATTTTAATAAATCGGTGTGACTTTGTATTTATAATAGGTACAAAGAAAATATTAAGAGTAATTTAGAGGATACCGCGATCTAACGATTTAATTGTCCAGCATCCGTCCATGGAAACCGGCCATTGGTACGATGAACTCAACTTTTTATGAGGTACCGTATACAACAGAATGTCTGGAATACTAAAGTGATCAATCTATTGCCCGTACAGTGTAGGGCTTCTCTTCATTCAAAGGCTTCAAAGATATAAATTTAGAAGTAAAATAACGTAGTATTTTCCATCCTTAAGTAAAATTGTGCTGTGTATAGTTTTGTATTTAGATAACAAGCTCATGTTAAAAATTACGGATATTAAAATAATAATATATTTTTATTTCTTTTTCTTGATACGCACTATGTATGCAGGATGCATTTGACGAGGTAGGCAGAGGTAACCGAGTGCTAAGAAAATTTTAATTTTTTAACATAGTATATTGATTGACACGAGGCCGTCGTGGCACTGCGGCATATATGATTGTATTTGCGACAGCTGTCTGATGGATACGATTCCCACTCGGTGGAACAAATTATTTTATTATTACCGCTCTCTCAAATAAAATCTTTTTAAATATTTATTTAGAAGATGTATAAAAATTGAACGTAGCGGGAATGATAGGTTTTCCAAAGAAGTTTGAATATTATAAAATAGTAAATAAAACGTTTTTTTATTGATTTATATGTTACTTATTAGATATTATGTTACTTACATATGACTCAGAGCCTACAGCATTTATCCGTTATTTAAATTATGGATGACGCTTTTTTTTATATCCATAAATAGCATATTTTTATGTATCGACTTTTACCGCAGATTACATAATAAAAAATATATTGTACCTATAATAAAATAATATAAGTATAACTTTTGAATATATTTAAGTATTCTTAAAGTTAATAATTTTGATAATAATTAATGCTTAAATAAAATTATTAATAATGAATTTTGGTATATGTATTATTATTTTATTTATAAATATAAACCGCATAATGATTAACTTACAAATTTATTATACAGATGCTAGGTTCTTCCGCAGCTTCACCCTCGCGGTTAAATTTCATATAAAAAAAATAGTGCCGGAGAACTTAAGAAAATTTTACATATATCAAGAAAATCGGACGCTTGGCAATTGTTCGCTAATTTTCTTAAAAATATGCTACATCTTTGCAATGCGGGCAGAAAGCACCTAAAACACTGTGTTCTCCTGGTTTCACACATTATCGGCGTTATGTATATTTATAGTAGGAGAGCCCAAAAGAGAATTTTGGGATTTACTAAAGCGATGCCTTAACGATGAAAGGGTATGTGTATGTTATATAATATTTTTTTCTTTTTATCATATAGGCTTCGGAATTATTCATGACGCAAATCCCAATTTAGCATCATGAGCTCCCCTATTATAAATCGATAGATAGCTACGGCTAATATTGAGGCTGATATTTAAAATTTGTTTAGTGTCATGTAATGCGATAATATGATTAAGTATTCGTCATTGTGCATCGAACTGCGGTCATACTTACGTAAAGTAATCTTAATCATATTTAATGAATTCATTTTGATTAATGCTGATATTCCTCAGTAAGTACCTGGTTGTACGTTCTTCTTTTATCAAATTAACAGATTATAAAAATAATTTTACCTTATTTTTTATGTAGTGCATTATGTACATTTTATTCATATATATTAATGTACATATATATATATATATATATATATATATATATATATATATATATATATATATATATATATATATATATATATATATATATATATATATATATATATAATATATATATATATATATATATATATATATATATATATATATATATATATATATATATATATATATATATATATATATATATATATCTCATCAATGTGTCTGATATTTTAAAATTTACTTTATTAAATGTAAATCTAAATATTTATTGTAAATACAAATATTAATTAGAGGCCTGTCGGGGCGCAGGGGCACCAACATGTTTAAACGCGACACGTTGTGGGTACGATACCCACTCGAACAAATGAAATATTTCATATTTAATTTAAATATTGAATGTTTTTATTTCTTCGCTCTGTTACAAGGCAAAAGCACGGCATTGAGTTCCACCACTCAACACGCAATTCCTCGAATCCGGCATAAAGTGGGGAACAGAACGGAGTGTCTTAACACTACATTCCCAAGTTCCCTCTGTCAATCCTGCCATGTGCGGGATATAGCGTGAAGCTGAGAGGGATCCCGCTCCTCCAGTTCCTTTTGTTTGCTATGTGATCTATTATTTATGACTGAATGATAATTTAAAAAAAACGGTAAGGCTAAAATACCTATTTCAGATACAATTATTTTTATAAATGTTTTGTAGTTGTTTAATTAAACTATTAACATGTAGGTATTAAATGTATAAACACATCATAACTACAAAATACTATTACAATTTTATTTCTGTAAATAAAAAATCATAAAACATTTATTCAATTTTAAAAATTTTTACTCGGCCTCAGTAATGATAGTTTTCCACGGCACTAATTTTAAACTATTATTTTTGGTTGTACGTAGATCGCAATAAATTATTATCTCTATATTGTTTTCCTAAACCATATTTTTAAAGGCCAATACATTTTACTGATAGTCAGTGTTTTTATTATTAGAAATACGATAATATTTTTGCCTTATGATTTCGATAATAAACTTGTATCAAAAAAATCGTACAAAATATTAAATAATATGCATTCTTCGATAAATAAACGATTTTTTTTTTATATTCATACTATTTTTCTACATTATCTATGAGTTTTATGACAATTAAAATGAAATTCGCGGGAAAATGCAAAACACTTATTTTCATATTAAAAACCTACAAATTTTGATAAACATAAACGAAATGTATATGAAAGTTTATGTTTTTAAATATAAATAAAATGAAGAAATCAATACAGATATTAATGCAACAAAAATTTTCCAATAATCATATCAGTTCTACTTAACGAATATCGTTGTAAACAAGTTTGTGTATATATATAACACTACTGATTATTTTGAAGATATTTAATGAACGTCACATAATGTTCATATATCAAAACAGAAGACAGATCTTACTATCAGCATTGGAAACCCTAACGTCCCAAGCAATCAAAGTCGACCATTGCGTTGTTTTCTTGTGAAATAAATGTAGTATATCGCGGACTGGATCGAACACAGCACGTCTTTGTAAACAGAGCGTTGAAACCCGGCTGTAGCCGCTAGTGCATTTAATACGGTGAGATTACTTTTATTACATCTTTATATATGTTTGTATTGCAGCTTCGTTTTTTGATATTTTCATTTATGTTTATATTTTTAACAACTTTGTTAGTATTTTCGTTTTATTATTTTGCATATTCCCTCGGTTTTTAAAATGTGGAACATAATTGGAAATAATGTTGTTGATAAGTAAATATAATTAAAATAAAAATTTCGAATTTAAAAATAATCTAGCAATTTAGTTTTACGAACTGAACCGAAATATGTATTGTACTTAATTTTTCTAAATGATCAAACCAATCTTAATAAATATTTTGTACACGTGAGAAACCCTCGTATTAAATCATATACATATTTAACATATTGTATAATAGAAGCCCTCTTCTCGTAGATAGTATTGATGAATTGAATGAAGCCACAAATGATCCGAATATTTATACCCTAACAGGTGTGACGTGGCATCTGTCAACTGTCAAAGTTATTAGACCGAATGAACCAGGCCCTAGGAAATAAAATTATTGAAAAAAGTTTGCTAAAAATCACAATCGTTTGTTTTTATCACTCTTTTTGACTTTAGACTGAACATTCATTGATAATTTTCAAAGTATCTTGGTATATATCTATATAATTTAATGCAAGGAAAAAGATAATTCTTAAAAAAAAATATATTTCTTTATGACCATTTGATATACCTAATTTTGAACGAAATTCTTGTAATGATTAAATTTACAATTTATAACTTATTAAGACCACACTCTATGGAAATTTTCGTGACTGGGTAAAATCAGAACTAGTAGCTATAAAATGAGTTCGTCACGCGTTTATTTAATTTATGTTACGCATATATTTCGTTTAGTCCATATATTTTTCTATGATGATGAAGATCTTCTGTTACAGTCACAACACTTGGATGTATATAGGTGCCTATTGTAATAATAATATCTTATTAACTTAAATTTGAACGTACTCTCATAAGTTTTTGGTAAACATGTCAGAACTGTGCCACAATGGCGTTAAAAATATTAGAAATAAAATTTTAACAATAAAACCAATTTAGCAATTACCTTTACTTTTTTGTAAATGATAAACATATTCTGTTGTAATATTAAATTTAAAGTTTGTTGGGTTGAACGCACAAATCTCGAGATGTATTGATCCGAATTGATTTTTTTTATAATGGAACCATCCATTATTAGACAGTGCAACAACACAAAAAAATAACACTTTTTTTCATTGTATCCCGCACATGGCAGGATAGACAAGGAGAACTTTCCGTTCCCCATTTTCCGTCGAATTTGAGGCATTGCGTGTTGAGTGCCAGAACTCAACGCCAACACGTTTATTATTTAAATGTAATCCACTGCAACTACTTTTACATTAACACTTAAAAGGCACTTAAAACCTACAACGAAATTAACGCATGTGAACATGCCTTAATTCTATACATAAAACAAGATATTCGCCAATAATGTCATATGTAAAATTAATATTTAAATATGAACAGGATGTCTAAACGTGAAATATCAAGGAAATTCGTTAACACTGGTACATGTTACGTTACTATAGTGATTTACTTTGATTTGCGTGATGTGCAACATGGCTTAGCGCAATCTTGCTATGTAAGTAAAAGTTAATTGCGTTCTTTCTAATTTTACGAGAAAAGTATAGAAAATATGAAAAGTATGGAAAATATTATTTTTAATAGGTAAATACGTTGTTTGTATTTTTGAGGCCTGTCGTGGCTTAGCGGCACAAGCGTGTGACTTTAAAAGCGACAGATTGGGAGTTCGATCTGGATCAAGGAATTGAAACATTTAATATTTTCAAATGAAATATTTTATATTTTCACTTTCGTCACTCAACACGCAATGGAGTGTCTTAATACGCTGGTTCCCAAGCTAGGTTCCCATGTTCTCTCTGCCTTCCCTTCCATGTGCAGAATACAGCGTAAACCAGAATATTTTTTATGTGATTAATTCTTGTCTGCAGCTCGACCAATTTTCTTTGTTTATTTCTTCTTTAATAATCATCTTAGAATTGTTTTAAAAAAACATGCAATACTTTAAATTGTAGCATAATTCTATCGCACTTTTGACCTTTGACAAATATTTTGATTAGTTTCTGATTAAGTAAAAGTCTCTACAAAGGAAATATAAATGTATGGATTTAACACAAAATTATTTATTTAACTTATATAATTAGCAGAGAAAGTAAACTGTGTTTTCACTTTAATCATATTTTAAGTAAATTAACCCAGTTTAATCGATTTTTTAGCATGTACACGTTTTACCTCAGTGAAGGGTGTACAGTAGGTACCTAACTATAGACTGGTCGGATATGTTTGGCAACGAAAGTTGTCGTAAGTCAGTTGAGATGTGGTACACTGGTTTCAAAACAGCAATCAATAATGGCTTCTTAATGCAAATACGAGCTTCTGACTTGAAAAAGTATTTTCGATTGGTATTTAATAATAGTTTATATACCCTTAAGTAATGGATTACTTTTTATATTTACAATATCCTTATGTATATTATTAAATTTTAAATTTAGTGGTGAAACTTAATATGATAAATATAACCAGCAAAGGATATCCCTTGGGCTGATATTTGAAAACAATTCCTCAATCTGCTTAGTATTAAAGATACCTATAAATATAGAAAAAAAACCAAAGTCCTCATTTTTTTGTTTTTTTAATAAAACTTAGAAGCTCATATACAGCACGCCTTTGCTCTAAATTTCTAAAGTAAATTATATTCCAATAATATTTCTATTTAATTAATTTACTTTAAAACAAAGAAATATTTCTATTTCATTAATTTACTTAATATTTCGTGGTAAACAGTAAGAAGGTACAATATTTTGTCTTAGAAAAGATGTTCTGTTATTGGTCAACACTGTCTTATTGCGAACAAAACAAAAAAAAAACATTTATTATTAATAACACAGCAGCACAGCGTATAACTGTTATAGGTTGTTATTTAGAAAACATATAAAAAATAACGTAACGAGATTTGCACGATGATTTTGTCAAGAAGCGCGGGTTCAAATCCTGATACATTAAATTTTTTATACGTTTTATAAATAAGTATTTTTCTTTCCTAACATTAATATTTTACAAATAGTAAAAATGTTGTACGCTCGAAGCCAAATCGGAAACACGTTAAATTACGCCACTCAAGCGACTCTACAATTATTCGGAAAGTGGAGAGCGTAATGATTCCCTCTGCCTATCCTCATAAGCGAGCAAAAAAATATATATAGGTACTGACCTTTATTTGTGACAAAACAAAAACATTGCCATAGAAAGTAATAAAATACTATTTAATTATACTAAGTGACATGTTGTGAACACCAATAAGTGCTAAGTAAACAATCTTATGCGATTTATCGAATGCGTCACTGCGTTTGTCGTCAGAACCAACAAGTGCGTATGCGGAATAAACAACAAAAATATTAGATGTATTGTATGAAAACATTCACTCAATTCAAGGCCTTATTCATAGACCTAAATTATTAGTTTGTTTTTTACAAATTTTATATAGAAAATGCAGTTCTGATGTGCCTAGGTACATATGTGGGTGTGATAATTGTGAATTCAATTCCTACTGAAGTAATTTTGAATTGTAATACAGTCACTAAACCAGGCTTTGCTTTTTCTTTTCTATTATAGTAAATCTTTAAATTAGATGAAAACAATATCATAACTCGTTATTATTCTCCCTGTCAATAAAAAAAACATATACATCTTTTACAAAAGTATGTGTTATTAGTAAATTAGTAACATTTAAGTTGAGGTTTGAAGCCTGTCGTGGCACAGTGGCACAAGCGTGTGACTGTGTAAACGATAGGTTGTGGGTTCGAACCCCACTGGTTGAAATGAAATATTTAATATTTTTAAATCAAATATTTAATGTTTTCATTTCTTCGCTCTGGTAACAAGGCAAAGCGCGGTGATTAATTCTATTTCGGCGGAGAGTGGAGAACGGAGTGTCTTAACAATAGGTTCCCAAGTTCCCTCTACCTACGCTGCCACGTGCAGGATACAGCGTGAAGCTGAGTTATTTTTATTCGACTTAATTATCTTCCAATACCAAATACTATATAATACCAAATACTATATATACTTATAATATAATAATGCCACTACAAGTAATAATGATACAACAAAAACCATTACTTTCTAGGGACACGACTGACTACTTGTAAGTCTTAGTCTGTCGACAATCAGGAAGAACGTCACTGTCGCTTATTTACATGTCAACGCTACCTGTTTTAACGACATTCTATTTTAAAACTAGTTGAATACATATATAAACCATACCAGTCTTATTTATAAAAAATCCCTACTCCTCCCTTACTTCCCAGTTACACTCCGACTAGCTAATTCTAGATTAACGTAAGAATAGCGTTGTATTAATGACGACATTAATAAACTCGCAGTAAGTTCGGAGTAGCAATACAATCCTTACACCGAGATTAAGATGTATGTAATGGCAACCCACGGATTTTAAAAGTAAAAAGAATGAACTAAATGTAATTATGGATATTTTAGACAGTGACAGCTAGATGCATGTCAACATATTTGACAATTGTTGTGGATTTAGGCTGTCAAGAATTAAGAAAACTCGGTGTTCGTGGTAATTTCAAAAAGTTTCTGAAAGTTGTGAGTTTTGTTTTGTGATATTTGGTAAATTTTTAATAAGAAATAATTTAACAATGTTTAAGAGCCAAAAAGAAAAACGCAATCGTTCCATTAACTGGGATGAAGAAGAAAAGGTAAATTAAAAACTTGTGATACTAATTTCATCTTTGATTTATTTATTGGTAGAGATTATTTTTGATATTGGTTTACTGTTACAGGAATTACTTCGATCGGTGCTGAAGGAGTATGCTCCAATTATAGAAAATAAATGCTTGGATAATAATACTAACAAATCAAAAATTAAAGCTTGGGAAGAAGTTCACAAACAGTAAGTACAATTATGATTTTTGATATATGGAATACCTATTAATACATTTACTAAATTACCTAATCATATGGCTAGGTTAATCATCTTTTCATACTAATCATCTTTACATAAACAGATTTAATGAATTAAATCAACGATCACGCTCACTAAATCAATTAAAGATTCAGTGGAAGACGATGAAAATAAATGCCCGAAAAATATTTAGTTCTTTTAAAAAAGATATCAGTAAAACTGGTGGTGGTGGGAAACCTACATCACCCAGTCAGGAAGAAATTAAAATAATTGATTTACTGAATCCTGCAGAGTTGTTACAGGATGAAAATATATATGATTCAGATGGAACTGTATGTATATTTCCTGACCAATTTGGTTGTATATGTTACCATAATGTATTTATAGAGTAGTATTAATAGAGAGTAATGTATTAATAGAGTATAGCAGTGTAGCTAACCAGTTAAATACCTACTTTTATACTTCTAAACTGCAAATATAAGCAAATTGATAATATATTTTGTCTTGCAGATTGTCACCCCCGCTAACGAGGTAAAGGAGAAATGGAAACTGACACGGAATCATTTACCTACACATTACAGGTTAGTTGATAGTCATTTGTAATAAAATTAATATTCTGTTTAGTATGAGTAATACTATAAAACATTTTACTTTTTATTTTCTGCTTTGTTTTAGAAAAGTGATATACTTGTTCCACTTGATTTATTTGGTAATGAAAAGACAAAGTTGGAAGGTCAGGGAACAGATGTAAGTTATTATAATCATCTTCTTATCATCGCTATTATTACCTTTCTTAAAAAGTGTTACTAAAGAAAAGGTGTTTGAATGAATAACACATTTTTTCATGGTGTATGTATATGTGAATATTGGACCTGGGTAGATCTTAAACTGCGACCAGAACGACCAGAAGCCAGCCATGATCTCTCACTAAGTGGTAAACCTCTTTGTTCAACAGTGGAATCAGGATGATATAATTAATGCCAATAATAATGCTTTACTAAATCACTTGTAATGTACACAAGTGATTTAGTAAAGCATTAAATATGATGCATAACATGAACATTTTACATAGATTTCCCAAGAAAACATGACTGACACTGAAACACCAGTAAAAAGAAATACAGAAGCATTGGCAGCAAAAAATGTATGCAAAAATTGTACCTTATTTTTATTTTTTACTGTGAAACTATGCAGATTTAAAAATAATTCTGATATTATTTCTATTTTACAGATATTTAAACCAAAAAAGGTGTATAAAAATTGTTCTAAGGCAAATAAGGTAATTTACTTGATATTCACCATAAATACTTATACTTATACTAAAGGATCATCACTGATGATTTTCATCCACCTAAGACTTATATACATTTTCATAATCAAATAAATTATATTGTCAATTTATTTTTTCTAGAGCAATGACTATGTAACCAGCATGTTGGAATATTCAAAAAAGTTAAAAGATAGTGAACACCAGAGACGGTTGGACATAATGGAAGCTGAGCACAAAATTCATATGGATATTCAAAATGAAAAATTTAAATGTGTATTGTTAGAGAAAGAAATTTTAGAAATAAGAAAAGTTAGAGAAGCTCGTATTTAAAGTTATAAGGCTATAATTAATTAAAATAAATTTTTATACTTATTTATGTTTTATTTATAAAATAAGATATACTATTAAATTGCTAAAAATTTTCACTTATAAATGCTGTTCTTGCTGCATTTCCTCTTGTTGAAATGTTTTCTGCTTGTGTAACTGGAACATTACTAGATTGAGCTTCTGGGACCATATCTTCTTTTTGCAAGGCAATATTGTGCAATATTGCCAAAGCAATAATATATATCTTGGTATTTTCCAATTTAGTTGTAAAACCTCTTAGGAGACACCGAAATCGTTGCTTCCATACACCAAAACATCGTTCCACTGTGTTACGAGTTTGGATATGGGCTCTGTTATACCTTTCTTCCTTAACTGATGTGGTATGCAACAATGGAGTAAAAAGATAGGGAGTACAGGCATAACCAGAGTCTCCTAATAGTCGTCCCTTAAATTCCCCTCTCTCAAACCTTTGTTTCAATCGAGACTCATTGAATATCCTAGAATCGTGTGTGCTGCCTCGCCAGTGTGCCACTATATCCATGATTTGTAGATTTGCATTTGAGACAACCTACAAAAAGAGATAATTGATTACATTGACATAAGTTTTTAATAGCATATGAATATATGTAAATACAATAATTATTGTTCAATTTTTAATGTGAAATAAAACTGAAAACTTACTTGAACATTTAATGAACTGTATCCTTTTCTATTAATATAATACTGTCCAACATCTCCGGCTACTTTTGGAACACGAATGTGGGTACAGTCAATTGTTCCTATGACTTGTCTAAAGCCACAAATTGCATAAAAACTAGCAATTACTCTGTTTTGTTCTTGGTTACTTATTGGCATTTTTATCCATTGACCCCTGTGTTTGACTATTGCTAATGCAACTTGTTTACACACAAGAGATACCGTAGGCTGACTGAATCCACTCAGATCTCCTGCATCATCTTGAATCTGTAAAATTCAGTAGAGAAATTTAAAACTTTCTAGATTATACACTATTCAACAATATAGGTACCTAACTAAATATTTATTTAATAGTAGTAATCAGCCAAAACACAATGTTTTCAGATTGTAGGTAGCTATACCTACCTATATAGAACTTGCTTGTACTTATACTTATATCTACATAGGTAGGTAAATAATATAGGTACAATGACTTAATTTACAGTAGATACTATAAATTACTGTAGATTATGCTAAGTAGGTAACTAAATAGTTTATTTACCTCTCCACGAGCCCAGGTCCTTATCGCAGTTAGAACTTTCAAATGAGGAGGTATAAAGCCACCTCTTGCGTCGCCGGCCAAGTCATTTTGCACCATTTGGATAATAAAATAAACAGTTGACCGTGTAAAACGGTATTTGCTTTTAAACTCATCATCTCGCAGGTCTTCAAATGGATTACTGCGTACTTTGTACAATTTTACACGTCTCAATAATAGAGACCTCTCTTCGATTTCTTCTATCATTTCCAAATCATTAACGAAATAGTCTATATCCATTATAATGCACGAAACTTATGAACCTATTTATTAAATCACTAAACAATATATTACCACACGAACAAACATCAAACTATATAATTTTAAGGTTATGTTTTGTAACAAACACTGCTATGCCACAGTATACTGATTAGTGTCTATGCATACTCAGACGTTAAACCATGTAGCTCCTAGGAATAAGTTAAAATCCGAGAGTAGATTCGGATTAGATAATTACATCCTTACTCCGGGTTTATTAATGTGTTAGTTACCTAATCTAAGCGTAAGTCTTGGAGTAAATTTAATCTGACACTAGTCAAAGTTTATAAATAACACTATATATGTATTACACTAGTTTTTAATAATTAAAAAAAAGGGTTATCACTTTTTCGGTACCTATTTATAATCATGCCAATGTTTGATTATAATTTTACCCGTAATGGTTGTGGGTTCGATCCCTAATCGGGGGAATCACGGCTCGGCTTGTAAGACAAAAAAAATAATCAGAAAAAAACAATTGGAGAACCATAATTCTTGACTTTTCATTCATATCCCGAAAAAAAGGCTAAAAATGAAAAAACAAAACAACAATAAAATTCTCTATTCTCATTTCTCTCTATTCTCATCTCACATCATCTCCTTTCAAGCCTCTTTGATCTGAGGTCTAACAAACATTTGTTGATCTGAAATTGTTTTAAACCTTTTCAAATCTACTGAATTTAAAAGCATATACAAAAGTGAATGTACCAGGATTTGAACCCGCGCCTCTTGAAAACCGTCCAAGAGTTCTAACCAACTAAGCTATACGTTCTTGTTACAACTTATTTATGGGAGATTTTTACAAATTTCCGCTATCCAAAGACAATTCGTTAGAATTATCGTTTGGCAAGAAAGAATACTATTTATTTAACATTTTTCCTTTCTAAATCTTTTAAAATAAAATTTGACTCCAAAATGTTATATAACATATTGATTAGTAGATGTCAAATGAAAAACAATACGCATTAGTAATTTAAATTGATATCCATCTTTAATTTGATTTCGATAACCAAACCTCATTGTCATTGTCAAAATTATCATGATTTAAAAACAAGAAATGGTTGATGGTTGGCCTGTCGTGGCGCAGCGGCACAAGCGTTTAACTGTAACCGACAGGTTCTGGGTTCGATCCCGAGTCGGGGAAATAAAATATTTAATATTTTCAATATAAATATTTAAGGTTTCAATTCTTCGCTCTGGTAATAAGGCAAAGCGCGGCTTTGAGTCCGCCACTCAACACGCAATGCCTTAAATTTGGTGGAAAGTGGGGAACGGAAGTGGAACGGAGTGTCTTAACGCTAGGTTCGCGGGAACCCTCTGCCTCGTGCGGGATACAGCGTGAAGATAAAAAAAAATGATAAGGAAGTCATGTAATTAATAATATTACAATCATATAATTTGTAAATAAGTAAATGCAGTCTAGTTGAATAATCTTATAAAAAAACACCCGAGAAGTTCTCCGCTTGTCTAAATGTAATTAGACATAATATTTTGAACATTATTCTACTCCGCTCCTCGCTCTTAGTAGAATTAGAAGCATTGCGTGTTAAGGTGGCGGAGTTTAACACCGCGCTTTGCATTGTTACCAGATCGAACATATTAAATATTTCATTTGTTCGAGCGGTGATCGAATTTACAGACGGTCGCGTTTAGTCTAGATTCTAGACTCTAGAATGATTTATTAAATTTTTAAAAATTGAGTTATTATTTATGTGTTACTGTGTCGAATATTTTAATAAAATATTAAATAAAAAATAGCAATCGTTCAAGGTTATTTCAATATTTTTATGACATCATGTCTTCGAATAATAGCCTAGATTAGTAATATGAATTAAAAATGTAAGTCATAAAGATTAAGATATATTATCGATTTCAAAATAAAAATGATTTGAGATTAATTTTTATGATTTGATACGTTGTTACCTACGGGGGTCTCTTTCCGAAAAACACTTTATTATTTCAAGAAACATTTATTATATATAAGTAAACACAAATACATTTCACTATATTTTGTATATATACTTCTGCAGTGAACCAGATAATTATTTTGTATATATTTTCGATTAAAGTAATACTTTTTACCGCATATTGAAACAATTATATTTAATACACATAAGTAGCGAAACAAGATGATTTATTTCGAAGAAGAAAACACCTTAGTCTCAAATATTCCGTTTTCTACTTTCAGCCTGAATTCAAGACATTGAGTGTTGATTGGCAGACAAAATGAAAATAATTTTAGATTCAATCGTTCCCCTGAGTAAAGATCAAACCCACAACCGTATCCTGTGTGTGTAAAACAATTTTTATTCTATAGCGAATATATAATATTAGATAATTTTGTAGATTTGAGGCCTGTCGCAACGGCACAAGTGTTTGACTGTAACAAACAAGTTGTGGGTTCAATCCCCACTCGAGGAAATGAAATATTTAATGTTTTCATTTCTTTGCTATGGTGCAAGGCAAAAACGCAGCGTCGAGTCCCTAATTCGACGGAAAGTGGGGAACGCAAGTGGAACGGAGTGTCTTAACACTAGGCTCCCAAGTCTCCTTGCCTAATCTGCCATGTGCGGGATACAGCGTGAAGCTGAGTAATTATATAAATATCGGAGATTAATTCATGTATCTACTTTAATACAAAATAAAAATATTTAAGAAAAAATAATTTCCTAAATGCCACATATTAATTAATAAATCTTAACGTTTAAAAATGTTACTTAAGGGCTTTACACACTATGCGTTTGTACAATGACTTTTTTACTCTATTTCAGATTAAAGAGAAATAAATTAACAAGCGAATTGAAAAAAATTGAATAAAGAAGATGGTATTGCTTTTGAGAAGACTCACAAAAAAGTAAGTACTTATACAGTTTTTTATAGAATGTTGTTAAATTTGCAGAAAATAAAGTATGTGTCCATTTTGACTATTTTTAAATGTTATTTCATACTTAGGAAAGAAAACTACTAATTTTATAAAAGGTATAATATAATTTCAACGTAGCAGGATTTTAACCCGTGCATGTATCCATGCTTAAAAATATCATATCGAATCGTTAAGCTACTGAAAAAACTTAAACAAAGATAGATAATACAAAAATATCGCCTTAAATAGAATATAATTTTGTTCACATGACGCCTATCGTGGCGCAGCGGCACAAACGTATACTGAAGTAGTATGTAAGATTTTAAATGAAACACTTTTAACTGGATTAACCGCGTATATTGTATGTCAAACATATTTTTTGGAAACCCGACGTTTCGAACACTTTACAGTAGTCCCTCAGGGGTAGACACCCGTGACTAAAAGTGTTTCATTTAAAATGTGTAACAATCGCGAAAATCAAATACATTATTAATGTGTAAGAAATTGTGGGTCCCCACTCCCCACTCGAGAAAATGAATTATTTAATATTTTCCAATTATTTTTTTTTTATCTCTTCGCTCTGGTAACAGTAAAAGTGGGGAACGGAAGTGGATAGGAGTGTCTTAACGCTAGGTTCCCAAGTTCCCTCTGTCCACCCTGCCATCATAAGTAAATATATAAAGTACTCTATTGCATAACATGTAACGGGATCCTTCGAGATAAAGAAAATAAATACATTAGTATTTTTTTAAGCCTAGCAACAACTTTAGCTACTATCAGTATTTTTATTTAAATTTTTACCCTGATATCACTTAGCAACATATAAATTAAAAACATTTAGTCTCAATTAAAAACAAACATTTACTTCTCTATTAAATAAGCATTTATCTTAGTAAGATATGTAATTTTCCTAGGTATTTAAAAAAAAATACTACAACCTTTTTATGTAAATTATATTAACATATATTAAAAATAATTACATGGTAGCACAGTGTCTAATGCGTTAACACTGCGAATTCGTTTTCACTCCATAAAACAGATAATTTTCAGTTTTTCTATCAGATAGACAAAACTTGACGACAAATTACTAAATGTCTTTGTATGTTGAGTGGCGGAACTCAACGCCATCATCAACGCTTTGCCTTGTTGCCAGCACAAAGAAATTAAGATATTAAATATTTTATTTCTGCGATCCGACCTATCCGACCGGCTTTCGTTACTAACCGACCGACCGAGATATAACACAATAATTTTTATATATGATTATATTTAATTATTGCATTATTATATTATCAAATTATTGTAAAAAGGCAGAGAAATAAATAAGACATATGTTTTCAAGAAATATTCTTGGAAATTACATCCCCATATATTTTCTGCGTAGGTATATGTTATGAAAGTTTAAAAAAAATCACACTAATGTACATATATATTTTTAATAAACAAAAAGTAAAATAAAAGCCAAGTTAACACTCGGCCTAACACAATCAGCTGTAAAGAGCAAAGGTCCGCGTATCTCGGAGGCGCGGCCGCACGCCCCTCTTTCATCATAGCGGTTATCGTTGGAATGTTATTGTTAAATAATACAATCTTTTGCGAATCATGGAATTATTCTATCTATTTATAAAGTGTTTTAAAATATTATAATTATTGTTATGTTATTTATTTAAAGCTGTGTAAAACGTTATTTTTATATAAAATCAAATATTAACTAGGTATATATATAGGAAACTTTGGCGCTGCGATTGGCATTTAACTATAAACGCGAATGTTGTAGGTTTTACACCCTTTCCGACAGCGCATTATTTTTAACATTGCACTAATAAGACAAAGATAAATTCGAGATAGACAAAGATAAATTCGAAGAGAGAGAAAGATTCAAAATTTAGACGAAAAGCACAAAATGTAGTGTCGAAATTATTAAAGCCAGGTTCTATTATTATAGAATAAAATGAAACTTTTGATGCCCGTCGTGGTGCAGAGGCACAAGCGTACGACTGTAAGCTGAAAGGCTGTATGTTCAACTCTAGTAATTGAAATATTTAATATATTCTTTTCTTCGCTTTGGTAGCTCAAATACTTTAAAAGCGGTGGAAAGTTGGAAATTTTAAATGTGAGTGTCATAGCTCTAAGGTCCCAAGATCCCTCTGCATACCCTACCTCTCATGTGCAGGAAGGACATGCAGCAGCATAGGCTACAGCATAAAATGAAACAAAAAAATAAAACTCAAAAAAACTACTTAACTAATATCATACTTCGTAATAGTTTAAGGTTAATTTATAAACAAACTATTATCTATCTTTTGATGTCATATTAAAACAAACTAAGTATATCTACTTACAATGACTTGTTAATAATAAATAATGTTCTTTACAACCGGATCTACATAAAACGTTGAAGATATAAACAATCTTGTCGTAAATATAATAAAAAAATTAAATTTTCCTTAATAATTTACTGCAAAAAAACTTTAATCTATAAGTATGCAAGCGACCTGCCCGCGGCCCCGCCCTTTGAATTACACTATTCTATTTACTAATCTATTACTAACTAATTTCTTTTTCTAATAACATCATCAAAACAATATACCTATACATCGAAAATTATAACTCCAGTAAATGAATAGATTTTTTAGCAAATTAACCGAACTATTTAAAATGAACGTTATCAACCAATTAAAATAAAACAAAAACTAAATGTTGATGGGAAGGTTGCCAAAACATAATAGTAAAAATTGTATTTCAATATAGTTAGCCGATTCTGAGATCAGCGCGTACCAACATACCGCACAATCCCGCACAACCGCACAGACAAACTGATAAAATTTAAAAAAATCACAATTTGTGGCATTTACCTTACCTTACCATACCTTAATAAACATCCCTTATACGTATATATACGTATATTTAATGTATTTTCTATGTACAGACAGAGATCACTTACAGATTTATTATAATTGAGGCCTGTCGTGGCGCAGGGTCACAAGCGTGTCAACACCTGTCGTTTAGCTTGTGGGCTCGATTCCACTCGAAAAAGTGAAATATTCAATATTTTCATAACAAGGTAAAACGCGGCGTTGAGTTACACCATTCAACACATATCGCTTCAAATTCGGCGGAAAGTGAGGGCCGGAAAGTAAGGGCCGGCCGGAAAGAATGTATAAAAACGGTATTACCTAACATCTACTGCCTAGTGGGGCAATGTTACATGTATTATGACTGCAAGCCAGGGTCACGACTTCTAAGTCATGTTGAAATCTTTTAAATTTTCACCACTTCATACAATATCTTGGACTTGTATAGAAAGAAGAAAATGTAGGGAGTGTCTTACATATAGTACTCCACACGCACCGTAGAATATACAGCATTAGGTGTGCCATAAGAAATAAATGTGTAAAAGCATTTTAGCAAGTAATTTTCCTCAGTATAAAATTATCGTAAAGGTTATGTATGTATGTACCCAAATAAAAACTTATCAAATATTTTGTTTTAAGTTAGCATTATGTCAACTAACGATAATGCTAATAATTGTAAATACAGTAATTATGATATTGGATTTTTGCTTATTTATAATATGTTGCTATAAAAGATTTCACCTCACAAGATATTTATGTAATTTCAAATAATAATGTATGCGACAATAATTGGATATCTCTGTCGCTTACTGCTTATGACTGCCATATTTAATTAGAACTTAGTACTTAGTAAGAAGTAAGAAAGGCGGTAGAGACTCTTTTGGGTAGAGTCTTTTTCTAACGCTTGTGTCGCGGTAGCCGATACATGGACATATAAATGGTGCAGGGGCACAGGTGTACGACTGTAAACGCGACACTTGTGCGTTCAATCCCATCTAGAGTTAACGAAATATTCAACGTTTTAATTTCTTCGTTGATTTCAACGTTTTAATTTCTTCGTAGTTGAGTCTTGCCACTCAACACGCAATGCCTCAAATGCGGCGGAAAATAGAATACGAAATGAAGTGTCTTAACACTAGCCTCTTCGGGTCTGCCATGTGTGGGTAAAGTTGAAAAATAACAACAATGGTTTTAAACTTCGGCGAAATTAACGCCATGTAAATTATATGTGTGTGTGTGTGAAAAATCTTGTGTCTATTACAGTATAGTTAATTACTTGAAAGATTATTTTTATTTAAAGAATAAATAAAATGTATCTATCAAGTAACTTACATTTTATACTTGGATAATACATACTCATAACTTTCATAAAAGTCTTATTGTGCTCTTTGTTAGCATCACGTTGTATACCGCACATACCAACCATGCCACACTTACTCAGGAAGAAGGAATCGAACCTAAACTACCCTAGTGTTCGCTAAACATATCGTTCCCCGTAGTTCACTGTTCAGTCAGTTCTGTCAGTGTTCCTATCTTACCACCAAATTCTCGAAACGATTTTTTTTTCAAATTCAAATTCAAATTCAAATTCAAAATATTTTATTCAAAATAAGAAGTTACAAGCTTCGTTTTTTGAACGTCAAACAATTTACCACCAGTTCACTAAAGTTATTGCCTCAGACCTGAGAAGAACCGGCGAAAGAAACTCAGCGGGACATGTCCTTTTTTTTTTAATCAAAACTTTACATTATATATTTATGTGAGAATGATACACTTGAAACAGCCTGGAGCGAGCATTTTATTCCCAAGGCGTGTTATCATTTATGAAATCGTTAATATGGTAATAACCTTTAACACACAAACGTCTTTTCACAACCTTTTTAAATTGTGAAACAGAAATTTCTCTGACGTTTTCTGGGATCCTATTGTAAAAGCGTACACCCTGTCCCATAAAAGAATTACGGACTCGATGCAATCGAGTTACAGGCGCACTAAGTTTAAGCCTATTTCTAGTATTAATATTATGTACATCACTGATTTTAGTAAACTTATTAATATTTTTCTTAACATACATAACATTTTCAAAAATGTATTGAGATGCAACGGTCAATATATTAATATTTTTAAACATTTCCCTTAAGGAATCCTTAGGGCTTAAGTTATAGATTGCGCGAATAGCTCGCTTCTGCAAGACAAATATTGACTTAATACCGGCTGCATTACCCCAGAGTAAGATGCCGTAAGACATAATACTGTGGAAGTAGCTAAAGTAAACAAGGCGAGCCGTTTCCTCATCAGTCAATAATCTAATTTTTTTGCTATTTATTATTAAAGCTGCAGAGCTCAGTCTATTCGCCAATCTATCAATATGAGGTCCCCACTGTAAATTAGAGTCAATGGTGATACCGAGAAATACCGTAGAATCAACAGGCTCTACGGCTTCACCATTCAAAAGTACATTAGCTTTCACAATTTTTGTTTGAGGTGTTCTGAATATTACACATTTTGTTTTTTTACTATTTAACAGTAAGTTATTAGCGCTAAACCAATGTACTATTTTGGAGTGAGCATTGTTTACTTCGTCATATACTATTTGTCTTCTTCGCATTTTAAAAATCAACGAAGTATCATCAGCAAACAATACTATCTCATGGCTCCTTTCAACTAAATAAGGTAAATCATTTATATATATTAAAAAGAGAAAAGGACCAAGAATAGACCCCTGTGGGACCCCCATACTGATTAGTGACCCAGGAGATTTCTTGCCATTCACATCAACCTTCTGAACCCTGTTAGTTAAATAAGAAGTCAGAAGATCGAGTGCACGACCTCTTATGCCATAATGATGTAGTTTCATGACCAATGTTGAGTGCTGGACGCAATCAAACGCTTTGGATAAGTCACAGAACATGCCAAGAGCATCCTGCGATCCTTCCCACGCCTCATAAATATTCTTTAAGAGACCTACGCCGGCGTCGGTAGTAGAGCGACCTTTAGTTAAACCATACTGTTTATCATGCATTAGCTTATTTGAATTAAAATGCATTAATATTTGGTTTAAGATCATCTTTTCAAAGATTTTACTGAATGAGGGTAGCACAGACACTGGTCGAAAATTATTTGGATCTGATGTACTACCAGATTTAAAAATAGGTATGATTTTACTAAATTTCATTAGGTCAGGAAACACACCATACTCTATACAATTATTAAATATATCGGCAAGATGCGGAGCGACAGCGTCTATTATATGACTAATCAACTTAACAGAGATACCCCACAGATCTGATGATTTCTTGATATCCAGGGTCTTAAATGTCTTAACAATGTCTCTTGAGTTGACTAGATTAAATTTGAAATTTACATTACATTTGTGAACGCTCTCCTTAAGTAATGATTCAGCGACGGTTGTGGAAGCTATAAGAGTTTTGGTTGTGGAAACTGGAATATCAGCAAAGAATTTTTCAAATTCACATGCAACTTCTTGATCCGAGCTTGTAACGCCAGTGTCAACTTTTAATTTAAAATCATGATTATAATTCTTACCTTTTCCAGTTTCACAATTTATTATGTTCCATGTCATTTTTATTTTATCACAAGAATTTTTGATTTTGTTTCTAATATGTAAAGATTTTGCCATGGAACATACTTTTTTAAACAATTTAGAATAGTTCTTGACATAATTAATAAATGATTGACTGTGGTTATATGTTTTTTCACTATAAAGTTCATATAACCTTCGTCTACTCTTATGAATTCCCACAGTCGCCCAATCATTAAATGACAAGAAACTCCTGAAATTTAATGTTTTAGAAGTAAACACAGCATTAAATTCATTTTCAATAACATTGAAAAACTTCTTATATAATTGGTTGGGATCTTTATTATATTGTAAATGTTGAAGTTTTGCTATTGTTTTACTTCTAAATCTTTCTATACGACCAATTGTCATCGGAATACATTCAATTTTATTTAGTTTTTTAATTTTCTTTTTGCCAAAGTAAAAAGAAGCCAACTGTCCGCTATGGTCTGAACTTAACATATTAATTATTGATTTTTCTCTCGGTACAGAGTTAGTAAAAATATTATCAATACAAGTAGCGGTACAATTAGTGATTCTTGTATTTATTGACGCCTTGACTGGTTACCAGAGCGGGGCAAGAGTGGATCGTGCCCACGATTGATTTTTAAAATTCTCGCCTTTGTACTATGAACATTGTGCTGTTATAAAGATATAAACGATCGGCCTTTTGAACTCTTCGTCTGGGACATACCCGTCTTATCAAATTATGGCCAGCTGTTATTTTCCATATTCGGATTATTTTAAAGTTAATTCATTATACTCAGCTCAATTTCACGCTGTATCGCGCACTTGTCAGGGTAGACAGAGGGAACTTGGGAACCTAGTGTTAAGACACTCCGTTCCACTTCCTTTCCCCACTTTCCGCCGAATTTGAGGCACTATGTGTTGAGTGCCAGAACTCAATGCCGCGTTTTTTTTCTTGTACCAATAAATTCATTATTAAAGTTAGAAATAAAAAAGAGGCCTGTGTGTAAACGGCAAGTAGTGGGTTCGATCCCCACTTGAAGAATTGAAATGTTTAATATTTTCAAATGAAATATTTAATGTTTTCATTTCTTTGTCCCAGTTACAAGGCAAAGCGCGGCATTGAGTTCCGCCACTCAATACGCAATGCCGTAAACTCCGTGGAAACTAAAACGGGAAATCTAAACAATAGGTTCCCAAGTTCCCTCTGCCTACCCTGCCATATGCGGAACACAGCGTAACACTCATAATAAATTAAAGCAACATATTAATAATAATTTATTATTAAAAGACTTTCATTTGATTAAAAATAACAGGACAATCTTATTGTGATATAGCGCATTCTTTGATATATTGTCTCTGCACGTGGTTAGAGAATGGAATGAGTAATAAGAAAGGGGCATGCGGTCTGCATCAGATAGCTCACAGGCACAGCATTGAATTTAACTAACTTGCAGAAACAGGTCGTTGACCGCACGCCAGGTAGATAAATAGAAATTAATGCTATTGTACAATACTACGTACATAAAATGAAAAAATCTTATAGTGGATATAATAAAAAGTAATTTGTAAAATTTTTGTCTGTATGTTTATCTAACTGAGATATTTATTGCCTTAAAGTGATAATTTTGCTGGTACAAGAAAGTAATAAAGATTAGTTACTGAAATTGTGTAATTCAAGCGGGCGAAGCCGCGGGCGGGTTGCCAGCAATCTATAAATGCACTGATATAATTTTATCATTTATATTTTTTTCATAATACTTAGTAAATACAGATATTTGTGTAACTTTCGCATACATACATATATTACGGGCCTAAAGTTACCCTTCACATACTTTTATATATATATATATATATATATATATATATATATATATATATATATATATATATATATATATATATATATATATATTGCCTTAATACCTACATTGCCTTAAATTTATTTGAATCTGTGACCTTCGTCTACACAACACTCGATTAATTTCCTATTAATAAAATAATTAATTCTAAACATTACATAACTATCGTAAACGTTACTCGCCCAACCGGCTTTAAAGCAAGCTACGCCTATTTAAACAAACCACCATGTAACTTGTTTCGGATCAAAATATTAGCTATTCTTTTTACTTTAGCATAATGTTTCATGGTTTTTTTTACATTTATCAATAAAGGTAACTACAAGAAGACATTTTACCCCCTTATAGTGGTTTGACACTCCTTTCTCTGCTTTTCAACTGACTTCGAGATATTGTGAATTCATTAACTCAACAGTGCTGCAGAGGTACTCAACGCACTGGAACGGAAAAAAAAAATAACTCATTTTAAATGATAGTTATTTTTTCCTGAAATCCGACGATTCGAACACGAAATTTGCTATAGTCTGTCATCACGGGTAGATGAACTAATTATTTTATTATTAACATTTAATCTAGTTAAAGATTTAAAGTATGTAATAGTGTTCTCTACACATCGCGTAATTTTCGGCTTTGCGTGTTAAATGGAGAAACTAAATGTCTTTGTCTTATTAAAAGTATTTAATTCCCCCGTATGGGAGTCGAATCCACAATCACCAAGGTTTTTACAATCAGATATTGCCCCTGCGCCACAATTATTGATACTAAAATATTATCTGATAGCAAATTCTGAGTAGTTACCACAAAGTAAGTACTTACAATTTGCTATTACGTGAAAGGTCATGGCTTCAATAATAATTATCAATAGTATATAATTCTATTAGGGTTACTTTGTTGTCAGAGTGTGGTCCCTAGTCATATAAATAAATGCTTATATATAGGTTAACGCAATCAAAAGATACAAACGTCTTTTTTTTTTTTATTTTTGCCGCCACTATTTAAAATTGCCACCTATTTTAAACGCATAAAGTCGAAATTTTATTACTAGAAGTACGAAGTTATGTTTCCAATAAAGAGAAAAATCAACCTTATATTTGCTATTCATTTCATATAATAGGAGTGCATATGACCGCAAAACCCTCCAAACTCTCCTCGGTGGACAACTCCAACACATACATGTTTTTTCTTCTTTTTCTATTTTTTCCAATTTCTAGCTACAGAATTCAATCAGGCACACAAATATTTAAAATATTTTTTAAAGAATTATGATTAAAAATTAATTGAATTTACACGGAAATTATTACAATATAAATACATATTAGATATTACAAATAAAACAAAGAGCTATCTCGTAATGAACAAAAGCTAGTGTGAATGTACATACTGCCAGGCTTCCTGTTCGTGGACAAAGAATCCAGGCGTGTGGCCTCGATCGTAATGAACTATATAAAGTTGATTTTTTATAAGAATACGTGTAGTATACAACGTTATTTACTATGATATCTACTTTAGTTACTATAACTGCCTGTACAAAGAAGATATCGTAAAAATAATCTTATAAACGTTTATTAATGTAATAGGGCAAAATACTGATTCTTTTCTGTTTCTTTTTGCGTTTATATCTCAGAAACGGCTAACCAGATTTAAATGCAGTTTTCACTAATATATTGTGGCAACAAACATTCCCACAACATTAAGTGTTTTCTTAATAAATGCTACGTCGATTTAGTTCAGCAAAATTGCTACATTTTTTTTATTATCTTTGCTAAAATTTTACACTGAAATCCGTATATACCATAAACCGGCAGAAGGATCCTAGTGTTAAAACTCTCCGTTTCCTATTTGTCGCCCAATCTTCGAGATATTGCGTGTTGAGTCACGAAATTTAACACTGCTCTTGTTTCCTTATAAGCCTAAGTATAACATTATATCGCGTTTACAGTCACACATTGGTGCCCCTGCGCCTGTCGTGGCGCAAGCTTGAAGCATAAGCTTGTGGATTCGATCTCCACCCGAGGAAATGAAATATTTATTCTTTCTCTGTTATTTCTTCGCTCTGGCAAAGTGTGGCGCCTCAAATCTAGTGGAAAGTGGGTAATGGAACGGAGTGTCTTAACACTCAAGGTTCTCGAGATCCCTCTGCCTACCCTGCCATGTGCGGGATACAGCGAATAAAAAAAAGAGAGAGCACTGTGCTGTATGCCTAATTAATAAATTGATCAATATAAAGATTAAAATTAAAGATATTGTTAATATAATTTAGATTATATACTAAAAATAGAACTAAGGTATATAAAACCTGGAATATTTTATTATGACAGTGGGTGTAAAATAAACTCGCTTGACAGCTCCGTCATGCGGGTGTGGCTGAACAAGGTGGCATTTAGATTTAACAAATTCCTTTCGAAATAGTTTTTATATCTCTCGGTATATTTAAAAACACATAATAAACAATATTCAAAAGTCAAAACAGCCTTCTTAAAAAACTTAAAGTTTTTCTTCATTTTATGACAGGGTATGAGCCCATATTTGATCAGAAGGAATTTATGAGAAAATATGGAAACGTTGTTGCAGGATATAATGATATCGATATGATTCGTAAAAATGAATTAAAATACGTTCTTCTATTCTCCACTATTTTGTTCTTCTACTAGGATCATAATATAAGCTAACGCTTAACTGTTGTAGATACCAGTCACTATATTAATTATAAAAATACTCAACTTTAAGCACTCCAACTGATATAAGAATTATTAGGCTGATAATATATGCAAATGTTAGTTTATGAGCAAATTGTATACAAATTGCATATAATTTAACGGAGCTTTTACAGCTACACACATAGATTAAGGTATACAGTCTAGTAAGTATATTAGAATGCATGTCGAACAACGAGCAATAGCAATATCGCACAAAGTTGCATCAGACAAAAGCTTCTTATAATTTTGAACCCGTCTGAATTATAGATAAGGCAGAAATATTTTTGTATTTGAATGTGCTTGTATTGTTTTTATATATATTTGTCCTTACAAAAATATCTAAGAAATTGTAGAAAGACAAAGGACACGGGATAGGAGACAAAATGCAGCGTTGAGTTACGCCACTCAATATACAGTGTCCTGAATTCAGACCAAAAGCGGAGTATAAATCACACATTAAATTAATATAGGCATTTTTCTATAGATTCAGTAAATTGAAACAAGTAGAGTTCTATTTTAATTTCCCCACTTATTATTTACAAACAGAAATTTCTAATGAAAATCAAAACAAAAACAACACTTAATACGTTCTTATAGTGACGAAAGCGTCGATACATGTAGGAACTTACGCAACTGCACCTTGAGCTTTGGTCGCGCTGACGAAATACCGGCTTCTATACGATCATAGCTAGTTTGTTTTGATCTTGCACACGTAGAGGCGAGCCCGCCGCCTCAGCCAATCGGAGAGCTCCGTCGAAACACTCCCTCGCGTATATATTGCGTGTGCGCGCACAATCTAACTCACTGTTTAACATTATTGAACATAGTTTCATATTAAATGGGTGACAGGCTAAACATTATAAAGTCTTATAAGTGGCTCCTATTCCTGTTCAGCTTCAGTAATTTGATTAAACTATAGATCTGTATTTTTATATTAGATTATTGCCGCAAAGTATTTGTTTACTTTAATTTATTTTAAAAATGTTGCACTTTAAAGTTGCACCAGAAAATTATGTGAAACCAACTGCACAGTAAGTATTTGAACACTATTTTAATATAATTTTAAATAATAATATTTTTTTAGTATTAGCATTACAGTTTTTGTACAGAAATAATATTTCATATCATTTACATTTTAAATGAAAACTTACAATTAAAACAGAACTTAATATATAAGTAATCAAATATAAATCAATCAATCTATACATAATGTATTTATTAGATATTAATATAGCACAAGTTTAAACTTTAATTTACCATTTACTTTTTTTTTTTTATTGTGGTAGGCAAAACGCGGCGTTAAATTGCGCTACTATTTAATTCATAACTAGATTATTTTGTTTTTTTTTTTAATATTTAGTTTAAAAAGCTTTATACAGAATTTAAATTAATAGATATGTTTTCAATATAATCATTCTTGCTATAAAATATGTTACTAGCTCAACCTACTTTCCAACGATTATTTAGCACTGATAGTGAAACTACAAACTAGACGCCTTCCAGAGTTAAGAAAATTACTAGTTATATACAACATTCCTTAACTAATTGCATATTTGGTACAAATTACGTAATAGCACAGTAATCCAGCGGGTCACTGTTAACACAAAGGTTGAGGATTCAATTACCTTTCAGGGGATTTTGAATTATTTTCATTTTTACGCTCTGGAATACAATCAAAGACAATGTGCATTTGAATGTGATGAAATTCAAAACTACAGCGTTGATCTCTGTCACTTTAATATAGAGTAATTTAAGAATTCGGCGAAAAGTATACAGTGAAAGTAAAATGAAAACGGAGCGTCTTAAAATTAGATTCCCATTTTCCCCTTGCATAACCTGTAATAGGCAGGATACATCGCTTAAATAAAGTAAAGTACGTAAATGTAAATATTTCTGATCATATAAATGTTTTTACGCGGTCGCTGATGAGAAAGCTGATGAAGAAAGTAGGAACTACTTTCCACAAAATTTTCGAGATATTGAGTGCGTGCATGCATATGCATGTTGAGTGGCGGAGCTCAACGCTGACCTTATTACCAGTGCGAAATAATTAATTTCCCTTATGAAAACCGAACCCGCAACCGTTGAATGGACAGTAACGCAGCGTCACTGCGCAACGGCGCTTAGGCAATAGAAATTGTTCCTAGAAAATTATTTAATACCAAACAACAACACGAAGTCTTCAAATTAGGCCATTAATTTAGCAAATTCCTTCAAGTCGTTAATGTAAATGGATTATGAAATTAACTCTAAAATCTTCCATTAATATTATTCGAGTAATATTGCGAATGCTTGAGTTGAGTCGTTATACGAATATAAATTGTATATTTCTTTACATTCCTTGGTACGCGTTTTCAGACAATTAAAAAAAAAGAAATTAAATGTGATGACTACTTTTTATTAACACCTATGTTTTTTTAGCTTCTATATCGTATACAATGTAAAGAACATTACGGGGTAGGCAGAAGGAATTTGGGAACCTAGTGTTAAAACACTCCGTTCGTTTCCATTCCTCACTTTCTAAAACTTTTTGCGTGACTTAACTTAACGCCGCGCTATGTCTCGTTTCCAGAGTGAAGAAAAACAAATACAAAAATTCATGTTTACATTTCATGTTCTCAATCAAAACTACAATCTGTTGCATTAACAGCCGCATGCTCGTGCCCCTGAACAGTATATTAAACTAAATGTTTATGTAGGTAAAAAGAAGACATCGACAAGAACCTTCAATATTCACTCTCCGAATCGTAGAAGGAATACTGTTTTTGTATTTCGTCCTTTTAAAACAGAACTATATGAACATATATATTTACGAAATACAATTACAATATAAATTAATAATATTTTGTTTGTTTTAGATGTGCTCAAATTGCACTTGGGTGCAACAGGGCAGCGCATCAAGCAGCGCTCCGTGGCGCTACCAAGCCTAATCCTCAACTTGCTGCGTTGACACCGAAGGTAAAGAAAAAAAAAATGTACAAAATATATTTTATATTTCCTAAAATAGGTGAAGGCAATTTTAACAAGATCTTCTTTGTTTTTAATATGCATTCTCCTATTGTGTAATATTATTTCTTCTACCGTACAACCTCCTTCGTGTCTTCTCCGTTCAACGTAACATTTGTGAAGCGATCTGTGCTCAACTGGCACGCTCGGAACGCCATAATTAAAGAACCATACCATACCATATTTACTAAAATATTACAGAAACAGAAGTGCCTTACTTAGAAGTATCCATTTGTTTAATGAATCTAATTGAAACTAGTTTTAATAAAATACGAGTTTATCTACTTTTATTACAATACATTAAAATATTTCCTAACTTACATTACAAATAAATTAATATCATATTGAGGCCTGTCATGACGCGGGGGGCGTGGAGTCCTCCTACTTTAAAAGCTTATGGGTATGGCTAATGGGTAGATTATGGGTTCGATCCCACTCGCGGGCAAGAAGTATTTAATATTTTCAGCTTTTCGCTAGCGAAAGCGTGACGTTAAGTTTCACCACTCATCACGCAGTGCCTAAAATTAGGCAGAAAGTTGGAAACGAAAACAAACGAAGTGTCCTAACACCCTGCCATGTGCGGTATATATATAGCAAAAAAATATATAAATAAATTAAAAACTTTCTTCCAATTCTTTAAGTATGGTTAAGGTCTGTCGTGGCGCAGCGACACAAGCGTTTGACTGTAACCGACAGGTTCTGGGTTCGATCCCCAGTCGAGGAACTAAAATATTTAATATTTTCAATTTAAATATTTAATGTTTCATTTCTTTGCTCTGGTAATAAGACAAAGCGCGGCGTTGAGTTCCGCCACTCAACACGCAATGCCTCAAATTCGGCGGAAAGTGGGGAACGGAAATGGAACGGAGTGTCATAACACTAGGTTCCTCGTGCGGGGTACGGCGTGAAGCTGAAAAAAAAAAGTTAAAAAAAAATCTATAAACATAATAAAATGTAATTAATGTGATAGGTCCGCGCCTTCGTCGAGCGCAGTGCAGCGCTGTGCGAGCCCGACCACGTGCACATATGCGATGGCTCCGACGCAGAGGCGAGTGCACTGTTGCAACTGATGCAACAGCAGGGCACTATCAAACCTCTACCTAAATATGATAATTGGTACGTTATTTTATATGGAATTAGTTTACTTTCAAAGTTTAAATTAAAAATTTAAATATTTAATATAAATAGAATGTATTTTTTTTTTCTTTTATATGTATTTAGGTATTACTTCTACAAGAGCTAGACTCTTGCCAACATGAACAATATATATACATAGGCATAGTTGAAACATGACACATTCAAAGTGCCACTTTATGCTCTCACAATAAATACGTCACAGTGTTTGAGAGCGGGTTCAATTCCCGTTACGTTCTAATTTTTATACGTTTTCCTTTCCTAAGTGTGGATTAACACTTTGAAATAGTAAAAGTATACATCACAATTTATTAAAGAATTAGAATAATCTTCCCCAATAAATTAACTTTAACCACAAAACTTACTTTTCAATAATATAACCAATAATTCCCGAGATTATATATTGAGGTATGTCGAACTCAAGCGTGTGTCTGCCAAAGATAGATTGTGGGTTCGATCCCCACTCGAGATAATTAAATATTTAATATTTTTAAATTAAATATTTAATTTAAAAATATTAAATATTTTGCGCGGTGTTTAGTTCCACCACGCAATGCCTCATATTTGGCGGAAAGGGAACGGAAGTGGTTCTCAAATTCTCTCTGCCTACCGAGCCATGTGCGGGATACAGCGTGAAGATAAGTGAGTGAGTGAGTGAATATAACATATTTATAATATGTTTTAGCTGGCTTGCCCGCACCGATCCGGCCGACGTCGCCCGCGTCGAGTCCCGGACCTTCATTTGTTCGGAACACGAGAGGGACATCGTTCCTATAGCTAGAGCCGGACAGAAGTCCGCTTTAGGAAATTATATATCACCCGCGGATTATGATAAGGCAGTGGCTGAAAGGTTCCCTGGATGTATGCGTGGTGAGTACGGGTTTGATTATAATTTTTTTTTTCAACTTCACGCTGTATCCCGACATGGCGAAGTAGGCAGAGGGAATTTGGGAAGTCAGTGTTACGACACTCCGTTTCGTTCGCCACTTATTGCCTTTATAAGTGAGTTATATAAATTATACTGTATTTTTAATCAATTGCTGTTTGATTCCGGCTTAGAATAGGATCACCCTGGTACTGATGGTGTCGTAAGAGGCGACTAAAGTACGTGTGGTAGAGTCACGTTGTCAGTAATGGCAACACGCACGGGCAGACTCGACCGGATTATTACCACCCCCGGCATTTAAAACCGTCGTTAAATAGTGACTTTCGCCACTGCGTTTCGCATTACGTAATGCCGGGTCCCGGTGCCCTTCCACCTTAAAGGACGGTAACGCTCCTATAGCTCCTCTAGAGTTACTCGGGGCCGTGGGCGACGGTGCGACGGAGCGACAGCTCTTTTTAAAAACTAACTTTATATATGACAGCTCTTCTCAAAAACATTTACAATTGACCCATTGACTTGAAATTTAAATAATAATAAAAGAAAATAAGTAATTATATATGTTTACATAAAATGTTCCTCGCAGGTCGCACCATGTACGTGATCCCGTTCTCGATGGGCCCCGTGGGGTCCCCGCTGTCTAAGATAGGTGTGGAAGTAACTGATTCACCATACGTCGTTTACTCCATGCGTGTTATGACTAGAATCGGTAAGTTGATTGAAAACTTTTTACTCTACTCCACTCAGCTTCACGCTGTATCCCGCACATGGCAGGGTAGGTAAAGGTAACTTGGGAACCCAGTGTTAAGACACTCCGTTCCACTTCCGTTCCCCACTTTCTACCGAATTTGAGGCATTGCGTGTTGAGTGATGGAACTCAACGCCGCGTTTGCCTTGTACTTGTACTTAATATTAAAAATATTAAAAAAATCATTTCCTCGAGTGGGTTTCGAACCCACGACCTGTCGGTTACAGCAACACGCCAGACTGCTGCGCCACGACAAGCATATTTGTTAAGTTATTTGTTTTTATTTAAGATGTGTTTTTCTTTTATATAGAGGGCATTTAGGAACTTGTTGTTTAAACACTCCGTTACCGTTTTTTTAACTCTACATTATGCTATGTTTTGTTACCATAAAAAACAAACATATTAAATATTTTAATTATTCGAGTGGAGATCGAACACGCTCGTGCTCGCGCTATGACCGGCATAGTAAAGCTCTTAAATCACTTAATTTTTATTATTCATATGAATTTACGCTAAAGAAACCTTTAAACCTTGACAAATATTTCCTCAAAACAGGTAGCCAAGTCCTGGAAGCTCTTCGCAAGGACGAGAGCTTCGTGCGCTGCCTGCACGCGGCCGGCGGCCCGCAGCGCACGCGCGGCTGGCCCTGCGACCCCGCGCGCACCGTCATACTGCACCGCCCCGACCACAATGAGATTGTTAGTTACGGTGAGGGGAATGAAGCAATTTGAACCTGTGTCCCTTTAGCTCATTTAGCTCTTGCTAGAATCATTTAGTTGTTGATACAACTTTTTAATATTTATGATGATGAAAAGTTGAATATTTCATCATTATCTTGAAATAAGTTTTATTTATATTCAGTAGTATTAAATTTTGCAGCATGATCGTCGAAGTCGTTTCCTTTTGAATAAAAAATACAAGATCGATTCTTTTTTATAAAATTGATTGATATTTGATAATTTTATATATATATATATATATATATATATATATATATATATATATATATATATATATATATATATATATATATATATATATATATATATATATATATATATATATATATATATATATATAAAATTATCAAATATCAATCAATTTTATAAAAAAGAATCGATCTTGTATTTTTTATTCAAAAGGAAACGACTTCGACGATCATGCTGCAAAATTTAATACTACTGAATATAAATAAAATTTAATACTACTGAATATAAATTTAATACTACTGAATATAAATATATATATATATAAGGGATTTTTGTTCAAATTCGTTTTGACATATTGATTTAGAAATGATATAATGTTTTTGTTTTGTTGTCCAGGCAGTGGTTACGGCGGTAACAGTCTTCTGGGCAAGAAATGTTTCGCGCTGCGTCTGGGCTCCGTGATGGCCCGACGCGAGGGATGGCTCGCGGAGCACATGCTGGTAAACATTGTATTCATATATATGAATATTGACGTAGTGGCACAGACGTAAACGTGACAGCTTGTGGGTTCGATCCCCGCTTGAGGAAATAAAATATTTAATGTTTTCATTTCTTCGTTTTGGTAATAAGAAGGGATTCGTTGAAAAGTAGGGATTGGAGTGTTCTATACCTACGCTCCTTCTCCCACCCTTGCTACATCAGATATACATCGTGAAGTGAAAAAATATATAATAAAATGATTTTATACAATGTGTAGGTATACTTTATTATTGTACAGTTCCACTTAATTCGATATAATTTTTCATGGATTCAAAAAGAGTTTTCATCGTTGCAAACCTTCACAATTATAGTATTCTCCATTCGTAGAAGCGAAGTATTAAATATGAAGTATTTTCAAATAAAATATTCAATATTTCGTTTTCTCGCTCTGGTAACAAGACAAAGTGCGACGTTAAGTTCTGCCACTCTTTTTTTTATTGATAAGACGCGGCAAACGAGCGTACGGGTCACCTGATAGTGAGTGATCACCGTCGCCTACGACTCAGTGTAACTCTAGGGGAGCTACAGGAGCGTTAGCCGGCCTTTAACGTGGATGGGCACCGGGGCCCGGCATTACCCAATGCGAAACGCAATGACCAAAATCACTACTTAACGTCGGTTTTAAATGCCGGGGGTGGTAACAATCCGGTCGAGTCTGCCCATTCGTGTTGCCATTTCTGACAACGTGACTCTCCCACACGTACTTTAATCGCCTCTTACGACACCATCAATCAGTTCTAGGGTGATTCTATTCTATGCCGGAATCAATTGGCGGAAAATAGGGAATGGAAAGAAATGTCTCAACACTGAGTTCCCTCCACCAACAGTGCCATGAATGGGGTAAAGCGTGAACCTGAAAATACAAACACAAAATAGTAATGAAACCCTTAACTTCCAGATCGTAGGTATAACGGACCCTAAGGGCAGGAAATATTACATCGCGGCCGCCTTCCCCTCCGCCTGCGGGAAGACCAACCTGGCCATGATGACCCCCTCGCTGCCGGGGTACACGGTGCAGTGCGTGGGCGACGACATCGCGTGGATGAAGTTCGACGACGAGGGGGTCTTGAGGGCCATCAACCCGGAGAACGGGTTCTTTGGAGTAGCGCCGGGTGAGTCATGGTGACTGGCCTTAGCAGGTTGCAATATGGAGTGTGAGTGAGATCGGTATCGTATGGAAAAATCTGCATAATTTTTTGGTTCAATGCTGGATGGTGGTTACTTTTTGTTTTTTTTTTTTCATTTTCTTAAGATGGATACGAATCATCAGTCTGGACAGTCGCATGATCGTGCTTATGCACCATTAAAGATCCATACAATAAAGATAATTAATATGAATTGCCTATCGTGGCGCAGCGGCACAAGAGTGTAACCGACAGGTTCTGGGTTCGATCCCCAGTCGAGGAAATGAAATATTTAATATTTTCAATTTAATTTTTTTAATGTTTCATTTCTTCGCTCTGGTAATAAGGCAAAGCGCGGCGTTGAGTTCCGCCACTCAATACGCAATGCCTCAAATTCGGCGGAAAGTAGGGAACGGAAGTGGCACGGAGTGTCTTTACACTAGGTTCCCGGGTTCCCTATGCCCACCGTGCCTTGTGCGGGACACAGCGTGAAGCTGAAAAAAGAGAAAAAAAAATATCAATGGACATAAAATATTAACTTGTCCATCATTCTCCAGGAACATCGCAATCAACAAATCCAATAGCAATGTCATCGATATTCAGCAACACGGTGTTCACCAACGTGGCTGAAACACATGATGGGGGAGTGTGGTGGGAGGGCATGGGTCCCCCTCCCAGCTCTCTCGTCGACTGGAAGGGGAAAGCTTGGGAACCAGGAATGGGGAACGCAGCCCATCCTAACTCTAGGTCAGTAGAAGCAAAACGGTGATAAAAATTAGTTAATATTTGTAATGTAATTAATTTTTTGTAAGTGATTTAAACGTACTTTAAATATTGTCATGATTTATTTTTTTTACTACTTTTCTTTCATAATAGCTTTCTCCGGGTTGATCTTGTAGATGCTTATGTCCAATGAAATATTGTCGTGGCAGTTTTCCATTCACTTCTATTTATTTAGTTTTACTTCTACTTTTGTAAAGTAATATAACCTTAGGTATTTCATTATTTGTGTGGTTATTTAAGCTATATTATAAACATATAGGTATGTACGCGTTTTTTAATGTCTCGGAAAACGCACAATGGTCTATTCTTTAACCTTAGTTAATTGGAAAATTTTAAAGAGAAATGCTATATATTTACTTAACTTTATAATATATATTTACCATATTAATTTAAATAAAACTTAAATTACAAATACAAATACGCGCGTACACACACACATATGCAAAATGAAATAAGTGAATAAGTAAAAAGCAATGGTTGGTGTCCACAGGTTCTGCACGCCGGCGCGCGAGTGCGCCAGCATGGACCCGCAGTGGCAGAGCGCGGCGGGCGTGCCCATCGCGGCCGTGCTGCTGGGCGGGCGGCGGCCGGCCGGCGTGCCGCTCGTGCTGCAGGCGCGCGACTGGCGCCACGGCGTCTTCCTGGGCGCCGCCATGCGCTCCGAGGCCACCGCCGCCGCCGAGCACGCGGTACACACACACACACACACACACACATACACACACACACAACACACACACATACGTATGTATTCTCAATAGACATTTATTATTATTCTTCATTTCAACAGAGTAAAGAAGTGATGCACGATCCGTTCGCAATGCGGCCATTCTTTGGATACAACTTTGGGGAGTATCTGCAACACTGGCTCAGCATGGAGAGACCAAATAGAAAGATGCCCAAGATATTCCACGTCAATTGGTTCAGAAAGGATGAACAGGTGATTTGAAATTAATAATATTTTTTTAAATTTTACTAATTAGATGTATTACATGTACCTAAGTATATATAAAATGATTTTAGTTGATTTGCCGATGTTTATTTATTATTAATTAATAAAAGTTAATTTCATCATTATTTCATCATCGCTATCATAAAACTTTTGTCAAAATATGCATTCAACATATCTATATTTATTACACTTTTAGATAAAAATGACATTTTTGTTTATTTTGAAATTGTATTCTAAAAAGAATATAAAAAATAAACCACACTTTATACCTGATAATACTGTCTTCATTTTTTGTTTTATATAATTAATCGATTTGTACATTAATAAAATCCAAATATGTCCAAAATTTTAAAATTATAATATACGTATATACAATAAAATGTACCAATTGCAGGGTAAATTCCTCTGGCCCGGCTTCGGGGAGAACTCGCGCGTGCTGGAGTGGGTGCTGCGCCGCGTGGCCGGGGAGCCCTGCCACCGCGACACCGCGCTGGGGCTCGTGCCGGCGCGCGGGGCGCTCCACACCGCCGGCCTCCGCGTCGACGAGGACCAGCTCTTCAGTGTGCCTAAGGACTTCTGGCTGAAGGAGGTGAGAATACATATTTTAGGCCTGTCGTAACGCCGTGCGGGATACAGTGTGAAGCTGACAAAAATATTTTATTTAATGATATAAAATACCATTTATATACTTTTATTTTATTATTTTTTTTCATTTTTTATAACATAGGTATATATAATACAGGTATTTCTTTCGATCGTAATTCGGAGTAGTAGTGTTTTAACAAAGCGTGAAGAGAAGATTTTTTTTCTATTTTAATATTGTTATTGTAAAACAACAATGAGTGTGAACTTAGGTTAAAATATGCTTATTTAGAAATTGTTTAATAATTTCAACGATACGATTTGAACCCGCGCCCCAAATTTTTATACGGTTTCTCAATAAATAATCCAACTAAGTTGGTCTGGTAAAAAAAACACAACGCATGCAATATACATAAAATTAAAAAGTTAATAACAAAAGGAATTTTAAGACTGTACACTTTACAGATACGTTCTGTAGTTGATATAAATTTACTAGCTATAGAAGCGATATATTCAAAAAATATAACTTAAAAAATCTTTCTTTATATACCAACATAGAAATTAAGATTGAATAAATTTCTTATATTTTTTTTAGGCTGAAGCTATCGAGAAGTATTTCAAGGAGGAAGTTGGAGAAGATCTACCAAAAGAGATGTGGGAAGAACTGAATAATCTTAAGAAGAATATTAATCAATTGTAGATTAATAATAGCCAAATAAAAAATAGGATAATATTAATTTTAAGTGTACTACTATACTCATAAAAAAACATCAGACTTTTAAAAGTATTTATAATTATAATACTATTAAAAAGAAATTTAATAGAAACTTATTCTGAACTGTATTTATTTGTTCTGGCAACATTAATGAAAAACATAAGGCTGTGCTCTTTAGACTAGAAAATATAAAATATATATTTGTACATAATTTTATAAATTAAATAATCTGTATTTTTAAGAAATATATATTATGATTCTCTGTAAATTTTTGTTTTATTTCAAAAAAAAAAAACTAATAGCAGTCGTAGGACTGCCGATAGAAGTGAAAACGGAAGTATTAAGTAGAGAGTAATTAAAACTATATGCAAAAATGATATAATTTTTTTTATGTTTTATTTATTAGTTACATATGATGGGTTAAACAAATCATGAACAAAATATAAATACAAAGTGGTTGAAAAAATAATTAATATGCAATTATCTTAATTATACATAGTATATATATTTACACGGATTTCAATGAATTCAAGTTTGAACATTATTTTCATTATTTACATCATTGTCATCATTAATTTCGACAATACTTAGATTATCTGTTATCGTTCAATCATTTCATTGTATTCTAAAAAAGATACAATAGGTACTGCTACTATAACGTATTGGTGACGTGACTCACAAAATTATACTTATCCAAAAATCATCCAACGCGCACAAAATACAGTCAGAAATAGTCGTATATCAGAAATAATGTATTAGTGTATACGTGTACACAGGCTACTGCGCGTGCGCTAGTTTGGGTCTCCATAGCGATATTATCATTAGCATGTCGGTGACGCGAACCGAAGATTTTACCCTCTACCAAAACGCTCAACGCGCCTAAAGAAATTTTCACTTCAAATATTACCAAAAATACACTAATAAGAAGAGTGAAATAAAAACACTTATACAACAAATTATATATGATACAAAAGCTCGATGCCTCTATATATCCATCATCAACTTATTACCAGAAAAATCAACAATTTTTTAAAATATAAGCAAAATAAGATTTTCAAATTATCCCTGATTATAAAAATACAGACAAATAATGTTAACTAAAATATATATAATTTGCTATAAATTTGTTTACCGCATTTTTTTATCAGTGTATGACAACGCTCCGCTCAATTTTATAGTTGTTGCGTAATAGAATGAACCAAGGATTTTTCTTGAGAGATTCAATGTACGTAATTTTCACTCCAGGTGATAATCGAACCTACACCTTCGAGTTTGATGCTGAGCCTCTGCACCATAAATAAATCGATTTAAATCTACACATATAACATTCTTTATTCTAATTTCATATTTTTTTTACATACAGTAATAATGTTTTAACATTTCTATAAATTTCATAAGCAAAAATAATAAAAACGGATTCGTTTTTCAAATATTTACTATAAAATAAGTCGTATAACAATATTTATCTCACGTAAAAAAAATCCTTACATTAATTGTACTTATTTTAAATATAAAACTATTTCATATGTTTAGCAGAAAACACCCGGACGCCATCTTGCGTAGAAGCGCGCGCGTATTTCGTTAATAGAGCATTCACATTTAACTTTTCTGTCGCATATAATCTGAAATATACATTTTAATTGAAACATTGCAAAGATAGTATTATGAAATTATAAAATATTTTTCTAAATATGTGCCTTAGTAGCGTCTTATGAGTGAAAATATAACCTCTTTTGGGGAATTGATGTGGTTTCGATGAGAAGGCGATTTTTCCCTAATTAATCTCATTTTTAAAAACCTAGGGCATAGCCAATTTACTATTTTTTATCGACAAAAATACTTACTGAACATACGGCGATATTTCCTGAACAGTCCATTTGGCTTTGGTTTGGAATAAAACCTTGAACCTTTGGTTAATGTCTTCAGGCAAGTCTTTCTCGGAGAAACCCCACACAACTTGAGGTGACGACGATTTGTCTATTAAAGCTATACCAGAAAGTAAAGTTTCCTAAAAAAATTTAAAACATATCTATATATTTGACTTAGCTTTGACTTGACAGTGGACGAGGCGAAAGAGGTATGCCGAGACCGTAGCGTTTGGCGCTCCGTTCTCTCTGCCTACCCCGCTAGGGATATAGCGTGAAGATAAGTAAGTAAGTATATTTGACTTAAATTTGTAATATTATCTCGATTTCTATTTTTACAAAAAAAAAACGACATAAGAACTATTAATGGCTTATCTAATATGAAAAAAAAATAATCCACCGTTATAGCGTAGTTACACATCCACTCAATTTTAACATAAAATCTATGGACTCGATTCTGTCAGGGAGACGAATTATATTCCAAAAAGTACTGTAATATATACTTACACTAGTTGTCATCCCCTCAGGTACAGAATCCTTCCACGCTTGCAAAAATTCAGCTAAATTAAATTTCCCAGCGCTTTTTAAGAGAACTCTTGCCAAAAAACGGCAAACTTTGTCCTGTTTATACTCATAGTACTGAATACCATCTTCACAGATCGACTCTAACGTGTAAAACAAGAACATTGCCTCCAAAATACATTCTGGCACCAATTCTTTTAAGCTTTCTAACGTTATTTCTTTTGATATTTTATTCAATGGCCAAGAGTTTTCCTCTATTAAGTCCAACATGTGCGATAAAACGCGAAATTCGTAATCGAATTCCAACAATCGATAATAATCATCGATTTTAATCGCTTGGATCTTAATCAACTCTGCATCTAATTCTTCTTTCGATGCCTGTATTTGATCTAAAATGGCGTCGTAAGTAAAAAGTTTTGTTTTGTCGACGTCATATTCTAATTCTAATCCCTGATACATGCTTTTTTCTAGAAGTTTCCTTAGTTTGGACAAACGAGGCTTACAAGGCTTTAATTCGTAATAAGTAAAGAATGTATTAAGTATATCTTTGTTGACTATTTTTCTGGGAGGTCTGCCGTCATCGGAATCGGTGGACTTATTTAAGCTAGTGTTAGATCTATCGAAAGAAGTGTCAGAATCACTTTCCATAGAATTATTGGCAATGGTCTCATCGAGGCCAGTGGATGAAGCGAACAATAAATCGGGAATTAAAAGTAAGCTATTTGAAGTTTCAGCTTCTTTGATATCATATGTTTTGTTACTTGTACATAAGACTGCATTTTCATCTGGATCACCTTAAATATACACTGTAGATAAATAAATAAACTATAATATATATGTAAATATATATTTCAAAAATGTCTTCAAGATATAAGGCATTATGTTAATTATTTTCCAATGATCTCCTAAATACGATGAATAGCTGGTTTTGTGGTTAAACTAAACGCCACGCTAAGTCTGAGGAATTAAGCTATATTAGTTGGCTCTTGAACAAAAAAATCATAATTTACTAACCTTTAAATAACAGTTGGTGACCACTTTCTATTTCTTTTAATAAATTATCATCTAACAGCATAAGTTTAAAATTATTACTTTGTTCGCTTGGATCTGGAAACCTAAGTATCTGAGTAATTTCAGTCAATTCCGATTCATGAAGTTTAGCTATTTTTATAATTTTTCTAACGTCTTCTGGAGTCCTTTCCTCACTAAAAAATATTAAGAATACATACATTTTGTAAAGCAAAACTTAAAGGTTTCTTAAAATTCCGCAAAAAACTACACATTTATAATCTGTACAAATAATGACATAAAAAAATGTCAAAATTGACATTCAAGATCGGCCGAGTACAACCGAACCTCACAATTTTTCTACGTGATTGCAAAATCACGTCACATTATACTATTAGTGTAGTAAATTTAGTGTAAAATAAACGAAAATGTCTATATTTGGTGACATACTGCCGATGAACAAGAATGAAGATAAAAAACAGGGGACGAATCTTTCACCGTACTTAAACTTTGATCCTAACTATATATCAAAAGTGCAACCAGAGTTCCTCTATCCTGATGAAAGCCACATGGCTTCCACAGCAAGACGATCTAATGTAGCTTTGCCTATTATAGGCATGTCTTTTATAACTGGTTCAAGTAAGTCTTTCATTATTCTAAATAATTGAAGATAACCTCGAAAACATTTTACATAACAATTTCAAATATTTACACTATTATCTATGACTATTATTAACGATTGGTGGTTTTAATATTAACTTAATATTAAATAATTTCTTGTTTATAAATACAATTACTACATAAAAATGTTATTATATTTGTCTTTCTTAAATGAAGACAATTTTTTTAATAATAAAAATATTCTTTCTTATAGGCATGGGAGGTATGGCTGGTCTGTATAAAGGATTAAGAGCAACAACACTGGCGGGACAAACTGGCAAAGTTAGAAGGACACAACTGATAAACTATGTTATGAAACAAGGTTTGTATAATGCTTATAAATCATTCTAATTTTCATATTACATGCTATAAATGGCAATGAAGGAATGTAATAATTCCCTCTTGCATTCAATTTGCATATTCACTAGTAAATGATAATTATTATTTTTTAATTTAACTAGAAATTTTGTAATTTGCTTATTTTTTAATAATATAAAATATTTTGTGTGGTTTTATAACAGGCACAACAACAGGATGCACATTAGGCATATTAGCTTCAATGTACTCTACCATGGCACTGGGAATAACTTGGTTAAGGGATAAAGAGGACACAACCAACACATTCATAGCAGCTACAGCAACCGGATTACTTTATAAAAGCACAGCAGGCCTTCGATCAATGGGCCTCGGCGCCGCGGCCGGAATAACCCTTGCAGGGATATACACACTTATCACAGATAATGATAATATATGGAGTAAAGCTAGATATATAAGAATGTGAAGTTGCCAGCCACTTTAGTTTTGTAAATATTGGACTGATATATTTTTAATTGTAGTCATATAGATGATAAATTGGATCCCCCAGATGGTTTATTTAGTACATGTTTTTTAGTCACCATATAAATTTAAGTTTTTTGTTTATCTATTGCAAATAAGAATGTCATAGTCATCTTGATCATCATATCATATAGTTTGAGTACACTGCTCACCAGTAGCATAAATAACCATAATGAATTAATCAAAATCCAAAAAAAACAGTAAAACCTAATTAGGAAACTTTAAACAATGTATATTATTATAGTAAACACATAAAAAAACTAAAATTTTCTTTATTGTGGATTATATTAATTTTATTAAATAAACTGAACAGATGATTTTTTTGAGTTATGCAGATGTATTTGGGGTTAACAATTTATTGTCATTTATGTCTATCCTGTGAGCACCAAAGCACCTGACAAGTACGAGACTTATCTACTCCATGTCTTCCTACTTGTAGGTCAGTGCAACTAAACCTGCCTCCGACTGTGGGCCCATTGGAGCGGGACTAGCACAATTTCTTTAAGCCATAAATAAAACTATTTGTTTCAAAAAGTACTTGTTTTATTTATTAATTATAAGTAATTATTCTACATTATATATACATTTCTTAAGTAAAAGCGAAAGTGGCCTATCTCTAAATTTTTTATATTTTCACATCAAAGACAGACACTTCTTTTATTACTGTATTAAGTTTTATTATATATTTTAACAATTTGAAATAAATATGTTTAAAAATTTATGTCGGTATTTTACAAAAACAAATATTGACGGTTACATAATAGATAGATATAAGAACATTTCCATATGAAACACTCAATTTTGGACTACAGGTGATATAAGAAAAGGCTGAGCGCGATATGAACCCACACTTACAATAATTTATAAGAGATAAAACAATTAGATCTTGCTAAAATACGAAGTTAATAACAGCAATTGTCAAGAGATGGCGTTAATGGCACGTACAACTAAATGACCATAGGACGAGTAGAAGATATTTTTGAGGATTGCATTGAGCAAACAAAAATAATATATTAACTAATCTTACGAAGGATATTGCTAGTGAGCACACTTATACTAATTATGTGTATTTTACAACTTTTTAACAATTCTCAGGGTTCTGCAGGAATCAGTTACTTACTAACATTTAATATATAAAAGGAAAAAAATGTGTAGGTGATAATGTACAGGTTTTTATAGCTTTCTATACAGCGATGCGATCTACTATTACAATAATTTCTTTAATTAACTGTATTGAATAATAAAATAAGTAGTATTCTGTATTGAAGACATTGTCCAGTTTACAGTACATTCAACTTAATTTTAATAAAATCTACACTTCTTAGCTTCACACTGTACCCCGCACACGGCAGAGTAGGCAAAGGGAACTTGGGAACCTAGTGTTAATACACTCATTTCATGAATGAAAACATGAAATATTTAATTTTAAATTATTAAATATTTCATTTCCTTGATTAGGTTCGAACCCTAATCAACACCACCCACAGTGCTGTTCGAACCATAACCTGTCGTTTAAAATCACACGCTTGTGCTATTGCGCCACGACGGGCTCATTTTAGTAAAATTATAACTTTATTTGTTTCACTATAACATGAAGTAATATTACTTGTCCGATAATTATTAATTTATTTTAATTCTAATCTTCAATTTCAAAGCCAAAAGGTTTGTTTCGACTACTACACAATGCACTTAAGAATTAAATAATTTTAGCTATTGGTTTCCCGACTTATCTGTGGAAATTCGCGGTGAATATTTTTTTTTTAACTTTGGCACCAATATAAAGTAGCAAATGCTTGTCAATTGCGTAAATATTATGACAACGATAAGATAGAAAATACGATATATTCCAAATATATATTTTAAGATAACGTTCTAAGCGCCGACCGGTTTCTTAAAAATAGAAATTTGCGATTTAACAAACAGCCTATATAATATGTAAATTAAGCAAATTTATAATTAATATTTTATTTTATATTAGAACAAGAAAAGTAAAAACACTCGAATGCTCTGAATGAACTGAAATCAGTTTAAAAAGAACAAATGCAAATTACTACAATAATTAATATTTATGCAAGAATCTTCACTTAAATTATTAATTCAATTAATCACAAAAATGTTAGTCTTAATAACACAATACAGAATATCATTTTACATTATTATTTTTCTTTCTTAGCTTCACACTGTATCCCGCTCGAGGCAGGGTAGGCAGAGGGAACCCGGGAACCTAGTGTTAAGACACTCCGTTCGTTGCGTGCATTGCGTGTTGAGTGGCGGAACTCGACGCCGCGCTTCGCCTTATTACCAGAGCGAAAAAATGAAACAATAAATAATTAAATCGAAAATATTAAATATTAATTTTATTTCATATATTTTTATCATTATTCAAAAGGCAATACTAAATAAAACACAATATTTTCATAATGATAGATAACCACTATCGCAATACGACATTATCTTACATAATATAAACCAAGTAAAGCTTACTGTACATTACAGTTTTATGCCAATGATAATAAAATTAATAGTTTATTTAAATGATTTGCACGTGTTCTTCATTTTTAAACATAGAGAAATCCTACAGACCGAGTAGTCGTGGCCGTCTAGAAATTAGGTTTTCTGAATTTTGGCGCATTGTTCACATTCACAGAAGAAAGTTATCAACAGTATAAAAATTTTTCAATTTTACAGAATTAACGACTCGTACTGTAAAATATTTTTTTTCTTTATTGTTTGTTTAATATTTTAATAATTCCAGATAATATTTTAACTGTTTCCCAACCGTCTTGTATTTTATTTTATTTAAAACTAAATTTTAGAAACAAATTTATTTAAAACTAAATTTTAAACACTATCTAAGAGTATGTTATATGTCAGCAATGGATGTACTGGATGATGACATTTATCATTTTATGGAGATTCATTTAGCATTTTTTTATACACTAAAAAATGTTTTAAAATTATCTTTAAGCACAATTGGACACAGTCATGTTAAAATAATATTAAATAAATTTTTAAATATTTTTTGTTTTTATCAAGAATGAAAATAGCTCCATGTTATTAACTAGCATCCAATTTACTAACATTTTTATGGATGCTCCATTGCAACAATTGCATATTATTTTTACAAAGGCCTTATCCTAATTGACAGACATTTTATTATGCACATTTATTAACAAAATAATAATAAGTAACAATAAGTATTTTTTTAAATATTTAATAATATCCATTTTTTTTAAAGGAAAGGTTTTAATTATTATATTGCTATGTAATGTGAAGCAAGTATTTAATTTATCAAAAAAAATCATAACATTATAATTAAATGGCAAAAAAAACCGATACAGAACTCACACATTTGCCTACTTTAAAGTCATATTACTTTGATTTGAGGGATGTAATATCACTGTATTTATTAAGTATTATATGGTATAATATGTAAATAAAGTATTCTTGACACAAAATTCTGTTATTTTAAATATAAAATGATGTACATGTATTTACAATATTATAGGAAGTAGAAAATAAATAAAAAATACTTCAGTTAAATATACTTGAACCATAAAAGATAAAAATTGTTAAGGTTTTTAAAATGTATTCAAACTTTAAAAACTTAAGTGGAACAGAATTAATTTTTCAAAAACCAAGTTTGTAGTTTAAAATGGTTTTTTTATCAGTTTCATTGTTAAAAACTATTAAGAAATTTAGAAAAGAAATTTCTCTGAAGGATTACTTGTAGAGTTCTCATGCAACTTGATTAGACAAAGTTACTTTAAAAAAACATACATTAACACCATCAGAATTTACTTCATTTGCTCCATTCAATTTATCTATATATCTCTTCTAATATTAAAACACATTTAAAGGGGCACTTGGGCTGTATGTCCCAGGCACTACTAAGAGTGTCTCATCCTGTAACACCACCTTATATGGTGATTTCATAGAACAGTAAATAGTTTCTTCTCTTTTAGGAAATTTCTAGGAATTAACTGATAATATTTCTTAGACTGATAAATGGCTGAAAGTATTTATATATAGATATAGTGGTAATATGAAATTTTTGTACACTTACTTCAGAACTTGTCAATCATAAGAATGATAGATGTAATAATGTCTTTGATTTTCGCGATTGTTATACATTTTAAACGAAACACTTTTAAACCCCGTGGTCACGGGTAGACTCTACCCGTGACCACGGACTACTGTAAAGTGTTCGAAACGTCGGGTTTCCCAAAAATGTTTACCATTCAATATACGTGATTAATCCGTTTAAAAGTGTTTCATTTAAAATGATAGATGTGTTACATTTACAACACAATATATTCTAAAAGATACATAAAATAAAAATCAAAAAAACACCTACATTATTTAATTATTATAAAATATAACTATTTTAATTTCTTTACAGTTGTAAAAATAGTATAACTATTTTATGGATGCTATATATTGTATAATGTGAAACTTTACATTGGAATTATATTTAAAAATGGGTAAAATCTGTTTTGCAGTATTTAATAGGAATTATTTGAATGCAGCAGATTATTTGTTTAATGAGTTAAATATTATTTTAACTATGGTTTATATTAAAATTTAAAAGCCATAATAATGCATTTGCATATTCTAAAATAGTTAATTTGGTTAACTGTTTTTTTACTACTTTAACTAGAGCATGACAAAATGAAACCCTACTGAACACTTAAGTATATTGTAAGTTATTATGCAATCAATAGAGATTATCTAAAAATATTCATTTCATATATTAATGAAACTAAAACTTAATGGAAGATTGAAAATATATGCTAGTCTGTTTTAAAAATATTGTAACTCTGTCATTAAGTTATATATAGGAAAATATGATTTACAGTTAGAGATATTTTACATGCAAGTTATAGTCCTACAATAGTTATGTTTTAATTGAACTTTGCAGTCAGCGCTGCATCCTCTCAACCCTGAGGAGCAGCAATGTGTATGTCACGATGCTGCATTCAAAATAGACTTCATATCATCAGGAAGAACACAATTCAAATCATCTAGCCTTCTTGCTAATAAAGTCCGGGTGTTGCCGGCAACTGGTGGATCACTTTTTAGAACTTGACGTAACTTCAAGACCATGTCAACTATCTCCACTTCCTTTTTGCCAACTGACCACATTTTCAAATCGCTCTCAGCTAAAGCTTCTAATTGTAAAGCATGTAATTTGTTTGTCAATTTACTGTGTCTTTCATGGAACCATGCACTGAAATTTGGTGTTTTAAAAAAGTTTCTATAAAGTCCTATCCAGTCCCCTTTTATCCCTGTCGTCAGATGAGGTCCAGCTTGTTGTAATGTTGAAAAGAAATCTTCAGGATTAAAGGGATTTGGTATAGGTGGAGCTCGAAAAGGTGATATATTTTTCTGTAAAGGCATCAGTGACGCCATATATCTTTCCAATGGTATCATGAAACTTTGTGTTAGTTCTAAAAGATGTCTCTTTACCATAGCAGTTTGTACTTCAGATGGGCGGTCTGTCCTTATGCCATTATGTAGTTTTTTGATGATTGCCTTATCTTTTTCTAAAAATGCTTTATATTGTGTATAAACACCAGGAGCTGTATCTAAATGCTTTATATTACCAACTTTCCTTAATTTTGTTTTGATTGAAGCTGAGTCACTTAATTTGATAGTGTGAGGCCAGTGTTGTAATGTCTTAGTAAAGAAAGGATTGGTCACACCTAAAATTACATAAGGTGGGTTGAACTGCTTACGAGTAAACTCTTTAAACTCACTGTCATGTATTGTGAAATAAGGTCTATACTCAGCTGCATATGGTAGAGGCTGAATGAGATATGTCAATGCTTGCACCATCGCAGAACATTCTGTTGGGGAACTTGCCATTACCACTATAGGTTCAGCAGTTAAAACTAGCTCCCACAGTAAGTGTAGGTGCGATATTACACTGGCTAAGGCATCAAATACATTAACATCTTGAATAGAAGCAAGTATGTGCGGTATGTTAGGTGAATGCACTTGTTTTATTATGTCTGACCTTGACACTTTCCCTGTCTGTTGATTAGGAACATATGACTGAAAAACAGTACCTAAGACTGGTAAAAGCATGTTTTGGCCAGCATCCAGTGGTGGCCATCTATTTATATCATGGCATGCTGCTTCCAAGCTATTCTCTCCATCTTCAAAATGCTTTGGTGCTATTAAATGGATGACCTTGTAAAACAAATTAATAAATGGCAAACGTGTAAGTAAAATTATGCTTTTCTGAAAGTATCCTCGAGGCAATGAAGGATCTTTGACTTGACGAAAATAAACGAAGCCCCAGTAGTGCGTTGAGTCCGCGCGGAGCGTTGGCACACTGTCCTCATTATATATCAACTGTTGAGGCGTAAGTGGAGCAAGAGATCGCAGTCTCACGTGAAATTGAGTATCACCCATGCATCCTGAATTCGAATCGGGGAAAGCTAAATAGCAAATATTGCATTTTTCTTGGTCCGTCAATTTTACGCCCGGAGGGTAGACGCATTCCATTGCCTGCCCAAGTTCGAGATCGAACGTGACCACGCAAATGCAGTGAAGCCAATCCGAGAACCTGCTCCATTTCGCATCAAATTCCCGTTCATCCGATGTCGAAATGTCACTGTCCGAATAACTTTCCAGTCCACAAGCCATTGTTATTTAAAAATGTTCACACATGTTGCAATTAATGCCACGCGACACTTCGTTTGTTTAAATTATTAAATAAAATAATAACATTGTTTACACAAGAGACATTACTCTTTGTCAACAGCGTATGAAAAAACACAAGAAAATTATAAAGATAGCCCGCGACAGCTGTTCCGTCAACATGGCCTCGCGCGCCAAAACTGAAGTGAGATTCAAGCACATTATAAACTTGAGTCATATACTCTATAATTAAAGAAATATAATAACGTAAATTACCTGGTTTCCATTATTTCTTTGATTTACTTAAAGAATTAAGAAGGTGTTTTCAGAAATAACTACACAGAAATTAAAATGTAAGTAAAAATAATATGACGAGCACCAAACTTCGTAAATAATGACGTTTCGTTTCAAGCAAATTATGTTGTTTAGAGTAAGAGTGTGAGCAAAAAATGTCTAAAATGTTTAGTATTTAATATCTCTTGTTACAAAATGATCAGCCCTTATCGTTTTCGGTAATGTCAAATAAATGAGCAAAAAAATCTTAATTTTACCAATTCTAGTCTGGAGAACTTTTCTATATTATGTAACCTATTTTGCCCTAAAGTGTTAAAAATCTACATGTAATGATGATGTTTGGGCAACCCTTCAATATAAATAAATTGGAAAACAGAATTGTATTACATTACATTTTTGGGAAAATGTGAAGAAAAAGTCACTGTATAATATGCAATATGTAGTAAATATTTTACTAAGTAAGAATTTACTTTATCAATACTATATAATTATTTCTTCTCTGAATTAAATTGGGAAAGGATATCACTGAAATGATTTATTTAGTTATCATAATTTATTTTTTTAAATTAGGAAAATCATTCTAATTATTATTGAGAAAAATAAAACAAATCATTTGACTATGGGCTATTATATTTATTTTCAAATTAAATACAGAATCTATGGACCAGACAATGCCAATATGACAAGTGATCCATTAAAAATATTTAATGTTGTTAATTCCATTATTTAACTAAATACATCAAACTTTTTAATTATTATAAAAAAATCTATGACTTTACACATTTTAAACATTCAAATTTGTATATAATAATTATATTTCCCAAATTACATAATTAACCTTTGTCTATAGAGGAATGTTCAGATACAAAAAAATGATATTGCAGGAAAATCAGATTATTCTCTATGAAAATAAAAATGGAGAAATAAATAATGATAATCAAATAAAATGATTTATGAATATGATAATGATTAACCTATATCTACTTTAAGCACAAACATTATTTTGAAAAATTATAATACAATCCTAAATAAAATAATCAATACCATAGTAAAATGATGGCAACACAAAATATAACAATTTAAGAAATATTTTATGCACCAATTAAAATTACAGTTACAGTAAAACGAAATATAGGATTCAATTGAGCAGTACTGTCCATTAAATGGCAAATGCTTACAAAAATAATTTAATTAAAATATAAATAAGATTTATATTTAATGGTTGCATAAAATATCAAAAAAACAGAAGCAAGAATTCTAAAAGTAATAATTGTCGTCATCAAGATGATGTTGATGTCAATAGAAATATGGCAACACTTGGACAGTATTCAAAATTTCAAGAACATGTATGATTAAAAAAATAAACAATATTGTGTATAAAAAATATATAATCGCAATTTGAATGACAAAGCACATATTATTTTAAGCTGTGGCTTTAAACAACACTCACACACTCATAACTCACTATTGCAAACACAATGTTTAATGTTGCAAAATATCAAAAAAATAAGTATAAAATTTCTAATAAAAAAATAATTTCTGCAATCAAAAAAGTAAATATTAAATAAACATATATATTTTAAAATAATTGAATTGCACATAAAATGTAAATAATATTATATTGAATTAATTAAGTTTGTAAGTCACTTAAGTATTTTTTTTCTATCTCATTCTAAATAAGGCAAAAGTAATAAAGTTTACATCCACAGCTATACAACGAAAAATCAATTAACTATTAAATAATTATTCTATTATAATTATTTGAAATAAAGGTGCCAATGGCTCAGTGCTCAGAAATTAATAAAAAAAATTCTACCTGACTGTTATTACATTGAATTTGAATTTAACCATGACAGTTAGTCTATGATGATATCATCTACAAACAAGTTACTAAAGTTCCATTTAATTATCGAAATTTAATATCAACTTCATAGACTCATTTGCTAATAAAACAATAAAGATGGCAATTCAAATAGCTGAGTTGGCATTTTAAACCAATATCTCTGTATAATAACAATTATTTGCCGTAACATTTTATAATTTTATAATTGAATTTATTAAAATATAAGAAAATAGAAAAATCTCGAAACAAAAACCAAGAAAAACGACTTCCAAAATCGATAAAAGAATGACCATAAGTTGATGATATTTCAGAATAATTATTACAAATACCTTAAAAAGAACTAATTATGAACATCTGTATCACACTGTCGAGAAACAATAAGGCGGTAGAGAACTTACCTTTATATGCTTGTTCTATTAAAATTATATTGTCATAGTAAAATATGAAGGTGTTCTTGTATTATACTACAATATTATATCTCACTGTTAATTAATTATAACACATTTTAATTTATTAAAAATATGTTAAAAGTAAAAATTTGTTAAAGACTCTTGTGGCACAGATACATAGACTGACTGAGAATGTAATGCTTGTAGATTGAAATTCTAACAGGCAAACCAACTATTTTTATATCCTTGGTCCAGAAGGATTCTTCATCCTTTTTTTGTCTTATAGAAATAAGACAAAAAAAGGATGAAGAATCGTTTTAGCATATCCTGCTCTATCCAGGATATTACTTGAATGAAAAAAAAATTATATTAAATATATTAAAATAAACACAATAATATTTCACTATAGACTTATAAATTTTCTGAACATCAAACACATATATAGCCTTATCTACCATATTTAATAACATTTGCCATACTATTGCCAAGTCGTATTGCTTGCCATATTAGGGTTGGGTGGGAACGGATTGGGAAACTGTCCAAGGTTCAAACCACTAAATTGTTGAGACAATTGAGATTGTGATTGATTTTGATTGAAAAAGTTTGGTTGAAACGGTTGATTTTGTTGATTTTGCTGCTGTGGTGGCATTTGAGACGGAAACGCCTGAAACTGATTCGGCATAGATTGGAACTGGTTGAAAGATTGAATACCGTTTTGCATCGGCATATTATTATACGGTTGATAAGTACCAAATGGGAATGCGGGTTGAACAGGTTGTTGAACAGGATTGAACTGACTTGCTAAAGTGTTACTTGGAGTTTGACTATATAGGGCTAAAATACTGTCTTTTGTTAGCTTAGACTTTTCCTTTTCCGTGGGCGCTGGTTGCTTGAAGAAGTTTTCTTCTTCAGTTTTTAGATCGGATTTTGGTTCCTCTGTTTTCGGTTCTAAAGGCTTCTCTGGTGCTGAGAAGAAACTGGAGAATATGTCATCATTTGTTGATGTTTTCGGTTCCGGCTTGGTTGTATCTAGTCCTAAGAGGTCTGCAGATCCGTTTGATGTTTTACTAGTTTCTGGTTGGCTTGTTGGGGTGTTTCTACCCAATTTGGGACTCACTGACGACTTGGGTTTCGGTAGGCTGGGTATCACATCCGATTTCTGTAAATGAAAAATGTATTATAACAAGTGTACAACAAAATTATGCTGAAACCTATATATGGTGGAAGTGAGTTCATTTCTGTACTTGCAAAATCATTATAATTATTATTTTTTTTCATAACTAAAGCCAGCCATAGCATTTTCCCTGTCTTTCTTAGTAAAGTTTGCTTCTGATTAGTCCATTAATTGCAAAATTTTTAATGGCAAAATTGATACGGCAAAAAAAATACTTACCTACAGGTATGCAGAAACGAAATATTTAATAATTGAATTTCTTCGTTAGGGTAAGAAGGCAAAGCGTAGCGTTGAGTTCCTCCAGTCAAAATGCAATCAAAATGCAACGCCTCCATTTCGGTCGAAACCACAGGCTTGTGGTATAGGAAGGTAATGTCTTAACAGTAGGTTACCTACTTCCCTCTGCCTACCATCACATGTGCGGATACTGTAACCTACCACTTCATTACTTACATTATACTTCTTGTCGGAGGTCGGTGCTGGCAATGGTCCCAATCCTGATGTTGTGGCCCTCTTCTTACGTTTTTGTTTCTCGAGCTCTTCGTCTATCTCTTTGTCCCTGAAAAATAAGATTTTTAAATTAATTATTTCATTGAATCATAGTGACTGATATACAAATATAATTGTATTTGTATATCAGTCACTATGATCCCGCGCCTCTGGAACGGTTTTCCAGAGGCGCGGGTTCAAATCCTTCTTCGTTTAAAAATTTTTATACGCTTTTTAAATTTAAGTTTAGTATAATTGTATTATTTTTTATCTGTGGACGAAAGTCAATACTTTACTATATGAAACTATGTCAAAGAAACCTTTATTCTTGGATCTTGGATATCCCGCCCATATTCTAAAGTGAATCACAATAAAATATAGAAATATAAAAGATATATGTTTATTTTGCAAGGGAATTGGTTGAATTTCAAAAGTCACAACTGGACTAATTTCACAAAAAGATATAAATAAGCTCTTGAAGTGCATACATTTAAAATTAGAAAAGTAAAATATAATTGCCTCCATATTAAAAAAATATTTCAAACAACATTTACCAGTTAACTTTAGGCATTGTAGGGGGCACCCACTCCTTGGCTATATACTTCTTTTGTTCGTACTTGGCTCTGATAAATGATTCCAGCGACGAATCATTCTGCGGCCTTCTGAACGAGTCTGGCAGGTTAGCCTCGTATACGGCCCGGGCACGAGAGTTGCCCATTTGTTGAAGGTATACCTGGAATTTTATATTAAATTTATGTTTTACTTAATTACGACTATATTTAGAGTAAACACAGTACAGTCGATAATTCAGGGTCATTTTAAGGTAATCTGCTGCTGCAGATGGCTGCGCAGTTCTTTATTTTAGGACTTTTTGTTATTTTCTTTTATATTTCTGGCAAGGTCACAGTGCAAGTTCGATAATTGTGATTCGTCACTCATTTGGAAAATCGTACTCATTACCGTAAAATTTAAACAAATTATGTTCATATCTTAAAAATACTAAGGCCTACTATCAATATCATTTATCTAGTAGTTAGTTTCATACATAATGTAGCAGAGCGCAACGCGACTTTTTCAAAAGCGAAAAAATAATTTAATTTAATAAATGTAAATAACAATTTCCTCGACTGAGGAATGAACTTACAATCGATGTGTTCAATACAGTCAGACGCTTGCCTACTGAGCAACGACAGCAAATAATTACTTACGACTTGTTCTGCAGTCCATGAGTCGAGATTGACGCTCTTCACTTTAGATATGTGAACGCCCAGATTGCGGTGGATGCCAGCACAGCGGATGCATAGGAAAATGCCCAGATTCCATGACGCCCAGCGAGGACCTGAAGTAAATATATGTAAAAAATAATAAATTTACATGCTTTTTTAATTGTATTTTTCACTTGTCTGTCATTGATCGAAAAAGTATTATTTATTGTTTCAAAACAATAAACTATAACTCTAACTAAAAGGTCTGAATAAAATTTTAGTATTCGCTATTCTTATTGTAACATTCTCACTAGGTACAAGCTAGTGTCATCATTCTAACTTATAGTGAGGTATCAAAAAATAAATCTGTCTGTACTTGAAATAAATATTAAAAAATCTTATAGGGGACGTTTATTCATGTAATGGGGTCCAACAGTGATTTTCCATATTTTTTTAGGTTTGTGTGTGTTTTTGTACTAATCTCAGAAACAGCTAACCAGATTTAAATACAATTTTTAGATATTATTTATTATTTTTGCAATCTGTCCTCAACATTTAGTGTTTGTTTTATTTAAATTGATTGAAAAATAAGAAAGTTACATCAATTTATAATATTATGCTCGACAAAATACGTACAAAATTTTCATTCGACTAGCTGAAATTTTAGTTTTCAATGTATAGATGGTCTTCTAGTGTGATAGTGTTAATATTATTAGAACAAGAAAGCTATTTAAATTAGTAAGAACTAGTACAATTCAAGCGGGCGACGTTGCGGGCGAGTCGCTAGTTATTAATATGTCGTTTTAAACGTAGCTTTAGCACAATCAATCCTCAGTATATAACTATTTATTATTTCACTATATACCAAACATCAAACCAGATGTATGTACGTAGGTATTTACATATAAAAATATTATCAATTCGATAAAACACAAACACATAACAGCATATTAAATTAACTGTACAGAATTGATCGAGCGACCTTTTGAATGGCTTCATTTCAATCGATTATGAAAATTATTGATAAATGTACGTATTTATAAGCTCAGAGGCACATAATTTGTGTAGCCGGAGAAATATGATACGTATATAGGTTTGATTCCCGCTTCGAGAATGATCTAATTAATTCTCTGCTCTGTTAAGACCAGACCCCGGCGTTAAGTTCTGCCACGCACAATACCACGAATTGGGGTGAAACCAAATTGTCGACATTACGTTGTCTATGATTCCTGTTATATCCAAGAGCTTTGCTTAGCCAAAAAAAATAATGATATTATTAAATCTTTTAGCTTCTCATATCTTCGCATTCCGCCCTATATTTAATATTATCAAAAATAGCTTTTTTCATTTCTTAGCTCTGGTAACAAGCCAAAGCGCGGCGTTGAGTTCCGTCACCTAACACGCAATGCCTCAAATTCGGTGGAAAGTGGGGAACGGAAGTGGAACAGGGTATCTTAACACTAGGTTCCCGGGTTCCCTCTGCCTACCCCGCCGTGTGCGGGATGCAGCGTGAAGCTCAGGATGTCTTCCGCAAAACTGTTATATGTGTAGAAAGATAAGGATAGTGTTAAAACAATTGGTACACAACATTTATAATTAAGTTACCATTGCAATAATAATTAATTATAATCATCTTCTCTGGGTGGAAATTGTATTCATACACTTGGCTTGGGCTTAATTAAGTAAAAAACACCATGACTGACAATAAACTATGGTGTAGCGATACTAGGAGTCGACACTTAGCACGCAACCTTCTTCAATAATAAAATGGAGTATGGAATGTTGAATCGTTATCTCTAATAGCGACCTGCATAGTGATATAAAAATAATATACTTTATGTTTTATATATTAGTTATATAGATATTCCATTCAGGGTATCATATAGATATTCTGTGTATCCATCATTTATGTTATTATTTTTTTTTATTAGACAATGATGCCTGTCATGGTGCAGCGGCACAAGCGTGTGACTGTAACCGACAGGTTGTGGGTTCAATCCCCAGTCGAGAAAATGAAATATTAAACATGTTCAATTTAAATATTTAATGTTTAATTTCTTCCCTTTGGTAATAAGGCCTTTGCCTTATTACCGCGGCGTTGAGTTCCGCCACTCAACGCGCAATGCCTCAAATACGGCGAAAAGTTGGAAACGGAAGCTGAACGGAGTGTCTTAACACTAGGTTCCCGGGTTCCCTCTGCCTACCCTGCCTCGTGCGGGATACAGCGTGAAGCTGAGAAGATAAGATTTATTAAACAACTTTACAAAAGTTATTTCTTTACAAGCAAAATTATTAGTTATTTATGTACAAAAACAATGACAACAGACAAGTTTAGTAACATTCTTATTAAGCCAATTTAATGACTATATATGATTTAGATTTAATATTCATAACATATTTTAGTTTGTTAACCTGAATGTTTTATTCAAATATTCAATATTTAATTTCTTTAAGAATAATTTTTTTGGCTCAAAATAATCATTATGATAAAAAATATTATTAGGGATGAATGCAATTGCATCTAAAATATTTATTAATTCCAATTCCATTAATGCATTTAAAATACTGTATTCCCAACTTTTCAACCAAATCCATTGACTGCCTGACAAGTGTGTGTATTAAAATTGCCAGCTATGAGATATTATGAGATATCTTGTAGTACATGCTGCAATTTTAGATTAATTACAAATGGCCATATCAGTTGTAAATATTATATATAGTATAAAAAATAAGAGATAAAAGTTACAACTTACACAATTAGATTATTACATAAGATTTTACTGATATAAATATATGAATGAAAAATTATACTGTAAAAAATATTAATTATTAGTTTTTATTATAACAATTGTAATTCAGACAATTAGGTTATAACAATTATATTTATATATAACTGTATAGTAAAAAAAATAAATGTTTTATTATTTTAGCTGAATATGATAAACTCTAAAACAAGTAAACAGTTGCCATAACAAAACCTTGGCATCCAGGGTGAGACACTCTAAATATGTCTGGCACTCAATGGGTTAAGTGACACAATTCTACCTAAAATTTCTCCATTCGGGCAGGTAAAAGAGAATAATTTTAATATAATAATTTCCCAAGTGGGGATAAAACTCACAACAATTATGTTTACATCATATGTTGCTCTACTGAGCCACAACAACTTCTAACACTGACTAAAAAAAAAATATTAAAACATTTACCAAACAAAAATACTACTAAGGTTTCTTTATATATATTCATGTTCCAAATGTTTCCTTAAAATTCAATGTTCAAGTTACCTTATATACATATTCATATGAGAGAGACCCTAGTAATGCTTTCACTGATGATTCATACCTTAAAAATTTATATTTTACAGGTGGAATTACTGGAATGAGACATCTCAGGTATGAATTGCTATGACTCATCATAAATCTTGTACTTGTATTTTTTATGTCTTTATTTATACTTTCTTGTTTATATTTTCATTAATATATACATATAATAAATCTATAATTGATCATTGTCTGTACATGCAAGATTTATTAAAAAATATCTTGTAAAGGATGTTTTTTTAATGTAATGGAGTCCAAAATGATGACTTTTATTTTTTTTTGTTTATTTGCAAGTGCATTTACAAAGGTGGTGTAAACAGGTTGTGGATGAAATCCCCATACGAGAATGAAATATTTCAATTTCTTCGCTTTGGTAACAAGGCAAAGTTTGCCACTTATCATAGAACACCTAAATTTCTAAAAGATACAACAATAAAACAATTTATTTATTATGTCAATCTACTCATATTAGAAATTGAGTAATTGCCATAGTATGATGAGATGTTGTTTTTACTTTTTAAAAAAAATGATAAGCAAACAATTTTTATATAATTTATATCACAATTTTATCATGTATCTGTTTTGCAATTCCTACTTAAATAATTAATAACCTAATCTTTTATAAAATTTCATAAAAATTATAGCAACAACCTTGACACTTTTAATGTGGTGGATGTAAAAATTAACACTTCCTGCACTTGTATGCATAACATGAACAAAACACTCAATTCACCTTGTAGAAAATTTAACTAAACAAAGAATATTATGTGTAGTCTTCATGTACATTAATGTCCAATAAAAAAAGGGAAATAAAAATATAATATATAAATGTATAGAGCAAATTTTTCCTATAAGCCAGGAGAAAACATAGCTTTAACACAGTGCTGTCACTTTTTATTAGGATGCAAGATTGCATAGAAGAATTTTGATTCAGTAAATGGGCAAACCTTGTCTTTAAGTTTACAATTAGATGATGTCCCCCTGTGGCATAATGATATCAAATATAAAATATTAGGAATGTTTTTTTCCAATTTAACACTGTATCCTGTCCATGGCAGGCTAAGCAGACATAATTTTAAGGAGGGACCTAGTGTTAAGACACTCCATTCCACACTTTCTGAAAAGGTATTTTTAGCTGTACTTTTTTTTATATTTCCCTACCATGAATGGGGATCAAACCTACAACCTATCCAGTTTACAGAAACATGTTTGTGATACTGTGCCGCAACAGGCAACATTAAGAATGTTATCATAATCTAAGAATTCTAATTTCAAATATTAAATGACCTAAAGGTGTGACAGTAAAATATAGTTGACCAAATTAACCTAGTGAACTGATCAATTTACTATTGACTAGATTCAATATGTACAATGCAAAAAGAAACCTACTAATCTAGGTCAGACATTAACCTAGACATAATTTTAATGTCATCATTTATTTATCTCAAAAGTTATATTAAATTACTTTTTTTATTTAATATAATGTTTAAAATCTTATCAAATAACACATTTGTCAAACAACCAGCATTATGATAATAATGTTTAAAATATATTCTTAATAAATAATCAGATTTGTTATGTTTTTAAAAAAAAACTAAATTCATAGAAAATTAACAATTATGGTAATAGTATATTGAACTATTGTGATTATATGTTTTTTTATTACATTATCAAACATTTTTGCGATTTAAAGGCTGTGAAGCTCAAATACAAATTTGTCTAATTAACGATAAGGAAACGGAGTTGTAATTTAAGATAGCGTGAGTCAAATATAAATCGTACACGTAAATCTGAAGAGTTCGAAGACCCCTCTAATATATATCTTTTGGATAATATTACATATTTAACTGTACGCTTAAAAGGTTTTCCTAATAAAATAGCTTATTAGTGAAAAAAATGCAACGGGCCTCTTAGAAAGTAAAAAATACAAAAAAAGAATATACTTACCCTTGGCGTCACAATCAACACAATATTTATTGTCTTCATCTTTAAGTAATTGTATCAATATATTTTGACATCGATCCTGGATCTGTTTGGCTCGATCTTTTTCACTTTTAGAGGACATTTCTGTGAATAAGTAACTGATAATTGAAAAATAGGGTGGATGTAAAATACTGCTTATTTGTTGAAGAATAGAGACAGACCATAAATGATAAAGCAAATGTGACAGCTGTTTAATGACGATTAAAGTCTGAACTTAACGACTTACGAGTTGTGGGTTCTTTGCAAATGAATATATGATTTTTAAATATCTTTTCTAAGCAATATTTTTAATATTTATTTTTATAAAATATGATGATGTGAATTACTAACATATGTATTACGTGAATCATACAATGATGTAACATATTAAAATAATAAAAACACAGTATTGATAAAAGCTGCGAAAATATTTTAGCTATAATTAATTTGTAAATAGTAAAAACATATTTTTATAAAGTATAAAATGATTAATTCTTACACAAATAAAATTAAAATAATAAGAAATTGTCATAAAATATTCCTAATTAGTTTTTAGATTCTGATTAAATATTTTCACTATACATATAGAGAAAACAAAATATGCTTCTATTTAATTAGATACGGTACGATAGATACCTAACATAAGGTACCGAATCGACTGTACTCGTAGATAAAATATGCTGTATGATATTACAAAAAATAAATACAGCTGTCGATGACATTTCATTATTGTCAATGTCAACAGCTAGTATATGTCAAAACAAGCTATAATTCCATTGTTTTGTTAATTCTAATAGCTAAAATTACAGCTAATATAATTATAAAATTGTTACTTAAATTAGTGCTTAGTTAAAGTAATATGATAGACGTTATGGTTATACACATACTCAATTTGTATGGATAAAGAGTTAAAAAAATTAAAAACTTAATTGTTAAAAGTCGTGTTATTTAATATTTGATTAAAATGGGTAATCAACTTGTAGGAGTAGCACCTTCTCAAATATTTCCAGTGGAACATTATCTAAGTGATCATGTTGATTTATCATTTGATCAAAGGTAAATATAACGATTTTTATTATGGTTTAAATTAAATTAAATTTTATTATTGCTGTATTCGTGAGTTTTACGCTGTTATCAGCAAATGTCTAATGTAATATCGTTAGTCATACTATTATTTATGTTCAATAGTTTAGGTTCCACAAGATTCTTCAAGGTAGCACGGGCACGCACTAGAGAAGGCCTTGTTGTTGTAAAAGTTTTTGCTGTCCACGATCCATCACTGCCCCTTGCTGAACACAAAGAAAGAATATTAAAAATCAAAGAGCAATTAGCATCAGCATTTAATTGCTTGCCATTTCAGAGAGTCATTGTAAGTTATGTATTTCATGTCTTTAATAAAAATGATTATCTAACCTAACAGTTGTAAACCTATGGTTCTAGCCATTACTTATTACAGGGAATTGAATCCTTACATAGGGTAATAAAAAAAATGTTTTTATTTATAAATCTAAATATAAAAAAAACAATAAGTAAAGTACAATAAATATGTTGGCAGATTTTAAAGACTTTTCCTTTCTTATGATTAAGTCACAAATAGCAAAATCATATGCTCCAATTTAATTGAGATAATTTAATGTTTATTCTGTATTTCTTTACTCTGACAATTGGGACCTTTGTAACACAGTTACACAACATGATGATTGTAGCCTGTTTTGCAGAAATGGAATATTTTCACTTTACAGGACAGTTTAGTACAGACTGTATTTACACTAATTGCTGTTGACTGTCTTACATGTCGAAGAAAGCTGAAAAATTGTTTGTTATTGTGCCACATATGTATATTTTTGTGATATGTATTCAACTTTAGCTTATTACAAGTTTAAGTAACAAATATTATATTTAAATTAATGTTATTAAAATAATTTAATAATTATTCCCCATTACTGTTCATGCTTAGATTACTTCACTCTTGATTAATTTTTTTTTTCATTTTAGTTAACAGATAAGGCAGGTCTTCTAATGAGAGAGTATTGTAAATGCAGCGTGTACGACAGAATGGCGACTAGGCCTTTTCTTACTGTATTGGAGAAGAAATGGATAACATTTCAAGTGCTATATGCATTGCATAGAATGCACAAGCTTGGTATATGTCATGGTGACATTAAGGTTAGTTTTCTTTGAATTAAATTTAATTGGATCTTTGCTTATTGGAATAATGTCTGACTTTCATTTAAATGATATGTAAAACTAGTAAAATTTTCATAAGATAAAATGAATTTTCTCTATGCTGGCATGATAAAGCACAGTATTGGATCACATAACTTAAAAAGCAGTGTCTATAATTTGCTAAGAAGAATATTTTTAAAAGTTAAAAAAAACACACTATGATTGCTTATCAAACTAAAAAGTAGAAAATAACTTTTTATGATTACCATCCAGTTTGAGACAACAAAGAATTATCTCGATCTAGTATCTTAACACCTGCCTACCAAAGTAAAGGTAACTCACTATGTAACACTAAATTTTCTCTGCTCTATTAAGTACAGAATAACATGTAACACTGTTTTAAAAAGTTAATATTCCGTTCCACAGTTAGAAAATGTTATGGTAACATCATGGCTATGGGTACTCCTGACTGACATAGCGTCGTTCAAGCCAACGTTCCTACCTGACGACAATCCAGCGGACTTCAGTTACTTCTTTGATACTTCGAGGAGAAGGCTATGTTATGTTGCTCCGGAGAGATTTGTAGGAGCACCCGATCCTAATGCGAAACCAACAGTAATATATATTTTTGTGTAATATTATGCTGAAAGTTACCTTAATTTAATTATATTGCAAACCCTTATTTAATATCGAAAGTGAGTAAATTACAATGAATGATTCCTAATACTTATTTAGAAAATGTATGAAAATTTGAATGTAACGGGATTTGAACCAGCACCTCTTAGATTCTGTCTAAGTAATACTTATTTAGCATTACTCTTCCAAGTGTGGATAAAACTTTAAATATAGTATAAATTTAGAATTATTGTCTATGTCTTTTATTCCATGCTAAGTTAAAAGTTTATTTGAATTGAGGTTTTGGGCTTAGAAGAATAAATTCGTGAATGGCCATATATATTGCCTTGAATTTAGGAAAACAGTGTCTGATTTTTTTTCCGAAGTATAAAGCTATAAGTGTATATAGACATTTTTAATAATCTTTATCTGTGAAAATGTTTGAACTTTTTTTTACTATCCCGCTCATGTCAAGGTTGGCAGAGGGAACTTGGGAACCTAGTGTTATTATTAAAAATATATATTTACATTATTAGATTTATGATTTTCGTTTAGTCAGATGACGGCGCTGGGCTGCTATTGAGTGAATCGCCATGTAAAATTGGTGAACTGGTACCTAGTATGGATATATTTTCGACAGGGTAAGTAAAATATTAAAATTCAGTATAATTTAATAACTATATTTATTTTTATAACGACATTATTTAATTTTATTGAATTTTCATATTTTTATGACATTTTATCAATTTTAATCATTATTGTTATAGAAAATAAAAAATAGTCTTATCAGCTTCACGCTGTATCCTGCACACGGCAGGGTAGGCAGAGGAAACCTAGTTTTAAGGCAATCTGTTCCACTTCCGTTCCCCAATAGTCTTTTTTTAACAATATAATTAATTTCTACAAGTGTACCTTTTTTTTACGACTTATCCCAGAACCTAGTTTTAAATCACTATTTCCTTGTAAAAAAAGAAATTAATTTCCGAATTCCCAATCCACAATTACCACTTTCACATGAAACTGAGATCCCACTACACCACTATTTCTGCGTATGATTACATTTAATATTCTAAAAATTCCAGCTGCGCTCTTCTAGAGCTATGGAACGATGGTACACCAGCTCTAGACTTGCCGGGTCTTTTAGCGTACAGAAACGGCGAAGACAGACCCAACACGATGACGTTACCGGATTCAAGCGAACCAGAACTTAGAAATCTGTTGCATTCAATGACTGAAAGAAATCCGAAAGACAGGAGAAGTGCGGAATTATACTTAGATGAAGCTAGGGGCACGTATGTAGATTATGTTCTTTTTTTTGCCTTACTCTATGTGACCACTCGTGTTAAGACACTCTGCTCTACGCTCAGGCTACTGTGTTATGTGAGAAAACTGGGCATAGACAAGCTATTGTTAGGAATATGATCTTTTATTTTAGCAATTTGATACACATTTTGAAATGAAATAAGATAAAGTGTGTGTGTGTGTGTGTGTGTTTTCAACTTTGAATCCTTAGCTGCGCTTTGTCTAATCACATAACGAAAATTAATGTAAATAAAAATGTACCTTTTTTACTTTTATGGATTTGTCAAATTCGACTAATTTGTATTTTATATTAATATCGCAATACATAGGAAATAAATATGACAGGAAATTAATGTGTACTTGTTACGAACTGAACTGTACTAATATCATATTTTATTGAAAGTTATTGTAAAGACCAAAAAATATATTTGTTTAAATAATAAATAAAACATTATCCATCTTTAACAATTGATTTCTTTCTACTCAATGAGATTTTGATACAATCAAAAGTTTAAATATGTCAATAATATTTCAGGTTATTCCCCGAATATTTTTACTCGTTTCTCCAATCCTACATGTTGATATTTTCCGCTCAACCCATCCTGCCGGCTGATGAGAAAATAACAAGGATATATCAAGATATAAAAAACATAATAAAAATATTCACCCAACCGTCAAACACTAAGAACTATCAAGATCTAGTCGACGAAACGACAGAAAATCAAAAAGTTGAAATCGATGCGCTCATAAAAGAGGGTTTTAGAGTTATGACGGTCAATGTGGCGGAGTTTGAGGAGGAGACTGAGGACAAAACACCGGATAACAAGGAAATGGGGCCGGACGGGGAGGGATTGATACTTATCACGTCGTTAGTAACGTCTTGTATACGGGGATTGCATCATTGCACCTCGAAATTGCATTGCCTGGAAATTTTGCAACTTTTGTGTGAGAATTCCAGTTCGGAGGTCATTTTGGATAGGATTTTGCCTTATATTGTAAGTATTAATGATTTTTTGCCTTATTTTGTATGTATTACTGAGGCCTTGTCGCGGCATAGAGACATGACCGTGTGGTTGTAAACCGCGACTGGTTGTGGGTTCGATCTCTACTCGGAGAGACAAATGTTCGCGGAATGAGGGTGTTATGAGTCATGAGATTAACTAATTATATATCTAACTGGGTTTTTTGTCACTAATTTATCATCATTAATAACAAAGTTATTGCCTCAACAAGTACTAAATCCACAAGTGCTCTGTAACTATGGAGCAAATTGAACAACTAGCCGTCATTAAATTCCTCACTAGAGAGGAGAAAAGTCCGAAAGACATCATGGAAGATATACAAGCCGTTTATAGAGACCTTTTAAGACCACAGTTTAGATTTGAATTTTTCAAACTTGGCAGGGAGTCTCATGCTTCTTTTAAATGACAACGCGCCCGTTACCAAGTTCCGTAAAGCGATGGCCGCCTTAGTCAGTTGTGAGTTTGATATCCTTATTCATCCACCGTACAGTCCAATTCTGATCGGCCATGACTATTTTTTTTTTTTTTTTTTCAAAAAAATGAAAAAAGACCCTAGAAGAAGAAAAGTTACTGATAATAAGAGGTCAAGGAAGCAATTTTAAGCTATTTTGAGGGCAAGGAGGAAACATTTTTTTATGATAGTATAGAAAAGCTAATTTCGCGTTCCAAAAAGGGTACTTATCTTATGGGTGATTATGTAGGAAAGGAAAATTAAAACTTACATGCGTACTTATTTCGCGAACTTTTGGACTTATACGAGAGGTGTATAGTTTAAAAAAATAAATTTAATATTTTATAAAAGTATATTGTCTCACTCCTACTAACGTGTTATGTTTGTGTTATCTCTTTCTAGCGTCGCTTTTTATAATTGCAATTTCTAAATATTTTTTCCTAAATAGAACTATCTTCACTATTTTCTCCAGATTTATCTGTCCCACGCCCCAGAGGCTCGAGTCCGTGCGGCCTCAATATGGTGTGTCACTAAATGCGTGTCCAGTGTCCGGTCACTACCCACGCAGGACAGCAACGTGTTCCCGGAGTACATCCTGCCGGAGCTGGCGCCGCGAGCCAGTGACCCCGCTCTCCCCGTGAGGATAGCGTACGCTAATAATATAGGTACGTTTGTTTGTATAGTACGTTCGATGAGTATTGTCGTCTTGTTAGCTATAGGTGATGTTGCATATTTTGGTATTTCTCTTACTTTGATAATTTTCTTGTTCTTTTTTTCTTTACGTATATCTTGCAAATGGCAGGGTAGCCCGAGGGAACTTTTGGAACCTAATTAAGGCAGTCCTTTCCATATCTCACAATATTTAAAATTTTCGTATACTCGTATTGTCGACTAAATTACAACAATATTTTTATTCATTTAGCTAAATTTTTAGTTTTTAATGTATGGATAGTGCTTAAAAGTGATAATGTGATTAGACCAAGAAAGTAGTGGAAACATGTTAACAAAATAGTGTCATATAAGCGGATGAAACCACAAGCAGATCGCTCGTACAAAATAATGTAGTGTGTCATTACACACTACATTATTTTGTACGAGCGATCTGCTGTTTCATTTAAAATGTGTAACAATCGCGAAAATCAAAGACATTATTATTTAATATTAATTATACTGAAATAAAATGGTAATATCGCTTTGGATTAATAAAAAGTTATATATTGCCTTTAGTAAAACGTGATATTACATTTAATATCACGTTTTACTAAAGGCAATATATAACTTTTTATTAATCCAAAGCGATATTACCATTTTATTTCAGTATAATTAATATTAAATAATAATGTCTTTGATTTTCGCGATTGTTACACATTTTAAATGAAACACTTTTAAACGGATTAATCGCGTATATTGAATGGTAAACATTTTTGGAAAACCCGACGTTTCGAACACTTTACAGTAGTCCGTGGGCACGGGTCTACCCGTCTACCGTTTGAAAGTGTTTCATTTAAAATGTGTAACAATCGCGAAAATCGATTTAATAATTGGTAATTTCCAATATATTTCGTTATACTTTTAGCTAAGCTAGCGGAAATAGCGGTGCGTTTTCTGGACCAAACACAGAACATGGCGGAGAAGGAGGCAGCTAATATTAATTATGAAACTGAACTATCGGCGTTACACGAAATGGTATTTAATTGTGTATATATTTAACATCTATGTAACATTGAGGCCTGTTTACTCGAGGTTATAGAATATTTAATACTTATACATTTTCATTTTCTTGGCTCTTGTAAGAACACCAGGAGCGGCGTTGAGTTTCGCCACTCAACACGCAATGCCTCATATTTGGCCATTTTCCATTTGAAATAAACTTTAAATTAGAATATAAACAGTTTTTTATAATATAAATGAGTTGAATTTATTTCTACATTAAAAATATAATGGTTGGTGGTTTTAATTTTTAGTTTCAACATAATATTTTTATTTATAATATATACATCGCTGAGTATCTTCTCCTTGATCTCGTTGGTTGTGGGTTGAGTTCCCGCTAGGGGGAATAATTATATTTATTTTTATATATTTATCTGTTTTAGTAAACAAAGCGCCGCGTTGAGTTAACTTAACCAGTAATGTCTTAAACATTGGCTTGTAAGAGGAGAATGGAGTATCTTAACATTAAATTTTTCCTCTTTTCTCTTCTTCCTTTTTTCCTTCCCTTCTATAGTACACATTGAAGTGTAGGTAAACGAAATTTGGGAACCTTGTGCTTAGACCCTCTTATCTACTCTCCACTTTCCACCGGGTTTAAGGCATCGCTTCCTAAGCGACGAAACTCAACGCCGCGCTTTGCCTTCTTACCAAAGCGAAGAAAATGAAAATAACAAACATTTAATTTCCTCGAGTGGGGATCGAACCTCGTACTTTCGGAACATTTTTTTTAAACTATTTTATGAAATTTTAATTGCATATCAGGTTCGATCAACAGTATCTCATTTGTTGACCGACTCACAAGCAGTGGTGAAGAGGGCGCTGGTTGAAAATGGTATCACCAAGCTTTGTGTATTTTTTGGGAAGCAAAAAGGTAAATATGTAATTTGTATTATTTATTAATACATAACAAGGAATTGATCGGTATTTTTTTATTTTTTCTGGACAAGAAAATTTTTAAGTATTCGTGTATAAGTCCGGCGTTTAGTTCCGCTGTTAGAATAGTGTATTGAATAAGGGAGGAACACGAAATATCTTAAAAATTAATTACATATGCCTGCCGTACTTTATGCTGGACAAAGTGTGAAAGTAAAAAAATAAAAATGTCTTTGACATGTATGAAAGAATATTATGTATGTAAGCCTCGATGGTGAAGTAGAACCACTTCCCGTGTTTTACTGCACACGTGATGGTTGCTGGTTCAATCCCAACAATAGTGTTAGAATTTTATATTTTCATTTTCTGGCAATATTGAACTAATTATAAATAAATCAATATAACTAACTAGTTATAATTCTAAGCAAATGTTATATTATCTACCTTTTAATTTATAAATCTCGTTATCACGAAATCTATTGTATGTAAAATGTCACGTCTTATCACTTATTAAAAAAATAGAGGCCTGTCGTGGCGCAGCGGCACAAGAGTGTGACTGTAACCTACAGGCTGTGGGTTCGATCCCCACTCGAGGAAATAAAATATTTAATATTTTGAATTCAAATATTTAATGTTTTCATTTCTTCACTCTGGTACAGGGTAAAACGCGGCGTTGAGTTCCGCCACTCAACACGCAATACCGCAAAATATGAGCGACGGAAAGTCGGGAACGGAAGTGGAACGGCGTGTCTTAACACTAAGTTCTCAAGTTCCCTTTGCCTACCCTGCCATGTGCGGTATATAGCATGAAGCTGAGTTAAGTTGAGTTGAACTCGTTTAAAAAATAAATGTCTTTTTTTTTAATCCAGCAAACGACGTAATCCTGTCTCACATGGTAACGTTTCTCAATGACAAAGAGGAGGTCGCTCTGAGGGGATGTTTCTTCGAGCGAGTGGTGGGCGTGGCGTCTTACGTGGGGCAGCACGCCGCGCCCATACTGCTGCCCCTGTTGCAACAGGTAAGGACACTGGTTCACTTTTCGAAAATGTATAATTATTGTTTAAATTATTAAATACTAGCGACCCGCTCGCGGCTTCGTCCGCTTGAATTTTACTATTTAATTACTAAATAGTGTGATTCAAGCGACGTTGATATATTAAATTGATGTAACTTTTTTATTTGTTAAATTAATTTAAATAAAAACTAACACTAAATATTGAATAAAGGTTTCCAAAATATGTATGTGAAAACTGCATTTAAATCTGGTTAGTTATTTCTGCAATTAACATGTACAAACGCACAGATAAAGATTTTAAAAATCACTATTTTGGGCTCTATTTCATTAATAAACGTATATATAAAATGTACGTATATCTTCCATGACTACAGACTGTTTTGGTTTTGGTTACAGATTCATTATAAGTATAGATATAGATTAGTTATTGTAAATAGATTTTCAACCAACTATAAAAAAAGGGGTTTATATGTTTTACATGTATATATGTATTGTTTTTGAAATTGGAATAAAAATAAACTCATAATCAAATGAGAATATCTAAGAATAAATCAGAATATCTAAGAATAAATGAGAATAATCAAATGATAATAACTAAGGCCGTGGTCCGAATTATGCTCACATTGCTCACGACGCTTACACTGCTAACGGGCGGCCCGATATTAGTGATCGCGTCAACGTCTGTTAGCAGTACTAATAATAAGGACCACTTGTGAGCGTGCTTACGGCTTTGACAAGTTAATATGTCAAATTCGTAAGTACCTAATAGAGCATTTTTTGATATAAATATGAGTGGAGTATGTGCTATAGCCGATGAAGATTATAAATAGCTTGTGAAAATGGTTGTATTCAAGCATTTTCCGCAATTGAGGAAATTGACGATAGTGACATTGACATGAAGGATACATTAAACGTCAAAATAACATCAACGCTCACGGTGCTCACGCTCCGACACGTCAGCACTGTAAGCACTAGCCAGTGACGTCACGAGTGACATACTATTCACAATGCTAATTGTAAGCGATAAAAGCTCAATACGGACCGAGCGTTGGCGCGCTGTGAGCGATGTGAGCTAATTACGGACCACGGCCTAAGACTCACTCCCTCATCTTCACGCTGTATTCTGTACATGGCAAGGTAGACAGAGGGAATGTTATTTCATTGCATAAGGAATGATACTGTGTTGCTTAAAATAGTTTTTTGTTATTTGTAAAACATAAAAATGGTTGCTGTAGGTTGCCTTTAGGAGTTAAACGTATGCTCTGGTGGACTCCTTTTAGAACTTTTAAAGGTGAACAATTCTGTAAACACATATCTTCTATTCCATATTCAGGCAGTGATCGGTTACAGATTTATTATAAGTATAGATAATACATATTTGAAAACCCGACGTTTCAAACATTGTGCTATAGTCCATGGCCACGAGTTGACTAATAATACTATGGTGTTCTTCTTTTAGGGTCTCACAGACCAATCGGAATGGATAATAGCTAAATCACTCCGCGCCACCACCAGTCTAGCGGAGTTAGGACTGTTGCCAAAACAAGCGCTCTGTGACTTAGTTGCGGAAAGTGCTGTTTATTTGGCTCATCCTAATTTATGGGTATGTATTAGTCTTTATTGTTTAGGTAACGTATCAGGTATAGCGCGGCGTTGAGTTCCGGTTTTTATCAGACAGTGTCTCAATTCGGCGTCAAGTGGGATATGGAAATGCCTTATTTGGGTCAAAGTATCTTAAGATTAGGTTTCTCTCTGCCTAACCTGTCATTTGCGGGATGCAGCGTGAACCTAATTTTTGTTTTGTTTTTGTTACTGTAAACGCTACAGGTTGTGGATTTGATCACCACTCGAAGAAATAAAATATTATACATTTATATTTCTTCTCTCTGGTAAAAAGACAAATCGCGGCGTTGACTTCCGTCACTCAACATGCCTCAAATTCGTCGGAAAATGGGAAACCACTGTCTTAAATCTAGATTTCCAGGTGCCAAGCCAAGCCAAAAAAAGTATTCTTTCTATTAATTTTATTTGTTAGATAGTAAATAGATTTTAACGTAATTATACATTGATTTAATATATTTATATTTTTTCTTCGTAGATTCGTCATGAAGTGTGCGGGCTGGTGTCGTGTGTAGCGGGTCTATTGAATCCTATAGATGTTAATTGTAAGATATTGCCGTTGGTGTGGCCTCATCTTAAACATAAATTAATACAGGTATGCTCATATTTATGTATATTATTTGTGGTGCTAACTGATATAAATGTAACAAGTGTATCAGGATTCGGTATACAAGAAGTGCGGGTTCGAGTCCCGTAAAAATATGAAAATATATTTCTTAGTGTGTGATATAAACAATATGAAAAAACAAAACTTTTTTTTACTAAACTTAAATTTAAAAAGTAAATAGAAATTTTGAACAAAGCAGGATTTGAACCCGCGATTTCTTTAAATTTAAGTTTAGTATTTTCTGTCCTAAGTGTGGAATAACACTTTAAAATATCAGTAAACAACTTTCTTTTTGCCATATAATTATCAACTTTGTATAAATATCCCTAAAAAGATGCTAAAGTGTGATGCATCATAAATAAGTTAGAACAAGCGTTCAAGAATTTCGACGTACCTTGATGAGAACGTATGGCTTAGTGGTCAGAGCGTTTGGACGGATTCCAAGTAGCGTTGGTCACAGTGTCACTACTATCAAATAGTTATATATTTTCTATTTCTATAAAATATTTTCTTTTGCCTAACTTTTTATTTACAAAAATATTTTAAATTAAGGTGGAAAGGGCAGAATTGTTATTGGAAAGTCTATCAGAGCCGATACCCAGGAAAGTTCTAGATGCTGTATTGAGACATGGAGATGTGGACAGACTGGTTCAAACATTGAGGGAGAGACGGGCCGCCAGGTTAAAGGTGAGAACATTTTTAATTTTGATATTTCATTTTTTTTATATATATAAATATGTGTGTATTTTAATTACTTTATGGTAAGGTGTGATTTAAAATATGTTAGATTTTCTTTTTACCACACTGTATGAGAAATAAATAATGAAGATAAAAAAATACGACATTTTGTAGGTCAAATCGAGTGAACGTAGAGTTGAGGCATTCTCTCTCTCTCTTCTTTGGTAGGAGTCAGCCCTTCGCATTCCTGTAACTAATGTAATTTGTCCCGAATTGTATGTTATACTATATATTTTATTGCAAAATTTAAAATATTTTTATATTATGTATTTGAGGCCTGTCGTGGCGCAGCGGCACAAGAGTGTGACTGTAACCGACAGGTTCTGGGTTCGATCCCCAGTCGAGGAAATGAAATACTTAATATTTTCAATTTCAATATTTAATGTTTCATTTCTTCGCTCTGGTAATAAGGCAAAGCGCGGCGTTGAGTTCCGCCACTCAACAAACAACGCCTCAAATTCGGCAGAAAGTGGTCATAACACTAGGTTCCCAAGTTCCCTCTGCCTATCCTGCCCTGTGCAGCTAATTAAGTAAGTAAGTAAGTATTCATGTTTAATTCTTCAGGTGAAACAAGGTATGATGCCGCAGTATTCGGAAATGGGACAGCAGCTGAAGAATTTGTTCCGAAGATTGGCGTCTGATGGTAACTTACTTTATTTATTATTATTTAAAAATTAGGGAATGGAAGTATAAAAAAATTAACTTCTTCAGAGCATTTAAAAGTCTCGCCCTCAATTAAACCATATGTTGTTAATAAGTTATGTCAAGTTGCTTATTAGAAATTTTCCTCGTATATTTATAATTAAAGCTGCTTATACTATACTAGTTAATATCTTTTCATTTTTCCCCCAGCAACGATGCAAAGTGCGGTGTTAAACTCCGCAATACCTGAAAAATTCACTGCCAACGGGAGTGTCATAATTCTCATTAATAGTAGTAGTATCTTGTCTAGTTTTTGACACTTAAATTTGGTTTCAGGTATGACTGAGCACGTCGAGAACCAGTTATTAGCAATGAGTGCACATCTCATTAAAATACAAGGCTCTGCGACGCAGGTATTCTTCTTTAATTTTACATATTTTCGTGTAGATTGGACGGAGAGCGGAATGTTTTGACACTAGTGGTGTTCTACTTAGTATTACCCGATCTTGAGATATTTCCAAATGAAATATAAGGCAAAGCGCGGTGGTGAAATCCGTCACTTTACACATAATTCTTTAAATTCGGCGTAAAATGGGGACCGAAACGTAGTGACTTAACGCAAGGTTCCCAAGTTCCCTCTATCTACCCTACTATGTGTGGGATACAGCGTGAAGTTAAAAAGATCCAATAAATTTATTAAATAGTTCATATATGTCTAAAACAAGAAATCTTTAATTCAATTAAAGATTTCTTGTTTTAGACATATATATGTACTTACTCTACTCTCTCCCCCAACTTCACGCTGTATCCCGCACATGGCAGGGTAGGCAGAGGGAACCTAGTGTTAAGACACTCTGTTTCACTTTAGTTAGCCGAAGCTTTACTTTTAGCCGAATTTGAGGCATTGCGTGTTGAGTGGCGGAACTCAACGCCGCGTTTTGCTTTGTTTTAGAGCAAAGAAATGAATTTAAATTGAAAATATTAAATATTTCTTTTCCTCGAGTGGAGATAGGACGCACAACCTGTCGGTTACAGTCACACGTTTGTGCCGCTGCGCCACGACAGGCCTCAAATATATTTCTAATTAGTTTATATAGTTATTATTTATATATTTAAATATGAACAGTGTTTTAGTAAGATTTGTTCACTTTTAGCATATAACAGACGCACCGGGCAGGTTGATACTGAACGGGGGTGGTCTCTCTAAGGCTGCGACGCTCGACGAAACAAGCCATACTCCTGATAGAATGTACGCTCAAAGTGTTAATAGGTAATATATATTTAAAACTTCGCCCGCTTTTAGTTTTAATGTATAGCTTATATAACTGTAAAGTTTCATTTAAATAAGTTTAGTAATTTTTGCGTGAAAATGGAACCAATATTGATTCCTATAAATGTGAAAGTAATATAGGATTAATGTAAATTTATTGCATTATTTTAAAATAAATCATTTTGAACATCTTTTATTATTTTGAATATATTCAAGTGAGCTGAAATAAGAAGAGAGTTCTTGTAATTATAACTTATTAGTATATTGTGCGTCGCCAACTAAAATACCATCCATATCATCTGGACACGTGGTACTCCACTACTATGCGGTTTCGTAGGAATTCGGTTTCTTCTACGCGCCACACATATATGATGTAAAATTTTTGATAAAAAAAAGACATGTCCCGCTGAGTTTCATTCGCCGGTTCTTCTCAGGTCTGAGGCAGTAACTTTAGTGAAATGGTGCTAAATTGTTTGACGTTCAAAAAATGAAGCTTTTTATTTTGAATAAAAATATTCGAATTTGAATTTGAATCTGTGGAATGAAACGTTAGGTTCTTTCGGTGCCTAATGTTAAGACAATCTGTGCCTCTGCCTATAAATTTTAAAATAAGTTCTGGAAAGCCACTATAATAATATAAATTCTGCAAATTCTATTGTCAGATATTTTACATTAGGTTATTTTTTTTGTCAATATAAAGTTTTTAAACGTATTTAAATGTAAAATTTAGGCGGTCCCACAAAACGTCGGTGTCAAACGAGACGCATATGAACACGGAATGGCAACACATGTTCGGACAAAGTCAAGACCAAGGAGTGGTTAAGGGTAAGTAACTATTGTAATAAATCGCTATCTAGAGGCTATCATGGCGCAATAGGACAATGTTCACTTTGAATACGGCTGTTGTAAGTTCTATTTCTGCTTGGAGGAATGAGAAAATTTAATTTTATATTGTATTATATTTTTGATAATTTTATATATTATAATGATAATTTTAGATATTATATTTTTATATGGCTATGTATTTCTAGCTTGTATAGCTTTCTCTCGTGTTTGTTAGTAAAAACATATGCTATCATAGCAGCCTGCTATATATGCTATTTTGATGTAAAGCTTATTGTAAAGTTTCATCTAAATCTGCTTAGTAACTTCAATTTAACAGTAATAGTTGTTATGCTACAGTGACTTTGTGACCATCATGATCATTGGCTTCAAATTGGCATGGGGTAATTATTTTTATTTCATCGCTATGATAAGATGGACCGCGGCGTTAAGTTCCATCACTCGACCCTCGCTCGGGCAAAAAGTTAAGATCAGAACACCTTCACATTAAATCAGTCTATTCATTCTGGCAAGTTAATATAATTAAAAAAATATATGATTAATTCAACAATGTCACCGACAGCATGTGACACCGTGTCACAGTCGGGCGTGGCGGGCGTGGCGGGGGTGGCGGGCGTGGCGAGCGTGGCGGGGGTGTCGGGCGCGGGTGGCGGGGGCAGCGCCAGCCACCAACACTCGCAGATGGGGCACAGCGCTAGTTATGTGCAGTGTGAGTTTGGTGCATTTTTTTTATATGTAAATTGTAGGTATTAAGATATTTTTTAAATATTTTCAATAACTTAATATGTAATGTAATTTTTTCTTGTTCGATAATGACATCATACTACACGCTATATCCCGCACATGGCTGGGTAGGCAGAGGGAACTTGGGAAACTAGTGTTAAGACACACCGTTCCACTTCCGTTCCCCATTTTCCGACGATTTTAAGGCATTGCGTGTTGAGTGGCAGAACTCAATGCCACGTTTTGTCTTGTATCACAGCGAAAAAATGAAAACATTAAGGATCGAACCCACAACCTGTCGGTTACAGTCACACGCTTGTGCCGCTGCGCAGTATTATTAAAATTTAATAAATGTACGTTTAACAGACAGCATGGCGCCGTGTCGTGTAGAGTTGCGCAATCTAATATCGCGTATGCAACAAAAGTTCCAGAAGTCATTGCGGTGAGAACGTTTACTTTCACAGTATAGCTTATTGTACAATAGTTTAGAATTGTGATGCCGTGTGACGGTTGTAAGTTCAATGCCTATTTTAGTTATTCAATATTTTTGTTTCTTCGCTTTGGTAAGATTGTAAGAACTCACTCAGTTTCACGCTGTATCCCGCGAATAGCAGGATAGGCAGAGGGAACTTGGGAACCTAGTGGTAACACTTCGTTCAATTTCCGTACTTCAATTTATATTCACTTCAGGAGTGATTTTATGTAACAGAGGTTTCGTATAAAGGAAATATTCAGTTCGTGTATTTTCTTCTAACACCTTTGCAAGTCACTAGTTTAGTTTTTGAGGTAGTTTTGTAGGATTTTTTGTGGTTTTACTAAAAATACTTTAGTTTTATATATCGATTATATTTAATTTTTAAAGCTGTCGTGGCGTTGTCTACTTGAATAACACTATTTTATTTACTAATTTCAAATACTATCTTGTTCTAATAAAATTATCACTTTTAAGACAATATGTAAACGTTGTAAAGTAAAATTTCAGCAAAATTATTACACATTGTGTAGCAATTATGTCGAACTTGAATTTTAAACTGATTTTACTTTTATATAATTTAACCAATTTAAATAATACAAACACTAAATGCCAAAATATGATAGTGAAAACTACATTTAAATCTGGTGAGACGTTTCTAAGATTAGCGCGTACAAACACACAGACAAAATTCACCGTTTTTTATACATATCTTCCATGTACAGACAGTGATCGGTTACAGGTTTATTATAAGAAGACTATGCGTTCCTATTTCAGAACTCACGATGACAACGTGGAGATCGGCGAGGATCTACAGCCACCTCCCACCTGGAGACCTGGGAATCAGCTGTTAGCGTATTTACATGAACATAAGTAAGTATTAAATGTAACAAAGTTATTGATAATTAATATTTAGAAGTGTAGTAAGTGTAAGTGTAGTTTACATTGTCACTTTCAAAATGGAATTAAAATCTCGATAACGTTTTATAAAAATATATTATCTATATTTTATTCTCTATATAAGTAAAACGTTGCAGTATTTTTAAAATTTAAATATTTTAAAATATATAATAAGATCTTTGATTTTCGCAATTATAAGACATTTAAAATGACCATTTTTGATCACTGAACATTTTTGGTCTCTTCGTGGTCACGGGCAGACCACGGGTAGACATGGTACAGTAAGTCGACTCGTGGTCTACTACAGACATCTGTAAACGTTAACAATGACTTACCGCTCGAACCTAATAGCTAATAAATGTTTATCTTAAAACAAACTAAAATATTAGAATTCTAGAGAAACTATTCCTTCCATCTTTACATAGTTTCATAAAATTATAGCGTTTTGTAGTTTTACGTTGCATCCCATACAATGTAAGGTGGTAGAAGGAACCTGGGAATCTAGTGTTAGGACAATTCTTTTTAAATAGACATTCCTGTCTACCATTTTCCGTTGAATTCTAGAGGTATTGCATTTTGATTGGCGGAACTCAACGCTGCGCTTTGCTTCTTGTTATCAGAGTGAGAAAATGAAAGTATGACAGTTTTCATTTCCTCAAATGGTTTTTCCTAAAGTGGAATCGAATCCACAGCCTATTGAGTTTACTTGTCGTTTTTTCTCACCACGCTGTATTCCATATATGGCAGAGGGTACTTGGTAACCTTAGTGTTGAGAAACTCCATGCCGTTCTCCACTTTATATCGAATTTGACACATTGCGTGATTACTGGATGAACTTTGTTTTCTACCAAAATACATTAAATATTTAACTAGAAAATATGACATATTTCATCTCCTCTAGTAGAAATCGAACCCACAACCTGTCGTTTACAGACACACGCTTGTGCCGCTGCGCCAGGAGAGGCCTCGATACTACTACACTAATAAAACTCAAACTCAAAATATTCTTTATTCAAATAGACTATATATTACTAGCAATTTTCAATCGTCCAATAAACATGTCGTTACCACGGACTTGGAAAGCAGTTCTGCTGAAAAGAACTGGCAAGATATTCAACAGTTTCTCTTTTCAATGCCAACATGTATTTAATGAATAATTTTTTTTCTTCAACCAGGGCTCGGGTGAACCAGCTGGTTCGTCTGCCGGCACACAAAAACCTGTTCGGCTCGTGCTCGGACGACGGCACCGTGCGGCTGTGGGACGTGGCCAAGTTGCAGGGACACGCTTATGTCAACAAGTGAGGCTTTTTGTTTTTTTTATCTGTGTAATTTAAATTCAAAAGAAGATAAAAAGATTTTTTATGTTTTCTTTATCTGTGTCAACTAAAAAAAAAACGCCTGAAATGTGCAGAGGTAGTAGACGTATTTTTGTTCATATAAATCTAGGATAGAAGCTGGATTATTTATGATGGCGTGATTAACAAACATAACCACGATATCTATTATTTTTGTTTTTCCAATCCAAGATTTGACTGTTTAATAACTTTAAAGAAAAAATACTTAAAAATGGATACGGCATTCATTTAGAATGAGTTCTAATACATTTTTTTAATGTAAATCTGTATTAGTTTCAGTATCATGGTTAATATACGAGTATAAAAAAGTTGACAGGAGAACCTGGACTAAGACTATTTTTTCCCAACTTCTCACATTCTAACACATCTTAATCTCAAGTTATCACTTCTCGTGTGGCGAAATTCAACGTCACGCCTTTTTGTCATGACCAAAGTGAAAAATTAAAATATTAAATATTTAATTATCATCAATGGGAATGGAAGCGCAAAACACACAACTGTTGCGTTTACAGACGCACACGCCATTACCATTTTTTTATTTATTCTATATAATATATATTTTCTAATATATACAAAAGTATATTTTTACATTTTTATTTCTATTTAATATGAAATTCGCCATTAATCGACTGCAAATTAATATTTTTTTGTTCATATTTAGATCTAAATCGATGTACAATAGAAGTGCGGGTCCGGTCATAGCGTTGGCCGCGTGTGAAGGAGGGCATTCGTTAGTGGCGGCTACGCAGGAAGGGTCTATATTCGTACTAAGGTTTGCTTTTATTATTATTAATATATTTCTCAATTAATATATTTCTCTTTTAACAATTCACCAGATTCAAAAGAACTCCTTTGGAAGGCTTACACAGGTCCAATACGTAGAGGTCCCTTAGAAAATATTAAAATGTTTATTGTACCGCATTATCCTGTATCCATCTTTGACTAATCACAGATAATTGCCCAAATATGGTTACCGTAGGATCTATGAAAAATATGGAAAACTATTTTTTTTTTATTAACAATAGTTTTTGTAAGGCGGTATTAGTTATTTTAACACTAACAATACAAATTCAAATTCAAATTCAAAATATTTTATTCAAAATAAGAAGTTACAAGCTTCGTTTTTTGAACGTCAAACAATTTACCACCAGTTCACTAAAGTTATTGCCTCAGACCTGAGAAGAACCGGCGAAAGAAACTCAGCGGGACATGTCCTTTTTTTTTTAATCAAAACTTTACATTATATATTTATGTGAGAATGATACACTTGAAACAGCCTGGAGCGAGCATTTTATTCCCAAGGCGTGTTATCATTTATGAAATCGTTAATATGGTAATAACCTTTAACACACAAACGTCTTTTCACAACCTTTTTAAATTGTGAAACAGAAATTTCTCTGACGTTTTCTGGGATCCTATTGTAAAAGCGTACACCCTGTCCCATAAAAGAATTACGGACTCGATGCAATCGAGTTACAGGCGCACTAAGTTTAAGCCTATTTCTAGTATTAATATTATGTACATCACTGATTTTAGTAAACTTATTAATATTTTTCTTAACATACATAACATTTTCAAAAATGTATTGAGATGCAACGGTCAATATATTAATATTTTTAAACATTTCCCTTAAGGAATACTTTTAATTTAACCATAAAATACATAAAAGGAGTTAAAATGACTTATACTAATATTTTTATGTTTCTTTATTTAACTATCTCAATATATCGCAATGTTTATCTGAACCAATGCGGTACACCACTCCCGAAAGAGAACCCACAACCTGTCGGTTACAGTCACACCCTTGTGCCGTTACGCCACGACAGGCCTCTTAATAGACAGGAATTTATAAAACAATTGAGCACTGATTTAGCTAAATATCGATGGGGAAAAGAAGTACAATTTACAACCAGAGTTACAAATTATGAAATATATATTACTTATGAAATATAAGGAAGGAAATGGAAATGAAGTGGCTTCTGTTCGTAGAAACTAAGTAGAAATACGTAGACAGAATGCAATAAGTGTAAAAATGTTATCTCCTACTTTCTCTCTTTCTCCGCTTCACGCTGTATCCGCTGCACATGGCAGTGTAGGCAGGGGGAACTTGGGAAACTAGTGTTAAGACACTCCGTTCGACTTCCGCTCCCCACTTTCCGCCGATTTTGAGGCATTGCGTGTTGAGTGGTAAAGCTCAACGCCGCGTTTTGCCTTGTACCAGAGCGAAGAAATGAAAACATTAAATATTTAAATTGAAAATATTAAATATTTCATTTCTTCGAGTGGGGATCGAACCCACAACCTGTCGGTTGCAGTCTCACGCTTGTGCCACTGCGCTACGACAGGTCTCAAATGGCATCTACAGAGACCATAAAACAATATTTTGCTCTGATTATAAATAGTTTCTATTTTGACACAGATTTACGATATTTCTGTTCATTTTTATTGTATTTCTGTAGATAAGGGAGGATTTTCAAGTATTTTGATTATTGTGAGATTTAAAAAAAATTAAAATAATAGAAATGAATACGTTGTTCTATTTTAAACCTTAAAAACGAAATGATGTTTAACTAAGTAATACTTATTATTAGAAAACCAATAATATGCGCACAAGTATTTAAAATATTGGCAACATTGAAACATGCAGACCAGAGAGCGGGTCGTCGCGCATGAGCCTGTCGCAGTGCCGCCAGCTGTCGGAGGGCGGCTGCGCGGCGCTGGCGGCGGCGGGCGGCGCGCACGCCGGCGTCATATCATACGCGACGTTCAACGCCGCGATCGTCGGGTGGGATTTGAGGGCTCCTGGTTAGTATTACTATAGATAGATATATATTATTTGTTGAGGCCTGTCGTGGCGCAGGGGCGCAGGCCTATAAGTGTAAAAGACAAGTTTGGGTTCGATTCCCAGTCGAGGAAATTAAATATTTTATATCTTCTAATTAAATATTTAATGTTTTCATTTCTTTCTTCTAGTTACAAGGCAAAGCGTGGCATTGAGCTCCACCACTTAACATGCAATGCCTAAAATTCGGCGAAAAGTGGGAAACGGAAGTGGAACGGAGTGTCTTAACACTAGGCTCTCAAGTTCCCACTGTCTACCCATACAGCGTGAAGCTGAATAAAGTAATAAATAAGTTTTATAAGTTTCGTTCTTGCATTATCATAAAATTAATAATAATTATTTTTTTTTTACCTACCTTCTCTAAAATACTTAAATATACTTTAAAGTAAGTTCAATACTGCTTAAACGCAGGCAATGCGTGGAAGCTCCAAGGTGACCTGAAGCAGGGCGTGTACACGTGCCTCTACGCCAGCAGCAGCGGGTACCTCGCCGTGGGCACGTCCAGCGGCGCCATCTGCGTGTGGGACCTGCGGTTCGGGTTGCCCATCACGTCTGTTAAACATCCTAATTGTGAGTTATTTCACCTTTTTTATATTATTTTTTGTTTTTTTTCTTTACACTTGATTCCAAAAATAGCAGGGCAGGTTGAGAGTACCTACTAAGACTCTTTTGTCCCCACTATCCGTATATTGAGGAGTGTTGAGTGTTGAAATTAACGCCGTGATCTTTATTTGTGAATGTTAGAAAATATTAAAAAAATCGCCCAGTTCATGTCATTTCATTCGTTGGAGTTTTAAATGTGTTTTCAAATGAACTAATGAAAGCTAAACTAAAGGTTACATAGTAAATATATAAAAATATATGTTTATAAGAATTACGGGACCAATGTCATAATAAAGTAAATAATTGAGGCCTGTCGTGGCGCACCGGCACAAGCGTGTGCCGGTAAGTGATAGGTTCTGGGTTCGATCCCCAGTCGAGAAAATGAAATATTTAATATTTTCAATTTTAATATTTAATGTTTCATTTCTTCGCTCTGGTAATAAGGCAAAAGCGCGGCGGCTAGTTGCGCCACTCAACACGCAATGTCTCATGTCGCTACAGCATACGAGTATAAATATGTAAGAATAGATGTAATTGTATTAAATTGAGAAATGTGTTGTTTTCTTAAAGAGTAAATAAATATAGTTTGTGTGTGTTTGTGTGTGTTCGCGTGTGTCAGCGGAGCGCGTGCGGCGCGTGGTGGGCGCGGCGGCGGGCTCGCGCGTGTGGGCGGCGGGCGCGCGCGACGCGCACGCGTGGTGTCTGGAGTCCACGCAGCGCACGCACGCGCTGTGGCCCGCCGGCGCCGGCGCCACGCCGCTGCACTACGCGCCGCCCGTGAGACACGCCTTTCATTACACGCCTACGTACTATACACCTGGAACTCGACTTTCAGTTTCAGTTATACAGGATTTGTGAATATCTCGAGTATCAATCAACTGCGATCAATTTTAAATTCATCTCTTTTTTAATTGACGTAACTTTTTAATTTTATATCCGAGTTAAGAATAAAATGAACACTGATGGTAAAGGAAGGTTGCCCAAATATAAATATGAAAATTATTATTCTTAGCTCTTTTACACAAATAAGTTTAAGATTGTTTTACTACACATTGCATGTACATGACAATGTCGTCTGTTACAGAGGGTTATCATAAGTGTAGATGTTCACATCGTATATTATAAAATATGCTATGTTAATAGCTCTTAAAAAACCTTAATTAGATATTATTTAACGTATGGGAGAGTCGGGCTGTCAGCAATGGCAATACCCATGGGCATCCTCGACATCTAAAACCGGCGTTAAGTAGTGACTCCGGCCAGCTTCTGTAGCTCCCCTAGAATTAAACGGGACCGTGGGTGACGGTGATCACTTACCATCAGGTGACCCGTACGCTCGTGTGCCGTGTCTTCTCCATAAAAAAAATAAAAAAATAACACAATTTCCGCTTTTCTTCATAAATTCGATGACAACAATTTCTAATAACTATAACTAAAGCGGTAAATCGCGGCGTTCTTATTGAAAAAATATAATTTTATTAGGCATCGCACTACATAAGCGCAGTGTACTGCGGCACCCGCGATGGTAACAAGTTCATTATAACCGGGGGATCAGACCAAAGGATCAGGTTCTGGGATCTGCAGCATCCGGAAGATTCCCACGTGCTGTTGAGTGCTCCGCACGATCAGATGCACTCGATCAAGTACAGGTGAGTTGTTTGTTTATTGATTGAATAATTAAGTCAATATTGTAAAAAATATATATAAATTTTAATGTGTGACATTTTTAATGCTGTTTAATTTTTTACCATTTTTTTAATGTATAGAAGGAAATGGAAATTTTTGATATTGGCTTTATATGATTTTTTTTTTTACTTTCACGTTGTATTCCACATGCACATGGTATGGTTGTTATGGTAGGTCCTTACCTACCATAACACCCATACCATGTGCATTCCTTAATCTAAGATTCCTTAATCTATGAATTTCTTATTGAAACATTCTGGTTTTATTAAGGCACTTTAGTTCCCCAATTTCCATAGAATTCTTTTGATATTTGAAGTTAAATGGCGGAATTTAACGCTGCGTTTTTCTCTCGTCATCAGAGTGAGGAAACTAAATTATGAAATGTATTATTTATTGAATATGGTTACTCATCGAACTACTCATCGAGGATTTTGCTTTGTGCAGCAACTTTTCCCAAATACCCTAACTAATTAACGATATTTAGTCAAAAATATTGTATAACATAACTTTTTGCTAAGCCATATTGTGAAAATAATATTAAGTTGTGATGAGTTGTGCTACATAATCAATAAGCTTATAAAGGCAATACTAGTATTAAATCATTTTACTTTATATTATATGAACACTTATTGTGTATATAGTATGTATTGTAAATGATATTTATGCGAATAAAAAAAATTGAAAAATAAAAAAAAATCTGTGAGAATGGAACCCACAACAACCTCCATACATCGTGTGTGCAGAGAATCCCTCATTCAAAATAAAAAGGATAAATAATTGCAGGAGTAGAATAATCGACGGCACGACCGTGATCCAAGAGTGCGCCAAGTCCAGCGCGGCGGCGCCCGGCGCGGACGACAACGTGTACCGCGCCGCGGAGGCGCGCGCCTGCCACCACGCCGCGCCCCTCACCGACCTCGCGCTGGCGGGCGGCGGCGGCGCGCCGGCCTGCCTCGTCAGCGCCGCCGCCGACGGCGTCATCAACGTGTGGAAGTGACCCTCGGGACTTGTTCACACAGTGTAATTGTCAGCTTTGGTTTTATTTGTGACGATTATTTAACAATTTATCTTGTTTTTTTTCTGTTTTGTGGGTTTTATTTAGCTTCATGCTGTATCCCGCATGTGACAGGGTAGGCAGAGTGAACTTTTTTGTTTGTTTTCTAATTTCCGCCCAATCTGAGGTATTGGGTGTTGAGCGGCGGAATTATATTTCAATTATATAATAATCAATTGAAAAATATTTAATATTTCATTTTCTCGCCGGTCGCGTATACAGTCACATTCGTGTGCTGCGCAATGATAAATTAGCTTGTGAGCACGGTGCGTCGATATATCAGTACTAATCATAGGTACTGGCACCTAATTGTTTACCCTTTTCAAATATTCACATTATTTTAAGGGCAATTGTATTCTGTAAAAGAAATACTTTTATGTGTCATTTACATCAGTTTGGTAATAAAATATTTTTATTTTCTTTGAGGCATACCAGATATGCCTCAAAATTAGTGGTGAGAAATGGAAGTATCTTGATGGAAACAGATTGACACTAGATTCCCAACTTTCCTTTGCCTAACATGCCACGTTTGGGAGGAATAAATAGAGAGAATATTCCATAAAACTAAATTAAATACTACTTCGTAGACACTACGCTAGTGGTGTGATTAATGCATAAACTTTGGAAGTAACATTTGTTTCTACATGTATGTAACAAAAAACTGAACAACTGTGACTGACTCAATTAGTTCGTCCGATGACGGTGTGATTGTGGTTGATGTATGGAAGTGAAATATATGAACCCTTATAAATAATAATATTTGTTGTTATGTTAATACTGTTTATACCATATAAATATAAATATATATATATATATATATATATATATATATATATATATATATATATATATATATATATATATATATATATATATATATATATATATAAATATATATATATATATATATATATATATATATATATATATATATATATATTTATAGGTTAAAAATATATAGAAATAGAAACATAATATAAAAATAGTTATCCAGTTAAAACACCCATTCTTATTGAAATAATTATCTCAACTTTTGAAAACATTTTCGTTTCTCATTTTAGACGCACGCTTAGATTTATTCTTTGATATAATGCTTGTTTTTAATGTTGAACCAACTTTGTTTTTGTCGTATTTTAATTATATTTAAAAGTTATTCTATAATTACGATAAATCAGTTTTAGCTCCTTAATTTCTGTCTAATAATTAAAGGGAAAATTTTAAATTGTTAAGTTTATTTAGCATTGAAAATTATATATTGAAGCTGTCTTAGAATAGCGTGTGATTGTAAACACGGTGGTTACAGATTCAATTACCACCTAGGGTATTATTTTCATTTTATCGCTCTGGCAGGATAAAGGGCGGCGTTTAGCTACGCCAATCAACACGCAAGTCTCAGTAATAGAGCGGGAATGGGGAACTGAGTAATTGCTCTTTGTAATTCCAGTTATAGTATTTATCATACTTTAAGTGTTGATCCTAGAAAAATTACGATAGTATTGTTTCTTTATCAGTTTTATTGTTATGTATAAAAATTGTGATTGCTTTAGATATAATAACATCGTGTATATATTTATGTGCAATAAAATTTATTTGTTTTATTTATATGATGTTTTTGTTTTTTTTGTATGTACTCCATATAGTTTTCTAGTCTCAATTATGCGGTCATTCTCGTAACTGTGCTATTGTAAGCGCGAAAGACTTTGGATTCGAGCCCCACTGAGTTCTGGTAAGGAGATAAAGTGTGGTGTTGAGTTCCACCTTACTCTTACCTATTTTTTTTTATTTTGCAGAAATTACCTTTTCGAGGGGTCCATTCACCCCTAACTTAAATAACTTTATGCAATTCCTAACCAAAATCAAAATATTCTTTTTTTAAATTAGGCGATTACAAGCACGTTTGATTCGCCAAGTTACTTAGGAATATCTGTAGTGTAAGTCCTACAGGAAGCTATCACCGGCTCGGAAGACGGGTCTACTGAGAAGATTGCGCAGTTGTTCTTTTTCAAAATATAATCTACAGTAAATACATAACCATAATTTACTTCCTGAGTGAGTATTTAATTCCAAATTCCACGCATTACCTATTATAGTTATTATGGCCTGGATTCGAGCTGTTAACATTGCCTAGTAATATATTTTTATTTTGTGACAGATATATTTTTACTTCTAGAAAAAATTGAGGAATTTGAATATACATAGGTGTACCAAGTCTTCTTCTTCTTCTTTCTTCACTTTTCTCTTCTACTCTTTCTTCACTTTCACTTCACTTCACAGCTTCACGCTGTATCCCCCACTTTCCGCCGAATTAGAGGCATTGCGTATTGAGTGGCGGAACTTAACGCCACGATTTGGCTTGTTACCAGAGGAAGATATGAAAACAATAAATATTTATGTGGGGATCGGACCCACAACCTGTCGGTTACAGTCACACGCTTGGGCCGCTGCGCTACAGGCCTCAACCAAGTACAAGAAAAGTTGTTTCATTAATTAATATCGAGTTGTTCTTTAAATTATTGTAAATATTTTATATAATAAAAACATATTATGGTATATGTAAGCATAATGCTCTATTTCATTTCTATTACAAATTCTCGAGCTTTCATGCACTCAAACTTCTCTTTTTTTTAATTGTGAATATAGATACTGACTATAGGTATCTAATATTCCTTAGGTCAAGATGTATAGCTCATTTTGGTATATAGATGTTTTGTCTGGGATCCAAACAAAACATCTACATACCAAAATGAGCTATGCTCGTATACTCTAACTGTTCTTGAGCTACTTGAAATTTTCGAGAATATTTATATATGTACATAAATAAATATTAACATATTTTTGATTTTTGTTACCTTTTAAAGGCCAGTTATTATCTTTACTTGTTCAGGAATATTCATGTAGAGTAATTGCTCTCCATGTCAGTATAAATATCTTGACTTTATCTTGAATTCATGAACGACATACACCATTTATTCCTGATAATTTCATGGTCACATGTTACCTTCCCCGCGTTGCGTTTTTAATGGTCGGTAGCTGTTGCCTTTACCAACCGAGTTTTGGAATTACGAATTCGCCCCGTTCAGACAATTCATCGGATTTCGACATTGTAGGACAACCGCATGTCACTTACAGTGCAACGGTTTAGTATAATGTTTATGTAGACAATTGAAACCCGCTATAATGTGCTTCTCTGACAGTAATTGTATATATATATTTAAAAAGGACCTGCAAAACTATCAATAACTTATAATTAAAAAGGGAAACGAATTGGTAATAAACATTTATCTGAATAACAAAAAAAGTTAAATTACAAACTATTGCACAACAAAATAGAAATGATGCAATAACTTTTTTTATTTGATAATCTATTAACTATTATTAAAATACTTTTTTTTTTATTAAAATAAACTTTTTTTATTTGATAAACAACCTAATATGTAAATCGACAAGGTACTAAAACAAATAAACGTATTTTTGCGCTTATATGTAAAAATTATAAAGGATATTGAAACTATAATTGTCTTTCTATAAAAAGTTAAACGTTGAATAATAAATGTGTTTCCATTTTCACACATTTGCGATAGGATAAGTTGAAAGAGAGACAAACTATACTCTACTTTCCAGTTTTGAGATACTGTATGTTGCGAGGCCAAACCAACAGTGAGCTGTGTTTACTAATACGGGTAAAACCAAAATTAAATATAGCTAATCATAATTCTTTCGACTGGAAATTGACCCCACAACGATCAAACCAATTAAAACCATCAAAAAGTATCCATCATATTTTAAATTGATTTTATCAATTTATTTGGTTACTAGAGGCCAGATCGCGGCTTCGTCTGCTTAAATTTATTGATATAGTTACATGTATGATATATATATATATATATAATATATATATATATATATATATATATATATATATATATATATATATATATATATATATATATAATATATATGTACCTAACTTAGAAATTATAACTATATAACTATAAGAATTTAAAACTGGGAATCTGATAAATAATTTAATATTATTTATATATGTTTGTTATAAATTAAGTTTTAACTCTAAAATATATGTTCAGTAGGTAAAACTTTAAAACTTTTTTTTTCGTTTCACATATCCTGCTGCAAAAAATATGAGTAAAAGCAATATTTTATTTAAAATAAATTTATTTGTATTCTTACAATATTGTACTATAATACACTTAAACTATGCCTAAAGTATATTATCTCAGTATTTTCTTAAAAAGTAAAAAAAAAAATATTCTATATACTTATAACTTATTAAAATCATAATAAATTTTTATTCTAATAAATTGACACTGCCAAATTGTTTAATTATAAATATGTCATTACTATGAGAAAACAAACAAATATTTTCTAGTCGATATCTCTGTATATAACAATTATAATAAAGTTGAAATAAAAATATGACAACATATTTCTTTGATATATACAATTATTAAAATTTCATAATATTTAAGATAACAAACAAATTGAAAAAAAAAAAATAGTTATAAATGCAAACAGAAGCAATGTATTTATAAAAATAGTTGTGATTGTCTATTATAGACATGATGAGAGTAGATTCTTATGTGTCACATAAATTTAAAAATATCTTTGAACATGTATATATACAAAAATAAAAATCACTGTGGTCGACTCCAATAAATTCCTAACCAGCTGCTAATATATACCATGAAATGGCGATAAGAACCAAAATTCATTTTATTACCTAACTCTGGCAAAATAGTAAAAATTAATTTATACATTAATATGATATAAACACATATAGTTATGTGTATAATGAAATATATATTGTATATATATTTTTATTTTATTCAAGTATATAACATAGAACTTTGATATACACATCTTTTTTAGAATTTTACTAATTTGTATTCAATTGTATCTGGTGATAAAGAAAGTCAATTTGAAACTAACTGAAAAATATATGTAAATATAAGAAATTATATTTTATATATCTATTTTTTACTAGTGCCTTCATCCTTTTTGTCATTTTCTGCATCTCTGGTTAGTGCATCAAGATCCATTGTTTGAAATTTGGGATTCTGTGCATTTGAAGCAAATTCCACAAAGAGCTCTTTGAGAAATTTAAGATCTTTTGTCAATGATTTAACTTTCTCTTCTAATTCTTGATTTTCTGCTTTCAATTTTGTAACTCTTGTAAATGTCTCTTGTGTTCGTTGCTTTGACTTATACCTGCTTTTCTTTACGGCCTGTAAATAAAGAAAATCAAATAATTATATGGTGAAATGAATAACCAATCACCTGTATATATAAAAAAAAACGGTGTACTACAATAAAATATTGTGCAACAAAAATTAAACATAGAACTTTGATGAGTTTTAAAGTACTTAACAAATTTTAATGACGCAATGATTTATATTCTGTAGGAAGTATATAAAAATTTATAGCTTTCACATTCAAGTAATAAAGATTATTGTTTTCATTGTTTTTTCAATAAACAATATTTGTACTTTGAAGTACATACCATAATTTTAAATGTTTTTAAGATGTATATTAACACTAATGGCAAATATCTCTTACCTCATTATTTCTATCTCTTCGTCGCCTGTAGTCATCATCATCGTCATCAACATCGCTGACTTGTCTCCCGCGTTTAACAGGAGGCATGTCCCAGGAGTTTTCTAAGATCATCAAAATTTATTTAATATATCGCTTCAGGAACATGTATCGATGCCCTGTATACTTTGTATGTTGTTTGACGCTTTACTCTTAGGAAAAACCTAATGGCGAAATAATGATTGACGATCTAGTTAAATATGACGTAATTTTTTCCCGAACAACGAAATTCACAATATTTTCGAGTTCACAGTCAAAGTTAGTATATTATTACGCAACAGCAATTTTTTAATTATGGCGCAGAATTTATTATGTTTATGAAATATATTCACTAAGTAAATAGTAAACACTTGCTGAGCAAAGTGTGAAGTTTGCAGTTTGCAGTGAAACTAAAACATGTCAAAATTGTGTGCGTTGCGTCATAATCCTTGACGTTTTAATGACGTCAATGACACACAATTGACACAGATTATCATTATCATATAAAATCCACAGATAAATAATACTGCCATGTATAGTCCCGTAACTTTGAAAATAGAGTTTTGTGAAAAGTTAAATAAACTGTAATTTATAGTAGGTATATTACGCATTTTGAATTGGATAATAATAATAAGAAATTGATAAATATTGCACTCTAGTCGCGTACGTGAGCCAGATCCGGGTCATCTAGATCGTAACGTCTAGGTTTCGCTACGTTTTCATTTACTACAATTATGACAGAGAAATCTCCTCCAGATTTACTTTGTATGTAAAAGAAAAAGAATATTACTATGACCTGCTCTAAGCATTAAGTGTTTAGTAGCTGTCAATGTATTTCATTGTAAGTATATAAGAAATGGCCCGTATATTTTGTACATAAAATGAATATAGCAAATATCCTATATGTACTAATTTATCTTTCTTGTAAGGATATAAAGGTCTAGGAAAATATCAGAGAAAAAAGGAGTATAAAATAAAACATAACAATACTCGTCAGACCACAATATAATTCTTTCTTAACAACTAACAAAGTACGTAAATCTTATTTACACAAATGGAAGCATCCAATGCTAACAACCTAATTCTGTAACGCTAACCATTTCGATACATAATTATAAGAAAAAACGAGAGAAATCTACTTCATTCTAATTGATTAACCATTCATACCTATTATGCAACTGTTTATTTTAAAACTTAACAGTATTTGAACATTTTAAATGCACTCTTTACATTAGTACAGACACATGTTGAATTATATCACAGAAATAACAAAGTGAGAAAGAAAAAACAGTCTTGTAGAATAAATGCTTAGGAAAAAAATTTTTGACGTGAAACACACAAAAGCACACACAAAAATTGGCAGCATATAAAGAAAAAAGTAAATTTAGACTTAGAATTACTAGTACATAATAATAAAGAGTAAAGCTTTAGCAAAAATAGTAAGACAATCAGTTGAATACATTGAAAAATTACATGTTGAGTTAAGATTTAAATAAAAATGTTGCCACGGCAAGAAAAAAAAAAAAAACAAATATTAAACAAACAAAATAATAACACATAAAAGTTCAAAAGAATATACAAGATGCTAACGCTATGGTAATTAAAAAGGCTAGTAAGTGAAATATTTACAACTATGAATATAAACTGTTACATAAATTTGTTTTAGAATATTATTCGTTCATATGATATTGTCATATTTCTTTCAATTTAAAACTAGTTTTAATTCCTATATTTTATAGTTGTATTTGTAGGCGAGTTGTACTTTCTCATTTCAAATTGTAAGTAACTTGGTATAGGCCAAACAAGGTCCCAAATTAATTGAGAATATTATTCATATATGTATACACAATGGATTGAAAGCCTGAACTATATGTATAATCCTTAAACAATATATATATATATATATATATATATATATATATATATATATATATATATATATATATATATATATTTATATATATATATATATATATATATATATATATATATATATATATATATATATATATATATATATATATATATATATATATATATATATAGTTATAAAATAATATCAATATTGTCAATATTTTTGACTAATTAAGATTGAAAATTTCACATTAAATATAGTTTTTTAATAACACCATATTATAATACCAGTCCAATTTCTCTGTTAATGAGCTTTATTAAAATTTTAGATATTGTTATTTCACAGACAGTTTTGGTCCAATTCATATTATTTTGTAAATGATATAATTTACAAAATACTATATATATATACTGTCCTATATATATCTTAGTATGTGTACTATGCTGTTGGCCCTGTTGGCCTCTACAGCGTCACCGGACTTTGGCTTATATATACTGTACTGTATTTTTTACAGTAATACCTGAATGATTTTCATAAAATAAATTTAGTAAGAATTATAGAAAAACAACTCCATTTTTTGCTTCCAAATCAATAGTTCTTAGAACACTAGTATTAATATCACTTAATCGGAATTATAAATATAAACTCGAGATATAACGATAACAGTGACAAATCCATAACAGGAACATTTTTTTTTCATATGTTTTTTAAATATGTCAATTTGAAATTAATGTTTATTGTTTCCACTAAAATATGGCCTGTGTTCGGTTAGGCTTTCTGGACTGTTGAACATAGAGTACAATTAAGAAGAAAAAAAAAAAAAAAATGGGAAATTCTAAAGTCTGTCGTGGCGTAGGGGTACACTCGTGCGACTGTAGCGACAGTTTATGGGTTCAATCCCCACTCGAGGTAATAAAATATTTCATATTTTTAATTCTTCCCTCTGATAATAAAGTTAATTGTAGCGCTCAGTTCCGCCACTCTACACGCAATACCTCAGCTTAGGAATGGAACGAAGATTCCTCTGACTAATCTAGTAAAGGAAAATCCCACAGTTACTAGCCTATAATTTTATGGCGGCTACAATTGTATTTAGCGAAAAAAATATAAAAATTTCAACACAATTCAAAATGTCCTTTTCAAATTCATGTATATTTTATTTTAAACATTTTTGGTTAATAAAATATTTACTAAACACTCTGGTGTAGGCAATATCTTTTATCTAGCGATATCTATTGGATTAATGCCTCCATAATATTTTCAAATATTTTTCTAACACTAAGCTCGCGACTTGTACGTTTTGAGACGAAGATTTTAATGAGTTAATTTAACAATTAATAATTATTTAAGTTTGAAAATATTAGAACTATTTTCTTTAATATTTACATTTAAAATTTATAAGTTTTCTTAAAATTTGAACCTTAACACTTCATATTGAAAGACCACAACAAAATGTCGATTGTTTAAATAAGTCTTTAATTTTACGTTCACAATCATTAAAAGTTATCCAGAAAGAATATATTTAATAATTTACTGTACAAATTTTTAGAATTCATCCGCGTGGTGCCTGTTGTTTTCTAATATCGTGTCACATTTTGTATATTGACAACTGACAATTTCATTTTTAAATAAAGATGTTTGACTAGACAAGTTATAGGACGCATATTATAAAAAAAAGTGAAATTCATTTTATATACTTTTTTTTAACTTGGCACCACCTTGCAAAAGAAAATGTATTAACTTTACTTCAATCCTACTCTAATGAACAGTGTCGCTTATGTTATCGATTGATATTCGGATATCTTATATTAATTATATTTACTGAATCTTAATTTTCGAATTATAAATCAATATCACCTTAGGCTTTATGAAATTAGCTCAATAATCTGAAACTTTCAATATTATAATATTTCAATTTAAGCAAAAATTTAAACAATTGTTTTATAACAAAAGTAAAATTTTAAAATTATTTATCTAACGATCGACAAATACGCTAATTAATATTATCAGTTTTTCATTTTAACTCGTATACGTTCTCAAATATTTCGATTTCTTTTTTCCACTATTTAAGAACATGTTTCATAATTATGAAATGTCACAATTTTTTTAAAAAATAAAATCAAAATCTAAAACGATTTATCGATTTTACCTTACACAAAGGCATAACGAGATGCTATATATATTCAAATAAATCACATATGCATACATTATCTGTGTTCAGTTAGACATACAGTCTCTGAACATTATATTATCTGTACCAAATGTCAAATTGTACTTTCCAATTTCCATTGCCAGTTCAATCGTTAACTAGCAAATGCTACGGAATAATAATATATAGTTATAGTACGAGATCCGACTGATTGGGTCTGCAGGTTTATGGTTAAGAAAAATCAATCCATAGACAAAAATATTATATAATCATAATTATATAATTCTTAAACCTTTAGTTGCTATAACTCATAGATTACTTTACAAGTGAGCATATGATGTTGATAAAAAATATTTTTGACAAGTGTAAATAATTACACATCTGGCAACTTATAAATGACATCTAACAGAGAGCTGGCAACCTTTACTGTTTCCTTTCTCCATATAATTTTATAAAACGTGTATTCACTTATAAACACGTATCTAGGATTAAATAAAGATAATTGCAGCCAAATTCTATTGTCATATACTAAAAAAAAATAAAAACAAAACTGAGTAATCGTACAGACCCAAGCGGCCGCATCTTAGACTACGTCACATCCATCATACGTTTTATAGTTATATACGTTTATGTCTATTGAGACGGTTGTATTTGAGCTTTACGACACTGACACAGCCATTTTATAATCCTCGCGTTCCGTTCAACAACGCTTGGCGGTTCCGTGTTGCGATAGATTTGTTTCTGTATGCCGGGACCTTGTACCTGCAAATATAATTATTTCAATTCAATATTTCAATACTTTTATACCATAACAGAACAGTTTATTTGGTTGAAACAAACTGTTCTTCAAACTGAATGTCATTATTAATATAAAAGTATGTATTTTGTTAAAAAGATTTTTGTCAAATCACTGGTTCTAAGTTTTTGGCTTCCGCATATAGCAGGGTAGGCAGAGACAACTTGAGGAACCTAGTGTTAAGGCGGTTTCAGCGTTAACTTACTTTAGTAGGGCCTGCCGTGGCGCTGAGGCACATATGTGCGACTATAACGACATTTTTTTTTTCAATCTCCACTCGAGGAAATAAAATATTTAATATTTTTTTGAGTGAGAGTTCTCTCTAGCTCTGGTAACGACGCAGTGCCTTTAGAATTCGGCAAAAAAAATAGAAAACGGAATTATCTAAAATGGAACGACGAAGTGTCTTAACACTGGATAAAAGAGGGCTATTTTCGAGAAATACAGGGTGGTGTTAAATAAAATTCAGATTTAACATCCTACATCAGTAGTGAGAATTAGTTTATTATAGAACAGTATTTTTAGAGTACAGTATGTCACAAAATGTTGACTGTGAGAACCGTTATTTATATATAAATAAGATAAATATAAATACTTTTAAGTAATAACTAAGTGCGGCGTTAAATTCCGCCCCTCAAAATTTAATTGGAAAATGAGAAACATTGGCTCAACACATCTTTTATAAAAAAAATACCGTGTAATCAGCAGCGGTGGCCAACTGATTGGAGTCCACAGTGGACGCAGAAGAGAAGAACACCGGGCTATCTTGGTCCCCGTCCCGTATGACGGCGTCATACTGGCGCGGGTCCATGCCCAAGTAGTCGAAGAAGTGCTGCAGCCGGGCGGAGTCCGAGGGCGAGTCGGGGGAGTCCTCGCCCTCGCACGGGGCGGAGGCCGGGCTGCGGCCGTCCGTACGTCTGTACCTGGTGTTTAGTGTATATGTATTGGTAGCTAGTTACGTAGAATTAGTGTATGGAAACTGCCTTCATTTACCTTCTGTTACTTGGTATTTAATAAAATAATTTGTCGATACAGCAATACATTATATTCCCATGACAATTATTGAATTAGAATTTTTTGTAAGAATGATCATTCGACCTTCCCACATAGAGGTGGAATCATCGTTCATAGGGTTGATTTATATAAAGTTAAATATAATTAAAGTTTATGTATATTAACATTTAGCTTTTTTTTAAAATCCTCTGTCTGTCGCATACGTAATTAGCTTTTTGTATATTTTTTAGTTTATGTTTCTAAAGGAATTTAGAAATAATGACATTTAAATAGTCAATATACGTAATAAGGAATCATCATGACATCATGTGAGACCTCGATGATAAAGTAGTCAAATAAATGCTGGCAGAAAAAGTATAAAAAAATCAGTATGTTAATTTAAAACAGTATTGAAATTTAAAATAATTACTAACAACTTTATTTGAATGCTTGCTAACTTCAGCTCTTTTATTTAATCAGATTTATTTAATCATAAAATAATTCTATATTTAGTAATTTTTAAAATTTAATATTGTTATTTTTTAACTTTTAAGACTTTATCATTGATTTCCCTACATCTACACTTATAATAAATCTGTAACTGATCAATGAATGTACATGAAGACAATAAAAAATCATCTGAGGGACGTTTATTAATGTAGTAAGGCTTATATGTCTATTTATGTGGTTGCACGCGCTAATCTTTTTTTTTATTTCAATCGGTAAATAAAAACGTTTTACGTCAATTTAAAAAAATAATTTCGCAAAATTGTTACAACATTTTTATTCATTTAGCAGAAATTAATTTCCACTGTATAGACTTTTTCTTAAAAATCATAATATTGTTAGAACAAGAAAGTATAAGTAAGATAATCAGTACGTTGGGTTCGAACTCCGCTACGTTCTAATTGAAGAAAATATAAAGAAATACTTAACAAACCTGTCAGATATGTCCGATTTAGACCTAAGTATAGGTCTCGGTCGCCGTTGCTTGTAGCGCAAACATCTTTGACGTTTGAAAGTGCCGAGAGGTGACGTCACTTCCTCTGGAGGACAAATCTGTAATGACAAGGAGGGATTTGTATGGTTTATATCATCTTTGAATATTTGAGGCCGGTCGTGGCGCAGCGGCATAAGCGTGTGACTGTAAATAAAAGGTTGTGGGTTCGATCCCCACTTGAGGAAATGAAATATTTAATATTTCCTATACAATTAGGCCATTTAAGCACTTTTGAATCGTCAAGTTACATATAAGTGTCTGTGGTGTCAGTCCTTACAGGAAGCTACCACCGGCTCGGAAGGCGGGTCTGCTGAGAAGAGCCGGCAAGAAACTCAACAGTTGCTCTTTTCAAAATATCAATTAAAGTAAATATATAACATAGCTTCCTGAGTGAGTACCAACAGCATTTAATCCCACGCACTCTTATCATTGTAGTATTCTTGAATTGAATAATATGCTTTGCCTAACAATATATTTTTAACATTCACTTTAAATTTTTGAAGTGGCAAATTTAAAATTACTTGTGGAATTTTATTATACATACGTGTACCACGTCCCATAAAAGATTTACTAACTTTTTGAAGACGAAAACTAGGATTTATCAGCTTGTTTTTACTTCTTGTATTGATATCATGTCGGTCACTGTTTTTTAATAAATTGTGGCTATTTTTCCGAACAAGTAGTATTTTATCATATATATACTGTGATGCCATCGTAAGAATACCCGTTTCTTTAAAAAAATCTCTCAGGGATTCCCGAGCTCCCATGTCGTAAATGGCTCGGACTGCTCTTTTTTGAATTACGAATAAAGATTCAATATCTGCAGCATTGCCCCATAGTAATATTCCGTAGGACAATATGCTATGAAAATAGCTAAAGTAGACTAGGCGTGCAGTATCAACGTCCGTAAGCTGCCTCACTTTTCTAACAGCATATGCAGCGGAGCTCAGTCTGCCCGCAAGAGAAGACAGATGGGGGCCGCATTGTAGTTTCGAATCTAGGGTTACTCCCAGGAATACCGCGGTATCACAAAAATTGAGAATTTTATTATCCACGCTTAAATTAAGCTTCTCTTTCCTAACATTCGGCATAGTAAATTTGTATACATTTTGTTTTTTGTGCGTTTAATACTAAATTATTAGTATTAAACCAGTGAAGTATTTGCGACAGCGCACTATTCACTTCGTCATAGTTTTTTTTATAACGATTTACTTTAAAAATTAATGAAGTATCAACGGCAAATAGTACCACATCGCATATATTATTAATGCAAAAGGGGAGGTCATTTATATAAATTAAAAATAAAAGAGGCTCTAGGGTCGATCCCTGTGGGACACCCATCCGCAGAACGCTACCGGAAGACTTAACATTATTTAAGGTAACGTGCTGAATCCTGTTTCTAAGGTACGAAGCAATGAGATCACGAGCACTGCCTTTGACTCCATAATGGCTAAGTTTGCGTAATAACGTATCGTGGTCTACGCAGTCAAAAGCCTTAGACAGTTCACAAAATACTCCAACCGCATTTTGTGAGTTTTCCCAAGCACTATATATGTTATTAAGAAGGGCAACTCTCGCATCTGTTGTAGATCTGCATCTAGTAAAACCATACTGTGCATTATTTAAAGTACTATGTTTATTCATATATAAAGATAATTGATTAAAAATTATTTTTTCAAAAATTTTACTCAACGATGGCAATACTGATACAGGTCTATAATTGCTAGGATCACTATTTTCTCCGTTCTTAAACAATGGTACTACTTTACTGTTTTTCATGAGGTATGGCAAAACGCCTATGTCAACAAATTTATTAGATATCAATGATAAGTGAAGTGCAATGAGTGGTATAATAGAGCTTAGTAATCTAACAGATATACCCCATAGATCACCAGTTTTTTTTGCATTAAGACTTTTAAAAGATTTAATAATTTCCTCTGGTGTTACATGTACAAACGTAAAATTAGTGGTATATTTATCAGTGTTACTTTGCAATAATTTAACAGCACTTGATGGAGATGACTTTAAAGAAGAAGTTACTTTAGTCGGTATTTCTGCAAAATAATTCTCAAAAATATTTGCAACTTCAAGATCTGCATTAATTAATTTATTATCTACTTTTAACTCTACCGACTCATTATAATTTTTAGATCTACCAGTTGTTCTAGATATTATGTCCGAGGTAGTACCTATTTTATTTTCAGAGTTTATAATTTTATTTTTTATATATATAGATTTAGCTTGAATGCAGACCTTTTTAAATATCTTAGAGAAAACACTGATCCGCTTTAGTAAGCTTGGGTCGCGATTCCACTGCTTCATACTGTACAGTTCGTATAATTTATCTCTACTGCGGTATATACCCACGGTTGCCCAGTCACTAAATTTTATTTTTAAATTTTTAGAAACAGTTTTTGTTGTAAATATTGAATTAAACTCATTTAACATTAAATTAAACATATTATTATAAGACTTATTCGGATTTTCTTGAGAAGTGTCTATTTTTAAAATTTTCTTTTTAATGTTCTCTTGAAACAAATTTTGTCTGTTATCAGTAATTGGCCTCCATGTAATTTTCCGTGTACCATTTACCTGGTTGCCAACCACTGAAAACTTTAATCCACAATGGTCGGAGCTTATATTATTTATAACTAGCTTATCTTCGACGTTACAGTGACAGAACACATTATCTATACAGGTTGCTGAATTTGTTGTAATACGAGTAGGTTCGCGAAACATATTAGTTAAATTAAATGATTTATATAAATTTAGAAAACGGCTACTTTGCGTTGTGTTATGTAAAATATCAATATTAAAATCTCCGCAAACGATAATATTTTTACTTAAGTTACAAAGTTTTCTTAATACATCCTCCATTTTGTCCTCAAATAACTCATAATTACTTGATGGCGGTCGGTACACGCACACTATAACATACTGTTGAAACTCCATGCAGGACAATTCAATAGTACGTTCGACGGAGAGAGCCACAATGTCGGGGCGCGACTTGCACACAATATCCTTCCTTGTCAATATTAAGGAGCCACCGCGGATGGTTTTCTCTCTAACGAACGTACTTGACACTTTATAATTTTCTATGTTAACAATGTTTGATACATTTGTCAACCAATCCCCCTCCGTGAGACATATGATATGTAATATTTAATATTTTCAATTTTGATATTTTCGTTTTTTCGCTCAGGTATTAAGGCAAAGCAAAGGCGTTGAGTTCCGCCACTCGACGAGCAATGCCTCTAATTCGGCAAAAGGAAGGGAACGGAACGGAGTGTCTTAACACTAGGTTCTGAAGTTCCCTCTACTTACCCTGTCATGAGCGGGGTACTGCGTGAATATTTTTTGTTATAGTAAAAAATAAATTTCCTAATAATTTATACGTTGTTCACTCGGGAAGACGATAATTAAAAATTAGAAAAATTCTAGAATGAAATTACAGCCACAGCCATCTACAGCTAACTTCTGGGCGGTCACGATACATCAATCGTTTTGCAATGTTTCGTATTGAAAAAGAAATATGATATGACTTTTCTTTTTCTCTCATAATACAATAAATAACATTTAAAAATATATTTTATTAATTAGAAGTAAACATTTACACCATAAATAAAATAATTCTTTGAAATTCCTTTACTAAACTGTACGCATATGTAAAAAAATCACCATTCAGTCTTAAAATCTGAATATACTAAGACCTCGTCGCGCACTTCTTAAATAAAAATTAATAAAGAAGAAAATAAAGAAATTATTACATTATTACAATAACTAACTTTTAAACTGCTATATAAATATATTGACCTGTGCAGTGTTCACATACTCCTGTGTATCGTCGACGCGCGGTCGCAGCCTCACCTCTTGGTACTGGGGTTGCTTACTTATCAGCTCAGTACTCGGCTCGTGGTATCTTAAATGTGTATTTTTTTGTTATTTAATTATTTTAAAAGATTTCTGTTTTAATTATATTGCATTTTTTTATCTATATATTAGAAATTAATTAAATATAGTTGTAACAGAAAGAGAAAACAAAATTAAGAATTTCTTTATTTTAGTCTAGCTTAAAGAATCACAAAGGGTTAAAAAAAAAATAAGCAAGTAAGATCAATAGGAATTTCTGAGCAAAGTACAAAATCCTATTAAAATGTTATAAAACTTTAAAACTAGCACAGATTTCATCAGTTTTTTTTTATATTTTAAAAACAAATATTCTTTTCAATCAAGCCTATAAAATAGCCCATGAAAACTAAATAAATCACTATAGTTCACACTTAAATCATTACACAGAACCACAATATTTAAAAAAAATATAAATACCTGGCATACTCTCTAGTGGGATAATCCTTTCTGCCTACATTTAGGCATTTGAGCGGTGTTTTGTAAGTGCAGTCGTAGTCTCCGTAGTCGTAGAGTGGGGGTTCATCTTGGAATTGGGGGGGAGGGGCGCTAGCCTGCAGTTTAAAATTACGTTTACTAAGTCAGATATTTTTTTTTATTTCTAGCTTTATACATAGTATTTGATATATATTAGGGTAGGCAAAGGGAATCTGGGAACCTGGTTTAAGGACACTTGTTGTTTGTTGTAGTTTTTAATTTCTCAGTTTCCGCTGAATTTTTAAGGCATTGCGTGTTGAGTGGTGAAAGGTTAAAAAATAAATTAATTAATATTCATAGATGCCGTTTTATTTTCCGATCGGATTCAAGAAACTGTATGTTCAGTGGTATAACTAAACATTGCACTTTATGTACCAGAGTGGGTGTAGGTGTGTCTGCGTGTGTGCGTAGGGGTGTGTCGGTGTGTGTGTATGTGTGCGTGAGTAAGTGGACTAACCTGAAAGTGTATCCCGACGCGGCCGTGCGCGTGCGGTGCGGCGTGCGCGGCGTGCGCGACGTGCGCGGCGTGCGCGGCGGGCGGCGCGTGGTAGTGCGCGGGGTGGTGCGCGGGCGGGGAGGGCGGCGAGGGCGGCGGCGCGCCGTCCTGGAACTGCGGCGGCGCAGACACGTAGCACTGCTCCAGCGCCGTCGTCGTCTGCCAGGTGTAGCTTCTACTGGCAAAGGTACGTTTATGTTAATCCTACTAATATTATAATTGTGAATGTCAGGTTTTTTTTTAACAAAGCCGACAATACAGTTCGATTCCCGATCGAACGTTCAAATTATTTAATTCGAACTATATTTATAAACAATTGTTATTTAAATAAATACGTTATTCATCACAAATAACATCATTCGATTTAAATGAATACGACTACTATCTATTTTTCAAACCCCTAAGTGATAAGGGTTGAACAAACTTGACATGTAACCCTTTTCATGGCAAAACAACGTTTGCCGGGTCAGCTAGTTTCTTTATAAATTATAGATATACAAAAAGTATGACTTTATTCAACCTATAAAATATAACAATACATATATAAAATTAAAAAAAAAACCAAAACATACCTATTACGATCATGTTGCACATTTTCACGTGCATGCGGCGGAGCACTACGCTGCGTGTAGTGTCCGCTGGAGCCGCCAGAGTCGCGGGCGAATGACGATCCGCAACGACTAACAAACAAACATTACTTAATACTAGCTATACTTATATAATATAATAAATCTATAACTGATCACTGTCTGTACGTAATAGATATAGTAAAAAAATAATATATGTATTAATAATGTTATAAGACCCAAAATAGTGACTTCATTTTTTTGTCTATTTGATTGTTTTTTTTTGTGGGTTTATTCGGGAACATTTCACTATTATATTTTGGCCACCTTAGAGTTTGTTTTGTTTAAATTGGTTAGAAATACCAACAGTTACGTCAATTTAAAATAAAATACTTCGACAGAAATGATAATAATTTAATTACAACAAGTAAGTAATTGACATAAGTAAATAAAATAGCGGGTTAAGCCGCAGGGGGTGTGCCCACAGTTAATAATGTAAACCTAAAAATTGGGACACTATCTGACTGTCCCCACTTATTGGAACCATTTACTTCCATTTCTCTGCTGTTGGAAAATAAACGTCGCGTTTAGTTCAGGAAAAGTAAGTTTAGGTTTAGGAAATCGGTGAAAATATATTTTTATCTTTAGTACAGCTATAAATATCTAATACAAAGTAATTGCCATTAACAATTATTTAAAAATCAGAAAATTTGAAGTTGTAAGTTGTAAAGTAACCTGTTGTACGACTGGTAATTCTCTTCACCGGGCGAAGGATGTTCGGAGAAAGCATCACACGACGACATTAAAGATGAATGGTTCGATCTATATCAACAGAATATATTAGTTATCTAACTCAGAATTTTTACTATTTTTAAAGTGTTATTTATTACCTTAGGAAAGGAACCACACTTGGGAAAGAATATACTACATTTAAAAGCGTATAATTTTCCTAACTTAGCAGGATTTGAACCCGCGCCTCCTGGAAACCGTCCAAGCGCTCTGACCATTTAATCCATACGTTGTTATCGGGCTACGTAGAAATTCCTATACGCATGTTACAACTTATTTTTTTATTCGCATCTCTGTAGGGAGTTTTTTTTTTAATTTCCGCTACTATTCCGATGCTAACTCATTGCCCTGCCATGTGCGGGATTCAGCGTGAAGTTGAAAATATATTAATATGTATCTTTTCTATTAAAAATAACTCACCTGGTCCCTTTAGAGGAGCACGAGGCGGTGCGATGGTGCGCGGAGTGCCGACGCCGCCGCGGCGACCGGCCGATAGACTCCGTCCCCACTACCACGTTTACTCTAAAAATGGACGAATATATATTAAATATTATACTTAAATCGCGGCGTTGAGTTCCGCCATTTATACAATATTCTTTATTTATACTAATAGAAATGATATATTTAATATTTTCACTGCCTTACTCTGGTAAAAAAGTATTGATTTTTATCACTCAACATGCTATGCTTAAAGGATTCGACGAAAAGTAAAGAATAGTAGTGTTTTAATGGGAATCTGAGTGTCTTGACACTGAGGTTCCTTCCTTATAAAAAAGTGACGTGCCTCTCACCTGCAGCTTTTAATAACCATTCCAGTTCTATGGACATTTTATTTACATATAGAAAAGAAAATTAATATTAATACACACTGTTCTGGATATCCATGAGCTTGAGCGTGTAAATCTGGCAACGATTTGTGACTGTTTATGTTTGTGTTATCATCTTCACGTGCGCTCGGTTGGGAATGTGAATTAGACCTGAAAAAAACAATAATTTATGAAAAGCAGAAAGCGTTAAAGTAACAAATTGTATTTAAGATTTCCTTATTAATAGAAGAAGTAAGTGAATACAAATATATCAAACACTATTGAACCTGACCAATTTTGATAAAACTTACTAATTTGGTAAAGTAAAAATATATTTGCTTTAAATCCCTTACAGAACTCGCAAATTCTGAAAATAAATTGCCTTTATTTTGAAGTCGGTTAAACAATAATAAGTTTAAGCCTACCTAACATATCGTGGCGCTGAATGCGCGTACTCAGCCGGTGGACTGATTGCGACTAGCTGGTCGCCATTGCGGCATTCATCTGCTTGAGGACTCGATTGGGGGCTTGCTGGAATTGAGAAAAATTGGTTATATAAATAACGCGGTAAATTTGAACCCGATACCTTTATAGAAATTGCGATATAGACTAATAAGAACGTATGGCATAGCGCTTGCAGGGTTCCCAAGTTCCCAAATTTTAAGTTCATTTAAAAAAGTAATTCTACATTAGCAGTATCTTAAATTTATTTTTGATTACCAAACCATCGCAAAGTAAAAAAAAAGATATTTTACATTAGAAAAAAAGAAACACTCACGTATAGAATAATTACTCTTCATAACACATTCAGCTCTTTGCCGCGATATCACAAATGATTCGGGAAAGAAGACTCTTGGGTCAAAACTTCTATTTTTATCTTCCTTGGAACCGGAGTTAGAAGAGGATGTGCCCGAGAACGTTCCGGACGTGTGCCCCGAACGATCTCTGTCTGGATACACGTCTTTGAGACGTCGCGAATCGGAAAACATCTTTTGAGCTGTAAATTTAATTAATTATTTAATTATACTAGCAACCTGTTCGCGGCTTCGTTCGCCTGAACTACATTACTCAGCTTCACGCTGTATCCCGCACATGTCAGGGTAGGCAGAGGGAATATGAGAATCTAGTGTTAAGACACTCAGTTCCACTTCCGTTCGGAAGGAAGCAGAACTCAACGCCGCGTTTTGCCTTGGACCAGAGCGAAGAAACGAAAACATTAAATATTTAAATTGAAAATATTAAATATTACATTTCCTCGACCGGGGATCGAACCCACAACCTGTCGATTACAGTCACACGCTTGTGCCACTGCGCCACGACAGGCCTCAACTACATAATTATTATTTTTATTCATCTTAATAGAATTATCTATATTATTATATTTAATCTGAATTACTTTCTTAGCCTGTCGTGGCAGGGGCATAAGCGTGCGGCTGTTAACGCGACAGGTTATAGGTTCGAATCAAATGTTTAATATTTTTATTTCTTTCTTCTAGTAACAAGGAAAAGCAAGGCGTTTAGTCCCGCCACTCTACACACAATTCCTTAAGTTTTGTACAAGTGGGGAACGGGACGATATGTCTTAGCACTAGGTTTCTAAGTTCTCCTCCCTAGCCTGCAATGCCAGATACCGCGTGAGGTTAAAAAAAAATAGAATAAAAATAAAAATATAAGCAAAGATACTTACAAACATACGCAGGTGAATATACATTTTCTCTACTGTCAGAATGTTCTAGAAGCCGCCTTAAAGTATTCTGTAGGCCTTCACCAGCGCTGACCGCACGACGCGTGCTCGCTATGCGAGTTGTAGCATCTTAAATTAAAGAAGAATAATCGTATACGAACTTATTTTTTTTTAATAAGGAACTTGGGAACCTAGTGACACTCAGTTCCGTTCCCCACTTTCTGCCGAATTTAAAGCATTGCGTGCTCACAAACGGAACTCAACGCCGCGTTTTGCCTTGTAATCAGAGCGAAGAAATGAAAAATGTTACTTTGAAAATATTACATATTTCATTTCGATCGACCCCAAAATCTGTTGCATTTACTGCGCCAAGACTGGTCTCTTAAAACATGTCATTAATGTATTATTTTAGGCCACAATGGTACTAAGCTGCATGTAATTGTGGGTTCGATATCCATTCAGTCAGGCTCCATTGAAGGGAATGAATAATTTAATTTCCCCATTATGGTGAGATAGGTGCAACATTGAGTTTCAACGCTAAACATAGTGTTTCGAATTAGGCGGAAAGTTAAAAAAACATGACACTCCTTTCTTCCACATGACTAATATTATTTTCATAAAAAAAACAGATCTAAAGAAAATGTTCAAAAATATAGATATATACCCATTTATTATTAGACTTAGCATCAACATTTTTTCATACAAATTGTAGAAATAGAGTGCGTGCGAAATTTGGCTTATTAGAGGATGAGAATAATTTCCGGTAGCAAATTGTAGGAACGTCGTATTATCAACATGGCGAATACTTTTCAGCTACACGTTGTGGGATACAACGTGTAGCTGAAAAGTATATAAAGTTCCATCTACTTACATCACATGGTAAGTAGATGGAGCTTGGGAACCTAGTGTTAAGATACTCCGTTCCGTTCACCACTCTCCGCCAAATTTACCTGAGCGGAGAAATAAATTATTAAATATTTCATTTGAAAACATTAAATATTTCATTTCTTCTCTGTGCAACGATAATAGATAATTATGATAATGTAAATTTGATCTAAAAAGATGAGGCTTCCGGATAAGAGAATACTAAAGATAATGTAATTATTTCTATATTGCTGTTGTTTGTTTACATTTCGAGGGTTTTAAAATTACCTTTTAATGAGATAAGTTACATTTGACGTTCAATAGTTGTACAAATATTTGTTTGGTAAAATTAAATTAGCTTTTAATCTTTAATTAAATTATTAAATAGCCACGTTAACCAGTAAAACGTAACACCTAGCACGTCAATTTTATACAATAATTGAATGTGGAGTATTTTAAGTATATCTATCTCCTACTATCTTAAACAATATTTAATCTTACTTTAAACAAAACGTGTTATTTAATTAAAACGTGTTATTTTAATAGTTTTAGTCCTTATGGGAACTGGTTAAAAAGAGGAAACTATTTTTATATACTATATTATACATTCTTATATAGTTTAAAAAATATATGTTTTTATTATGACTTAAAGTGGGGAACCGAAGTGGGACGGAGTGTCTTAACACTAGGTTCCCGGGTTCCCTCTGCCTACCCTGCCTCGTGGGAGTCGTGCGGGATACAGCGTGAAGCCAAGTAAGTATTAAGACTTATACAATTGACATACATCCTTTTACTGTATTTTATTAAATTATTATTTCTTTTTTTATATTTATACTTACATGGATTACAGCATTCATTGTTAAGCGCCCCCGAACTCACGAGATGACAGCCACCGGCCGCTATCGCTTGACTCAAACCGCTGCTTACCTTTAACGAGGAAAATTTAATTAATTAGTTACCTATTAACAACTTGTTACTTGCATAGTTTTAATAGTATTTACAGAAAAAATGTAAATATTTTATTGATTGGCCCAGACACATACATACAAAACACATACAATTTACGTACAATTTTTTTGCTTGATTTTTCATCTAAAAAAATACTTCAAATTAATAGAACTATATTAAAAAATATTTTATTTTTTATAAGTAATAATTACGTCTACTTTTCACTTCGCTTAGCTTCGCGCTATATCCCTAGCTGGGTAAACAGAGAGAGCCAAACTCTAGATTGGTTATTTTTAAAAACATATATGACATATTTATCAAAAAATAATAAATATTTATGAGACTAACCCTCAAAGGCAACTCTTGTTTCCTATCCAATACCGTTTCGGACTTTACATAGAAAGCTTTGGACTCGGCGAGCAACTCCACCGCGGACTTCCGTTTCTGCTGCGGCATTGTCGTCTGCATTGACCGTGACGTCGCCATATCCTTCTTGCGGGGCAACTTGAACGAAGCGAACAGAGAGTCTGCTAGACGACGTCTGTAAATGTATACATTTATATCATTATTATTATTCTTTCCTTTAATTATTATTGTAGTTTTTTTAAGCCTGTCGCGGCGCAGGGCCACAAGTGACTGTAAAAGATAGGTTGTAGGTGTTTTCAATTTTTTTTTTATATTTTCAATTCTCTGGTAACAAAGTAAAACATGGCGAGGTAGCAAAACTAAAAACCTCACTCAGTCTTGTTACCAGAACAAGGAACTAATATCTGAAAATTATATAATAAATAATTCATATCACAAACTTATGCCACTGCGGTAATACGGACGGCCTAGTAATTAGTATGCATAATTAATACGTTACGTTAATATTTATCGTATTAACAAAAGTATTAATAGAGCCCATTTCTGTTTATCCCTATTTATTTATTTATTAGACATTTTAGGAGTGAAGTCATTAGTATTGCAAGCGAATGCCAAATACTTTTCGAGTACCATTTTGTAGGATTTAATTTAACATTCGCTAATAGTTACCAGAATTGTCAGATCGTCTATTAAGAGAAATATATTGATGTGCGTTCTTAAAACAAGGATTATTTCTGCAAATAACATCTAAATGTGTTAAAACTAACGGCACGGATATATTACACCCTTAACATATTTATATGATTTCTTTTATCTATCAGATAGTGAAGTCTTTAAAAAGTATTCATTTTGTTTACACTTATTAATATTAAAATTGTGGCTAAGACAATTGGATCATAAAACATTGAACTATTAGTTTAACTTAAATCGGTGCATATTGTATTTTTCTGGATTAAAACATGTAGTACATTTCCCCACTCTAGTAAACAAACCGCGGTGACTTCAGTCACTCAACACGGTAGGTCTCGAAAATTATGCTGAAAATGGAGAACAGTGTCTTAGCTGGTATAAAAAATATGGAGCTACATTGTTTGCCTTAACAATATATAAAAATATTACACAATAAACAACTAAAAGCAACAACAAACCAACCTAGGTGGAGATTCAAACGACCTCGAATACGAAGTAGTGGCGGCACCCTCAAATTTCTTCCGGACCTCCTCGACTTTCGACCAGCCGGACTCCACATTTAGGCGCCTCGCCAATTGATTATTTTGTACCGCATGCTTGGCCAGCTCTTCCCTGGTCCTCTTGACGGAGACCTCAGGTATGAGGTCCCGATGCCGTCCAGTACGTGCCTCGTGACATCTCTCTATGAACTGTCGCCTGCGCACTGATAGTGCGGCTGATGATGGATCGTCGTCGTCGTCAAAGCACCTTAAATATATTTAATATATTAGCTTAATGAAATATCAAATTAGATATTGAAGAAACTAAATCTTAAACATAATAAAAGATTGATATTGTGAAATTTATAAACAAAATTTACTAACGTATTTTTTTTTTTTATTTAGACACAGTACTAAAATCATAAAATACAGTATACGATCTTGGCGAGGTGGTGGTAGTTGCGTAGTGACACATGGTCTGACTGTAAACGCTACAGTTGTGGATGCGATCCCACTTAGGGAAATCATTAGACGAAGCGTAACGCAGAGTTTAACCATTTAACACACATAATTACGGTCCCTTTGCCTACCCTGCTATATACAGGTGAAGCAAAAAAGTAATTTAATATAAATCTTTACAATTATAATATAATGATAAAAAAAGATGAAAAACAGCTCACATTATGTACAATATTGCGGTATATTAACAACCGTGACTAATTGACTCTAACCATCATTAATTGGCTGACAATAGAGACTGGAGACGATGCCACAAAACTCTAATAATTATAAGGCATCGATTGTTAGTATTTGCGGGTCGAGCTCGCAGGCAATAGGGGGTAATTACTAGTGCACGATATCGATTACCGTTGTACTGCTTGCATGTTAGTAACGATCATAGAGTGGGTAGGTACATCATAACAATATCGTTGTGCCAATTAAAATGTATGAATTCAATATAGGTTCAGTCAACCATGTTTTATGATGCAGGGTATATATGTGTTATGAATGTGATTTGATTTGGTGTTGGCAAATTTTAGTAAATATGTTTTATACTTTAATTTAATGAAACTTATTTTTTTTTTTGGATTTACTATAAAATTGAATTGCGAATTAGCTGTTTTGTTTATATTACCTTAGGCTTAGAGCGGTCAGAGCTTTAGACTTGATCTTATACTTTAGAGAAAATCAAGTACTGTTCTGTCTGTAGGTTAAGGTGTATAAAGATCGAAATAGTATCTATCGATATAGGATTAATTACTAACAATTTCTTGCAACTGAACATAAAAATATTTCTTACATTTTTGCAATGTACGCAAAAATACGTTTCACACCTAAATAAGCAAAAATACTTTTTTAGAAAATGTATCTATAAACATTTTAACATTGGACATTGATGTTTTTTAAAAGATTCAAGTAACATTACGTTTCAGCTTTTTTATTTTTATTTTTAAGTAAATATATATGAGCCGAGGTATAACTATACCGTTCTAAAAAGCATTGTTATTAACAAAAAAAGTAATGTGTCATAAAAAGAATAATGTAAATATAAAGTCCACTTTCACCATTTCCATAAATACTATTTTTATTCACAATTATTTATTGTTACTATACCTAGCAGGCTGCGCAAGATGCGAACGACAAGGTTGATAACAGGACAGCGCGGCCATCATGCCAGGCGCGGCTCAGCTGGGTGCACTCCGAGATCATCGTTTGCCACCCCCGCCGAGTACCACCCCCTGCTCAATTATCTGAAACAAAGGGATGTTTTAATTTTAACTGTTCACAGCTCTTTTTAAATGTAAAATAATTATTATTTCGTCTGGCTACGTAGACAGAGGGAGACAGTGTTTTTTGATGCATAGTGATATCATAGAGGTACAATTAAGACGCGGATGGATGGAGTATACATTTACATAACTAAAGTAAAAAGTACGCTACAGTTTTTGCTTACTTGAAGATATATGTATTACTACTTTAAATATGCATGTTACCTCGCTTTAATTTTACAAAGAGTGGCTATGAGTTTGTCTATCCAACAGCAAATGTACAGATTTATTTAGAAAATAGGTAGCAAATGAAGAACGTTATATTTATTATTTACGTAGGGTTTCAAAACTATAGAATATACAGTCTCTGCAACATATGAACCGTCAAACTATGAAATTGAAATCATTCTTTTTCACGCCACATTAAATATAATGAATTATAAATTTATTGTATTTGGTTTTAAAACTAATTTAATTCCATACTTTTCCTGCTTTCAAAGCATAAATTTAAACTAAGAAAATAATAATAATTTAATATAAAAAAAAAAACAAAAGAATCAATTTGAAATTCAAACGCTACGTTATTTTTATCTTTAAATCTTTACAATTCCACTATATTAATAAATACGGCACACGAGCACGTTCAGTGACCCGTACAGGTGTCCTACATACTAAATGCTCACTTAATTTAGGCACAGGCTATTATAGTGCCTAGGCCTACGCATATTGGCAAATAAATTAGCTCTACAATGAACCGGTGACCGGCTGATAATGTGGTTCATGCGTCGTATATAATTTGAAGCGCTATTTATAGTTGTATAATAATGTTATGTGGGTTAGAAATTAGGGTTGCGTCGTGTAATTATAATAAATATATGTATATTAATAAATATTAAACATTTTGAGTTTCTCGCTCTGGTTAGAAGGCACAGTGCGGCGTTGAGTTCCGCCTTCACCTGCGCTATGACAGGCCTCAAAAATAAACTTACATAGGTATATTTAAGTTTATTTTTAAGGCCAGTCATGGCGCAGGGGCACAAACTTGTACGCGACAGTTGTGAGCTCGTTCCTTAAGGCGGAACTCAACGCCGCATTGTGCCTCCTAACCAGAGCGAGATACTCAAAATGTTAAATATTTATTTTCCTTTTAGTGGGCATCGAACTCATACCCTGTTACGTTACAGTAGTAAGCTTGTGTTCCAGCGCCACGACTCTATCTCTCTATGAACAGTAAATATATATTTAAGTGTTGAAGCATTTATTCCTAGTTCGTTTGAAAGTCTTTACAAAATTGTTTTTATGCCCATAATACATGCCCTTTATGGTGACAAAAAAAAACATGAATTTCCCACCGTCTAAACCGGGAACACTTCAGATCGAAATTCACGAAGAAGCATTTTTATATTTTCAAATTTAGATATACTTATATATAATATGAGTATATTACTTCACCACTCCTGAAGAATACTTTGGAGCTTATCGAAATATTATTGGCGACCAATTTACGCACAATATAACGAAATCTGTATCCTTCCTTCCATTGTATTACAAATAATATGTAACCATAGTGTAGAAAAAGTGAGTAATCGAGTATGTGCTTTCGTTTTCTTGTAGCACTTTCTAGGCTAACGCACTCATAGTATCCAGTTAAATTAATTACTCAACACTGACAGAGAAATTGTAACTTGATTGTTTTTACTTTGAAAGTTTCTTTACAATTTAGGGCTTAGTAATTGTTAAAGAAAGCAAAAAGATTACTTCACATAAGACAGACATTAAGCAAGTGAGTTTATGATTTATTATTTTATACAAGTGTAACATTTGTGGTTTTAACGATTTTTTCTCGCGCTTTGTTAAAGTTTAAAATGCATATAATCATCAACATCGCAAGCTTTTGAAACTTCTATATATACCTAGCTCAAGGATTTCACGATAGATTCTGTTCCGATATCCAGCATGTTTCGACATTGACCAGATGGATGGCCTGCCCACTAAGCATCGTCTAGCTTGTGGCCAGCATTCAAGAACTCTTCTGTTAAAACAGAAAAATAGAGTCGATTATTTCATTCTTTATTTGAAAGAAATAAACAACACGCTCCTGTCTCACGATTTTATTTGACCTGCGAGATAAAGATGGTTAAAATTATTTTTTAACGTAACTACTTAAAATTTAATATATATAATAGATTATGACGTACTATCACTACCAGCTTAAAAAGCTTAAAATATATATATATAAAGGATTAAAAGAAAAGTAACACAGTTTAAATTTCTTAGGTTAAAATGTGGTTACGCGCTTATCGGACTTTATGGTCTGAGGTTTGTGAACCCGATGTACATGTGGGAAATATATATTTTTTTACGTTACTAGCAACGTGTGGCATTGAGTTTTGCCGCAAAACACAGAGGTGAAAGTGAATAATGGAGTGTCTTGACACTTCTTTGGCTATTTTGCCATGTCTAAAGCGTAAAACTAAAAAAATAAAAATATAATATTTGCTATATACACTAGAAAATAATTATAAACGTCTATTAAATGTCATACTAACAAGAAACACATTAAATCAATTACAAAGTAAAGGATTGATTACTCTCTAATAGTATATTACCCAAGCTGTACTGCCCGGGCTATAAAATTAGCAGAAACGATCGCTGACATATGACCCGCCTTTATGCAATTTTATTCATGTCATTCTTACCATTTATACTAACTATCTTTTGCACGATAGGTCGCAAGTTAAATCCCCACTCGAAGAAATGAAATATTTAATATTTTCGTACCTTCACTACGGAAACAAGGGAAAGCAATGTAATGCCTTAAATTAGGCGGAAAGTGGGGAACGGGAGTGTCTCAATGAGAACCCTGCCACGTGCAGAATACAGCGCGAAGCTAAAAAAATACCGAAATTACCCTGCGGCTTCGCCCGCATTGTCAAATGGAATTAATCAATAGTTGTGTATGATACATAACACATTCAAGAACGAGAACATACTCTAACAGGTACAATGGGTTACATTGGGACAATTAACCTAATCTTTTATCATAAATAGACTTAACTAAAATATTTTTTTATTCAAAGCTTCAGCATAAAGTTACGCATTACATCTATAACTACACTAACACCTACCATGGCACGCCTACACTGTGCCTAAGTTAATATTGCATAATATTAACAGGTATTTTCCTTAGGTATTTAGTTGTAAGACCAGAACAAAATTATAATGCTATGATAACATTGTTAAACTCATAGTTCGTCACCTAGATTCAATAACTCACATAAATTTGCATAATTCTTTAAAGTAGAAACAAATTATCAAACACGTTCAAAGTATTGAAGCAATAGCGATAATAACTGCTGCTACAAATCACAAATATGATCAAATGTCTTTAAAGTAATACTATATGGTAATATTTATATAACACTTAGCCAATACTTTAAAAGTATTTACTAGCAACCCGCCCGCGGCTTCACCTGCTTTGAATGACAATGTTTTATTTACTAATCTCAACTACATTCTTATTCTAATAAAATTAACATTTTTGAGACAATAGCGAGACATTTTAAAAATTTCGGCTAAATGAATAATTGAAAAGTAATTAAATTTTGTCAAACAAAATATTTTAAATTGGCGTATCTTCTTTTTGCTAAAATATAATAACTGAAACTATATTTAAATCTGTCAACTTATTTAGCGAGTACAAACGCACAGACAAACACACCAAAATTAAAAAATTCACTATTTTGGGTCCTATTATATAAATAATCGTCCCCTCAGCTTTTTTTAATATATATATTCTATGTACATGTGATAGTGATCAGGTACAGACAGAAAATTCTCCGTTTTTAAATATAAATGACAGAAATATTTACTAAATATAAAATAAATTGACATAATTTTATCGTCAGCTGTAACATCTTGTGATAGCAAAAGTACAAATATTATCCAAATTGCAAATACAGAACAACTTCAAGCATAGCAGTGTAGGAGCGGAGAATCTAGTGTCAGGACACTCCGCCAAAAGTTCATACCATTTTATTAAAATTAAAAATAACCTAAAATCAACCAACAATTACGTCCCCTAATGTCAAACTGACGTTCATGCAAACATCATGAACGGCAGTTCCAACAGTTTATGTAACCGTGCACTCACTCAACTCATGCAACCGTTTTCGTGACGATACTACATGCATTTTACATTAGCATATTAACGTTGTGTCACGTAAATATTAGCTCGCCTCAATTTGGCAGTAATGTTCGTTGAGATTGCTAGGCGGTGCACACGAGGACAATGGTATTGAATTAGCAGGCCACTTTGTGAATTTGTGTTATTGAGAGCTAAATAATATTATTGTAAAAACTTAAACAAATCTGTACAATTATATGAGTATACTTTCCCCATAAATTCAACTCAACATAGCTTTACGCTGTATTCCACGCATGTCGGGTAGACAGAGGTAACTTGGGAACCTAGTGTTAAGACACTCCGTTCCGTTACCCACTTCCCACCGAATATGAATATTTCATTTCCTCGAGTGGGGATTGTTTCTATTCTCTATTACCATCTGTACAATAGGTAGAGCAAACTTATAAATTATAATTAGTATTCTTTTTCTTGAAATATTATTTAGTTCGTACCTACTACGAGATATCTACAATATGGACATTCTCTTAGGAAATAATAAAGCAAAATACTTGATGTAAAAAATTTTAACTTTTGTCTACATTAATTGCAAAGAAGAAAAGAGTGTTAGATATAGTGCCAATGGTCACATGTTCGCATGTGGTAAGTTTATACACGTAAATAAGATTTTTAAACACCTATTATCGTTAAAACGGTATTAAATTGTTGAAAATAAATTATAACTATTTTAGGTTATCCTCTTAACAAGTTACAAGATAAATATAAGTTTTATCGTAAACAGACCGTGACGAAGTGCTTATTAGTTAACTCCTCCACATAAGTAGAAAATAAGAGGCCGCATTTCAAAAGATCATGATTTTTAAAGATTTACGAAAGTTGTGAAACTTTTGCTCTTTGAGCGCCTATTCATTTCAACAACTTTTCCATTGCATTCTTTGGTTCTTATGATTTCATTTGAAGTATTTAGATTAAAACATAATACGTAATTATGTGAGATGTTTGTAATTGTAATTTATTTTCGCTTAAGAAATATAAGAGGAGGCCAGTGGCACTGTGGGCGCAGTTACACGGTCTGGTAGAAAGGCAATGCGTAGCGTTGAGTTGCGTCACTTAATATGCAATGCCTTAAATTTAGCGAAAAGTTGAGAATGACAGTGTCTTAATAGGAACTGAGTGGCTTAACACTTGGTTCCCAAGATCCCACTGCTTGCCCTGCCATGTGTGGGATACAGCGTGAATATTTTCTTAACATGAATATTTTCGAATTTTCATTGTAAATTACAATAGTTCAAAATTATATAGTTGGCATTTAATATGAACCATATTTATTTAAAAAATAATTGAATTAATTGTTCTTAAGTATGTTGACAAATACTCATGAGAGCTTGACGCTATATTATATACATGACAGGGTAGGCTTCACTCTATATCCCATACTTGGTAAAGTAGACAGGGGGAACTTGGGAACCTATTGTTAAGTCGTTTGGTTCCTCGCCTACATACTAGTAAATTTGTCATCTTTTTATGACCTATACAAAGTATTACGTAAGTTATTACATAAAAAATCTCAATCTAATCGATATTCATCACTTATCTCCTACATGTACCTACAATATATAGATAGAGGCGTGTCGTGAATTATAGTAGCATTACAAGTAAAGCGGTAACATCTTAGGTAACGGCGATGAATGACCGTAATGAATCAATGGCACCACGCTCGACGCTCGGTTGTGCGTTTGTACTGTTAGATGTAAACTGTTACTTGCATGCACTTAAATATCTATATTTAGATATATTTTTTAATAATGAAGTAGGGATGGACAGTAAAAAATTGTAATATAAAAACTAAAAAAAATAATAATGTAAGATATACCACATACAATATGTTTATTATATCTAATTTTGTTAATCAAAATAATCACAGCAGTTTCTGTCAAGTTCCCCACTCAACAAGCAATGTCTAGAATTCGGCGAAAAGTGGAACCAAATAGAGTGTCTTAACAATAGGTTCCCAAGTTACCCTTACCTACCCTACCAAGTATAGGATATGTAGTGAAGCTCTCAAAAGTATTTACAACAAATAATCGATACTACAACGTTGATATTAGTTACTGTAATAATATTGTCATAGTATTCTTTAAGGAATAATGAATGATGCAGTCATGCCACACTTGGAACATGTCAGACATGATTGCTATAAGTTCAAACCCATTGAGGGTAAGGTTATCTTTTGTAATAAGTATGTCCCTGGTTTTTTTAAAGGAACATTATCAATGTTATTTAAAACTGACTTTTACCTTAAAGCTATATGAAAAGCATCAAAACTATTATTCTTACATAGCACGGTAAATAGAAATTACTTACTGTTAAGACACTCCATTGTCCTACTTTGGTATCGAATTTGAGACATCATGTGTTGAGTGGCAAAACGAATCGAAATGAGCTCGAAATCAAAAATCATTGTGTTTTACAATCACAATGTCCTACTCAACCAAGATGATCTCAATCAACTAAAGTAGTATTATATTAAATTGAATAATGTACATAGTTCATTACATCGTAGGCGCAACCAAAGGCGGGTTAGGAGTTTAATACAAAATTAGAAAATAACATATCGTTTGATGTTTCGCCAACGCAGTGAAGGCGTTCATTTCGCAACGGCCAACGCCCGGCTGATTTACACTGACGACCAATAAATACGATACTGTTAAGTGTTTGCCGACCTGTTTATATTACAGTCATGTTCTTAACTCATATAGACATGTCAAATCATGTGGTTTTACTGGCTTTTTAAACTTGATTTTTACAAAGAAGCAAGCAAAAACACATTTTGATTCATAATAAATACTTTGGGACCTGTCGTGGCGCAGGCACACAAGCATTCGGTTGAAAAATCCAAAAAAATAAAAATAAAATCTTTTTAACTTTTGCTCTGATAATAAGGCATACAGCGCGGCGTTAAGTTCCACCACTCAACGCGGCAATGGCTCAAATTCGAAGGATTTGAAGACATGGCCAAAGACTTGATTGAAGTTTTACATTAAAAACTTATTAATATACCTAGTATAATTCGTTTCTTAGAATTCCCACAATTATATATATTTTTTTGTAATTTCAGAACTGGTTTTCTGTTCAATACAAGGAAGGTTATATGTATTTGCAATATATTAATCTTGATTGTAGTCAAAGTATCTGTAGATAGACAGAAGTACACGTCGCAACATTTTGCGAAAAAAAATCGAGACAATATTTTTTTCACATAAAATGAAAATATTGAATTTTTAATTTTCTTGAGTGGGAATCAAACCCACAAACTGTCGCGTTTACTGTAGCATCCTTGTGTCGCTGCGCCACTGCAGGTCTCTCTCTGTAACTGCATACAGTATATAATGGCCTGTTTCATTATTTTTATTTAAAAATAATCTAGTAACAAATCACTTCTTCCTTCACCTTTTCACATAATGTAGCTAATCGCAATTTACCACATAATACCCATAAATCTACATTTACACGCGAGTCGCGTTAAATCGATGTACAAATTCTAATTGGAATTGAGTGGGTCTTCGTTAAAGTTTTTGTCTATATATATATAAAAGTTCTGTTAGATACTAACAAACTGCCGACAGAGTTACATCTGGAGTACATCTGGAGTTACGTGGCGTATAACGCCGTAACTCTAGGAGAGGATTTCTAGAAATTTCTGTAGAACTGGATAAATATTTAGGATATTATGTTTAGTTAACAGAATGTCGACATATTGAGAATCTTGAGCTGGGATGTGCCACGCCAAGAAACAATTCTCTAAAACTAACTGCACTTTAAATTTAAGAGAGCAAGCAAACGAAGCCACGGGCTACGAGTATAACAGGTCGGCTATTGCGATGGTGGCGCAAGGTCATGGAGATTCGAGATTCGTTAAAACGTACCGTTACATTGTTATATTAGTTACGGGTGTGCGCACGATTTGCTGTACGTACCGTGTATATGAAAGCGTGCTCTTAATATCTATATGTTATTATATGTACCTTACTATCTAGATATTAAGGTTATGGCAAAATTATGCATTATTATCAGTTGTTTTGTTTTTCACCTTTTAGAATCTAATAATCGGTTTTTTTTCCAAATGTAAGATTATAAAAGACGGAGAAGTAATGAAAAATAATTATGGGAGCCTTAAAGTTTTGGGAATCATCATAGAAGTAAGTAAATAAAGTATTAAAACCATTTTAATGTAAATTAGCTTCCAAATCTACCTGCAACTTCTGAGATTTTCTTATTGTATTAATAACAACCTAAATAATATGTATACACATACATAACAATCAACAAACTATTAATAACAATTAGATAACAGTAAGAACATAGATTATATACTGAATAGTCCAGTAGTTTGTATGTCCATAAGAGATAGGACATCATAGAGTATATTTTATCTCAATTTCTAGTTAATCAATTATTTATTTTCGTCCATCCAGCTGTCACTGAGAGGCTGGCTGATAACGACCAATATAAAGCATTAATGATATAACAGCACGATCGACGAGCAATGGCGTCTCCTTTATAAACTTTTGGTCATTGTTCAAAAAAAGAAAAAAATATCCAACAACCAAATCTTCATAAATCGTTTCAATTATCATTTTTGGTTGTTACATTGTCAACATAATTGTTTAAAAATACAATTTGAATAAAACTACATACATTCGAATATATTAGTAGCAATAATCAATACTAAATACCAATGTTTAACTACCTTTATAGTAAATATAAGTATATAATACCAAGCAATACCATTTTTTTATGGAAGGCAAACGAGCGGGTCACCTGATAGTAAGTGAACACCGTCGCCCCCAGCACCGTGTAACACCAGTGGAGCTACAGGTGCGTCGCCGGCCTTTAAGGTGGAGGTAGACGCGCTTTTTGAAGGTACCATAAAATAAACGTACTATAAATGAGAGTATATATGTAACGAGAGTGTTTTAACACTACGTTCGCATTACTTATTTCTCTCTCTCTCCCAGCTTCACGCTGTATCCCGCACGAGGCAGGGTAGGCAGAGGGAACCTGGGAACCTAGTGTCAAGACACTCCGTTCCACTTCCGTTCCCCACTTTCCACCGAATATGAGGCATTGCGTGTTGAGTGGCGGAACTCAACGCCGCGCCTTATTATCAGAGCGAAGAAAATGAAACATTAAATATTTCAATTGAAAATATTAAATATTTCATTTCCTCGACTGGGGATCAAACCCAGAACCTGTCGGTTACAGTCACAATCATGTGCCGCTGCGCCACGACAGGCCGCAAGTGTAGTAAATCTTTTCACGGGTACGCCGCTTGAATTGGAACTGGAGCGGAGTATGTGGGACTCAAGGACCGGTAGGTATAGGCCGTCCACACTACCCACTAAAATCTAACGGTGCTCTTCGGCCGTCATAAGCCGGTGCAATGGGAAAGAAAGAAAAGCAAAAGAAGTAAAAAAATCAAACGTCATCAATATATAGAAATGTGTGTGAGAGGCCTTACAAATATAAACAATTGTTTACTTAGCTGGCTAAATACAAACAGCTGTCGCGTGAGAAAGTAAAACACGAAGTAATCAATTCACTATAAACGTGTAAATCAATATTGGTTCGAGTCGAGGAAAATTATAATCATAAATAGCAAGCATATTTTTAGTAGGGATATTTTTAATGGTGGCCTGTCGTAGGGCAGGTGCTCAAACGAGACTGTTAATGAGACAAGACGAAAACTTGATTTTGGCGGAAAATGGGAAACAGAAATGTCTTTATGGGGATGTAATGTCTTAACACTAGGCTCCCAGGTTCTCTCTGCATACCGTGTTATATGCTGACTATAGCGTGGAGCTTAAAACGATACTTTCGATCATTTAATCATAAATAAATTTTTAATTATAACAATAATATTTAAATTGGTAAATCGAAAAAATATTTAATTCTTCTTTCTATCACACGCTATAAACAGTACAGGACAGTGTAAGCAGAGGATGCCTAATGTTAAGATACTCCATTCTCAATTGTATGCCCAATTTTAGAAACACCGAGACGACTTGCATGACGAAACTACACCGCTTATATATAGATATACATATGGTCTGTACTAGTGTTTTACTATGTTTATATATAGATATACATAGTAAAACACTAGTACAGGCCATTCTAAATTTTGGTTAAGACATCAAAGAGCAACAGACAGCAACTGTCGCAATAAAAATCATGTTGCAATATATAAAATAAATAATATGCACAACATTACAACTTGATTCTATGTTTTTGAAATATGATACATCGTACGATGTTAATTCTACTTGTATTGAAACAAACTAGGAAGCGAGGCGCTAATTCAGCGCATCCGCAATTTTACGATGTCCATATAATTATTATGATTATGTTCACGTTTATATGGAAATTTTCTTTTGCCATGCATGCATTTATAGGTCTTAGCTACTTTTTATTTGAGTCAGCTTCACGCTTTTCTTCGCGCGCTTTTTAGTATCCCGCACATAGCAGGGTAGACAGAGAAAACTTGGGAAATTTGTGTTAAAACACTCCGTTCCAATTAAGACATTTCCATTTCCAACTTTCCGCCAAATGCGTCAAGCATTGCGTGTGCAGTAACGGAACACAACTCGGCGTTTCGCCTTCGCCAGACCGGATAAATTAAAATATTTAACTTTTCGTCCGAAAAGAATCGAACTTACAACCTATCGCGTTTACAGTCGCAGGCTCGTGCCTTTGCCCCATGACTGGCCTCTAACTGAATTGGCGTTAACGTAAAGAAAGTAAATACCAAATATGTATAATTTATAATATGTTTTGCTCTACTCAGGTTAGCAAAATTCTAAATATAATATAATCAACTTATTATATTTTCAAAAGTTTGGGATCTCAAAACCATTCTCACATGAAGCCTGTATTACACGGAGTAGGTACGTGTAAAGAAACTAGCAATAACCCGTTGCGTTCTGAATGATAGAAATGCCGCGATGTTTCTTTTAAACTAGACTAAAGAACCTATGACGGTAAATGTAAATACTCCTTACAGTCCCTTAAACTTCGCGTCGTAATTTTATCAATAGGTTTATTAATATTTCTACTATGTTTTAAAGTGTTATTCCACACTTAGGACAGAAAATACTAAACTTAAATTTTAAAACATAGTAAAAATATTAAAATAAATAGTATTCTCTCTTGCTAAACGATAATTCTTACGAGTTGTCTTTGGGTAGCGGAAATTTGTAAAAATCTCCCTACAGAGATGCTAACAACATAAATAAGTTGTAACAAGCGTATAAGAATTTCGACGGAGCTCGGTGAGAACGAATGGCTTAGTTGGTCAGAGCGCTGGAACGGTATTCCAGAGGCGCGGGTTCAAATCCTGCTTCGTTCAAAATTTTTATACGCTTTTTAAAATTTTAAAATTTAGGTTTATTAATATTTATACTATTTTTCACTAAAATACATTGTTAGCAGAAGTTTATGATACATATGGTAATATTATATGTACAACACAATAAGCATCTATACAAAAGTGAACGGTTGTGGTTACTTGCGACATGCAAACCACATCTGTTGCAAACTGCGTACTAATATTATTTTTAATAATTCCTCCGTTTCTTTGTGCTCTAAAAGAAATTTAATTGAAAAAATGTTGTAATTTCCGGAGTTAACATCTTTTGTGTGTTTATTTCGCTAATAAAGTCAGAGTAAATTTTTAATTCAAACAAGCGTTGTGGTAAAATTAATTTTATTCTAGTCAGTATTTCATCAAAGAACAGCGGTTTTTCATTAATTAAATATTATGAATTATTACAACTTATTAAGCGAACTGCTAGGACAGCTTTACTTTCATTTCTCCAGTTTGGTAGACAACATTTACTGTTGAGATCCATGGAAGTTTCTAATGTTTGACGAAAAGTGGAAAATTGGATGTTTTAAAACAATTTCCGGTCTACTAACGAAGAAAGCAACTTTAAAAAAGCTTAAAATTTTGATATAATTACAAAAATAACAGAAAAGAGAATTGATAAAAAAAAACAGATACAAAGCTAAAATAACTGCGAAAAAGAAGCAACAGCTTACATTTAAAAAAAAATCTTATATAATTGTTATAAAATCAAGTTTTCTTAGAACCGAGCGAAAAGCGGAAGTTGCACTCGCTGACACAGGAAGCGATCGCACCGTATAATCGGGTTAGTATTGGAGCTTTTATCGAGATGTTTTGATCATAAAACAATAAATAATAATATTCCTTATAATTTCTAAGGACAAATTTAAAGTCTAAGATTTTTAAAACTTTACACTATATCCTTCATATAGCAGTGTAGATAGAAAAATCCAAGTGTTATGACACTCAATGCCTATCATCGCCTAATTGTCATTTCCTGTTAACAGAGCGAGCTCATTGCCCGAGTGAAATCGAACCCAATACCGTCGCGCTTATACGAGTAGTAAGACACTGTACCTCTTCACTACGAAGGACTCTATTTGAAAAGCATCGACATAATTTAAGGCAGGCATTAACTTCGGTACGCTTGGGTGTATTTACCTAATTAATTTATCTTTATTTGTACCTCAATTTTCTCATCACTGTAGGTTACCGATCTTCAATATTTATTCTTTCTCCTTACATGTCTGAGGCTTAAAACGTAACTTTTTTTTAAATATCCTTTTAATTAATAACATAATAAAATTAAAGTCTCTGAACTAATATATAGGTCATAAAGAGCTTGAACTGATTATGGAAGTATTCAGTGTCCAATAATATATTTCTAAATTATTTTTATACTTTAAAGCTTAATTATTGAAATACTTATTTTTTTCAATATTGCACTTTATTTCGCACATAGCTGGTCAGGCGCAGAGAATCTAGGAACTTAGTGTCGAGACACTCCGTCGCCCACATATCACTGAATTCGCAAGACATTGCAAGGTGTTAGCAGAACTCGACGCCGCACTTTGTCTCGTTACCAGAGCGAGGAAATAAAAATATTAAATATTTAATTTCCACGAGTGGTGATCAAATCCACACCCAGTCGCCATTACAGTCATATTCTACGCCACGGTAGCCCCCCTTATAGCTAGTTACCTTATACAAAACACCTGTTTAATACACTTTCGTGGTAATCTATATGCTTGATGACCACAGGGCTAATAGTCTAATGTATATGAACATTAAAAACAGTTCTAGTTCAAATTATACAAATTTACATTGAGAAAGCTGTTGAAGCAATTACCGTTATAACAAACTGGATTGGAAGGACTCAGGAGCAGGTATATGCTAATTACTTATCTTGAGTTATGCGCAAAATGTACATATATATATATATATATATATATATATATATATATATATATATATATATATATATATATATATATACATATATATACATATATATACATATATATATATATATATATATATATATATATATATATATACATATATATATATATATATATATATATATATATATATATATATATATATATATATACATAAAAGCACATAAAACACACAGATTTCAGCACTGATTTCCACATGGATTTTTTTTTAGCTTCACGCTGTATCCCGCACGAGGCAGGGTAGGCAGAGGGAACCAGGGAACCTAGTGTTAGGACACTCCGTTCCACTTCCGTTCCCTACTGGATGGAAAATTTATTATTTTCATATTCCGGCTTTGGCAAGACAAAGCATGGCGTAGAGCTTGGCAGATAACAAACACTTCACAATGTCTCGAACCCGGTCGCAAAGTGAACAAACGGCATATCTTAAAACTAAGGTGGTGGTAAAGTAAGTAACATGTTGGAAAATACATCTAGCTGTAGATAGTTGTAAGTTTATTGTTGGAAATTTCTTTTTAACAGCTCAAACTTTAAGGATGACTATTTTTTATTTCTAATTAACCTAATTAGACTTAACATTGCACTGTTTGTAAAGGATATTTCAAATGTTTTACGTAATGTTAAGTGGTTTTAATATAAAATACAGATTACTTATGATGCCATTGATTTCTTCTAATTAAATAACATACTACTGTAATCAAGTGTTAATTAAAGTACTCAACAACAGACAAGACATGAGACCTATCGTGGCACAGGGGCACAAGTGTGTGACTGTAAACGGGTCTGATTGAAGGTTGGACCTCACTCGAGAGAATGAAATATTTAATATTTTCAAATTTAATATTTAATATTTTGTGCGTGTGGTAGAGTCACGTTGCTAGTAATGGCAACACGCATGGGCAGACTCGACCGGATTGTTACCACCCCCGGCATTTAAGACCAGCGTTAAGTAGTGGCTTTGGCCTCTGCGTTTCGCATTAGGTAATGCCGGGCCCCGGTGCACTTCCACCTTAAAGACCGGCAACGTTCCTGTAGCTCCTCTGGAGTTACTCGGGGCCGTGGGCGACGGTGATCACTTACCATCAGGTGACCCGTACGCTCGCTTGCCGTCTTTTCCATAAAAAAAAAAATCATTTCTTTTCTTTACTCTGGTAACAAGCCAGATCGCTGTGTTGAGTTCCGCCACTCAACACGCAATGCCAATTCGGCGGAAAGTGGGGAACGGGAACTGTTCCCAAGTCTCCTCTGCCTAAAAAAAGAACAAAATAAAAACAACAGAAAACAGATAATAAAATTAATACAAAAAAGAAAAACTAAAATGATACCAAAACACGAAGCTCTAGCCTAACAAAACTTATTATTCGAGGCACGTCAGCTCGTTCACACTGGCACTGGCATATTTTACATGTGTACTTAGGACTATTACACGGTGTTCGTGTGTTTACAACGGAGTGCATACCGATATTATCATTTGTCTGTCTGCTGGTACGCTGCTTTGTGAGAGGCGAGGTGAGATGTCACTATTGTTTTTAAAAGCGCCTAGTTCTAAAGCACGCATGTATAAATAATATTATTTCTGTAATGTTATGCAATAGGTACGGTAGAATGTTAAAATACTTTAGGACTTATGATTTTTTTTTCTTTTATTATCATGTACGAACCCTGGTTTTAACTAATTTTGACCAGCAAAAATATTATTCAATACTTTACGTTAAATATAAACTAATTACTCGGCAGAGCGTATCTAGTTTAACTAAAATAATATGTTAAGGACATTAGAAAGAATTATATAAAAGTTTACTACGATAACCCTCGTAAAACAGCATTGCTAAAGAAATCGACCATGTCTACTACACAGCTTACGTCCGCTTATTCAACGCTATTGTCGATGGACGGATATCCGGCTGTCACTAGGATTACTATAGAAAAAAAACTTGTATATTTGTCGATGGATCCAAAATAACATTATATATTTATTAGATTAGAAATAAGCGTTTGTTTGTTAAAGATTAAATAAGCATTGTAATAAAAAAAAGAGCATATTGTTTCCGGTAAAGAGAGAGCTAATAACCCCCTGATTTCTATAGTGATACAGATATTGACATTATCATATATAACGTTATCATATGTCCAAATCCATATAAACTATATAATATATTTTAAATATATTTTATATTAGATGGCTGTTGTGGCGCAGTCGTACGTGTAACTATTACGTATTTTCAAATTAAACATTTTATCTTTTCATTTCTTCGCTTTGGAAATTTGTGGCGTTAAGTTTCCATAAATTATCTCAAATTTGGTTTTGGTAATAAGGCAAAGCGCGACGTTGAGTTCCGCCACTCAACACGGAATGCCTCAAATTCGGCGAAAAGTGGGGAACGGAAGTGGAACGGAGTGTCATAACACTAGGTTTCACTTCTACTGTCTACCCTGCCTAGTGCGGGATACAGCGTGAAGCTAAAAAAAAAATCTCAAATTTGGCAGGAAGTGAGGAACTGAACGGAGTGTCTCTATCTACCTTGCCATATGCGAGATATAGCGTGAAGCTAATACATATAACTATATATCAAGAAAGAATCTTTTTATAGCTACTGTAACATCACATTCTGCGACTCAACAAAGCCTACACCTTATAAAGTTAGGGAAAACAAAATATCCTATTGTATTTATTACATTGGGTTGTCCAAGTATGGATCATTGTATGGAGTATCGGATACGGTTGCCTTATTCGTAATCAATTGATTACAATTGTTAATGTCCATACTTCATAGCGTATAGAATAATAACACGGTTAACTGGACTTTTTATAAAAACTTATCATAATTAGCTTAAGCATTTTTTAAAAAAACGTATATATTTTTTTCTATTATCACTAGAACAAGTATTTTTTTATTTCTTAAGTGTGAAATATCACTTTAATTCATTAAAAAGTGTAATACTACACTTACTGGGTATATTAAGTCCCGTAGTTCTATGGTCCTATTGGTATTTATCCGTTATTTAGTCAGGTGAAGTACGATGTTCCGTAATCAACCATGCAATATCTATAAATGGGAAGAAAGTAGTAAACTAGTTTATTTACTGGTTTACTCTTATCAACCTGCAGAAATGCGGAAGATGCGAAAATATTTCAGAAATCAGCATTTTCAACTTAAATTCTCAGATTTTCATAGCTTTACGTGTTTTTTAATATCTGAAATTTTATAAATATGTATTACGAAAAGAAATGTCATAAAAAAGTGTTTTAATGTTTAGTCGTCTACAAGTTTAAAAACTATTTAATGCTATACCGTCTAAACCACAATCTTTTATGACTGGCAAAACCAATCAAATAAATATCGTTGAGTTCTCTTTCTCTTACATTCATAGAAAACTCGTACAATTTTATAATTTTTACTTTAAACTTATTGTAAGTAAAATATACGTTAATTTAATAATTATACATTAAACTGTATGTAGTATTTTCTAACAAAAATCATTGATAATGTAATTAATATCATATAGAAACTATTTGTACAAAAACGGAAAAAAAGTGTTTAACACGTAATATTACTGGATGAACCAAAATGCATCTGTACTCCACAATATTCCATACAGACTTAAGTCACAATTGATGTTTCTATTACCTCAATAAAAAGAAATAATTAATATAATTAAAAACAATAAGGAAAATATTTATAAAATGAAAACATCAGATGATGGTGTAGGTACTATTATCCGATAACTCGATCACTGACACATAAATAACTATATCCATACGAGCCAATGTGGGAAGCTGGCGACCACAACACCTGTACCTAGGCTTACTCACGTGAGAACCGGTATGCAGGGCCAGAACAAGAATTGTATTATCTTTTTTGAAGCCACAAAACGTAGTTTTTTTGATACTTATAGTTGATTATCCTTTGGGAAGTTTAACTTGAAAGTTAACATGTTTACACATTTTTCCGCAACGAGAATTTGGCTTTTAAGCACTCTGTCAAATATCCTATTGTGCAGCCGTACAAATCTTATCAGAACTAGGAGAGAAAATACTTTTAAGTAAAAATTACTTTTAAGAATTATTGATGCAGAAAACTTGTTCCAAACATATTATTTATTTTCAAACATGCCATGTCTGCTCTTTTTATAAAACTCTCATAAAATAAAAATAGATCAACAAATTCATAAAGCTCAGTTGGCTAAGCTTTTTTGTTTTTGTAGAGAGTTGTGTGACAAAAGAGGTTAGAACTTTTCCGACGACGTATGTACCTACGTGTACTTTATAGGTATGAAGCATTAAAATATATTAAATATACATAAACATCTAATCACATTTAGTGTTATTAATTTTTACCTGTTTATTATATTCAGGAAAGTAGATAATACCCCTACTAATTATTTATTTTGAACTTGATTTGTGGAGAACGGAGTGTCTATGCAATGGATTTGATCTGCTTATCCTGCAATGTGCAGCACATATCGGGAAGCTAGAAAAGTTGGTTAATAATGCAGATATTTAATATATTTCATTTTTAAAAGCAATTATTTCTTAATAAAAAGAAACGCAATTATACTCAATTATACTTAGTTGTACATTAGTTACCTAAAAGCCTTTTTTATTCTATTTGGAATAAAAAGTTTTATTTTGTAGACCTCCATCTACATTTGTAAAACAACGATTTACCACAAATATTGAAACACATTATTTTCCAAATTCGAACAATCAAATACAAATATAACAATACATACTTTATAATAATAGTACCGAATACAAAATCGATTTCTCACTTTCACCAAACATGTCCACTATCCATTCGCTTTGCACTTATTCCGACTAAATTGTTGTTCATTTCAGAATTATCACAACGACCCCAATCGATTTTAAATTGCTAGATATTCGATATAAAAAAGATGGCACGCCCGAGTTTTTTTTAAATAGCAATATATAGTGTTAAGTTTTTATGCCGTTGATAAGTGTCTGATCATACGTGATAATTATGGATTAAATTATAATTATATTTTACGGGTGGAGCGGCGGAATCTAACGCCGCGCTTTGCCATGTTACCAGAGCGAGGAAATGAAAATATGAAATAATTAACTTGATTTTTTTTTTCACGCTGTATCCCGCACTAGGCAGGGTAGGCAGAGGGATCGGAAGTGGAACCTAGTGATGACACTCCGTTCCACTTCCGTTCCCCACTTTCCGCCGAATTTGAGGCAATGCGTGTTGAGGGGCGGAACTCAACGCCGTGCTTTTGCCTTATTTAACTTGATAATTTGCCATTAAAGTAAAATTACCCTGCCATTTGTGAAAAAGCGTGGAATAAAAACAAACGATTTAACAAATACTAACAAAAAATGATTATGAACTTAATATTCTTGCCAAGTTTTGCAATGTCGAGACAAATGCATTCAAATGGATCTATCTATAGACATATTGTGATAGATCTTATTATTTTGTTCTCACGACGGGCATACATTGTTACGGTCTAGTTAAAATAAAACTAGATATTAATGTCGCCTTCCATTTAATGAAGTTAAAAAAATATAACAAATTATAAAAAAAATATATAACCTTATTTCTATATCTTAGCCGACTCCTCAATTCCATTTGTTTTTGTACGGTCACGTGGGAACAAATTATGAATGGATGGTGATGATTCTTTTGTTCTAATTGTATTCTACGTAATTGAAGAAAAAGTTATTACACAAAATAACATATCCACAAAAATATCAAATAAGTAATTTTTATTTCGCACTATAGGTACTCTGCAAGGTCAGGCATTTTTTAAGACCTTATTTATTTTGATTGGCGGAACTCAACGCCGTGGTTTGTTTTGTTACCAGAGCGGAGAAATAAAAATAGAGATTTTCTCTCCAAATGTACGTCTCTGCCAGAACTAATATAAAAAGATTTTCTCTTATAACTAGCAACCAAGCATACGCTTTAACGGTGTTCTCAAGTAATGTACTTGTATACATATAATGTACGACATAAATCGCAAATTCATTTCGCCTGTGATATATGAAAGTGTCATGTCATCATATTAGATAACAAGTAGAATTTGGATAGAAAACTTGTATATAGATATATGTATATGAAATATACAGAGTCACGGTTTTACGGAAGCAAGTTGTCTTGTACCTTATATATGTTTATGGAAATAGAGAATGTTTGATTTTCTATTAGCTAACTACCTAGTAACTAAAATTATTCCTTAAGACCGACGCAGCTAAGTCTTCATTTATACTTTCAAGTTAAAGATGTCGCGTAGCTGTGAAGGCAGAGAGAATTTTTCTTTACTTTCCCTATTAATTGAAGACTTAAAGTACCTATTGAGCGACAGAATTCAATTCCCCGAGAATCAAACCTATAATATCATTCTTACAGTGAGACGCTAACTCAAACTACGCCAAAAGTGTTTAATTTATTAATTTATTAACGTGAATTTCTTTCACAATAAACCTCGCTAATATAAGATAAATGATTACATATTAAAGGCAGACCACAAGTCGAAAGTGCCTACTGTTTATGTAACAGCCGTCATATTAGAAAATGGTACTTAAGGATTCATAAATACTGATATGCATCAGTTGAAAACCGTATTTGGTTGAAAAAACGTTGAAAGAAGTGTTTTGCCACTAGGTTCAGGCTTGGCACCCTGGTACTGATGGTGTCGTAATACGACTAAAGTGCGTGTGGTAGAATCACGTTGCCAGTAATGGCAACACGCATGGGCAGACTCGACCGGATTATTACCACCCCCGGCATTTAAGACCGGCGTTAAGTAGTGGCTTCGGCCACTGCGTTTTGCATTAGGTAATGCCGGGCCCCGGTGCCCATACACCTCCACCAAGGACGGCAACGTTCCTATTGCTCCTCTGGAGTTACTCGGGGCCGTCGGCGATAGTGATCACTTACCATCAGGTGACACGTGCGCTCGTTGGCCGTCTTTTTCATTAAAAAAAAAAGGTTGGCGGAAAAAAGCGTGAAGGTGAAAAAAAAAAACAATCATTTACAAATACCATTAAAATATGGTCATGAACTACCTTCAATTTTACAGTTTACTTAAATAGCTAATCGTGCAACTGGGACACGGCCGTCCACCTCAGGGTCGGCAATTGTTCTGTCACCCATCAATTCCTAGGAGTGATTTGAGAGCGATGGAAGAATATGCATAACGATTTGCTGATACTTGACCAATTGTATCAAAAACTTGTTTTATATTGTCTATTTATAGTTATTTAGAAGTATGTATTTTAAATTGTCTGAGTGATAAAAAAAGAAATTTTAACATATTATTATAGAAAAATATCAAAATATTTTTTATTAGCTTGTTCTGGTAACAAAAATAATGTTTTTGCGTATACAACTTTATGCGATCCCTTTATAGAAGTAACTTTAACTGACGTTTCAAAAAGTTGTAACAACAAGTACTTCTAATATCCTTAAGTACCTAGCTTATATTTTTTACCGTATTTATGTAAAATAAAATGAAAAAGAAGCAATTCTAGTAAGAAAAAGGACATTTTGCAGCCAACTCCAAACTGCTACTGACTGCCTCTTTGTAACACAACAATGAGATCTATTGTTCGCATCCTGTATAATAGTACCCGTGGAGGAGCTAGACTCCTAGACAGTATTGTTTGGACTCGTAAATTGAAATGGCTAAATGAGAATGTAACTTTACAGGGAATATATATGAAAATTTTAATTATTGCACTGTTACATGTCTGACTCTATGGTTGTGGGTACTAATGTCATTTGCATTATTGGTGTATTTATACTCGTAATATTTCCATTTTTCCTTTCTATTAGGACTTGGCTATGATTTTTGAGCATTGTGAGTGTGTGAGTTACACATATGTAACAGTAGGTAAACGACCCATTTATTCCCGTTTTATTCCCGATTAAGTTGTACAAAACATTGGGATAGGCTCATCCAATATGCAGTGTCTCAAGACTGAAAAGTAGTGATCTATCACTAAGCTATTCTCCTTTGTTTTCATAGCAAAATTAAATAAAAAAAAGTCTTTCTCTGACATCGTAGATAACTTTTAAACTATACTTACCGCTTATTCCCGTACAATACATCTGAAATAAATTAACAAATTTCAATATTTAGAACTTAGATATCAAAAAGTTTCAGCCGACAGATTTCATTACACCTCTCACCGTCGTCTCAGACAAAACCTAACGACCGCAAGTAATAAGTCAACACGATTACACCACGGATTCACAATACTTAAAGAAAATGTCGACGGGGCAATGAACCCGTAACACGATCATAGTAAATCTGTATTCAGCTGTTAATTGAATATTATGTATACAAGCGTAAACTGTAAAATTGGAAAGATTTTTTAGTTTTTTTTGTTTAGCTTCACGCTGTATCCCGCACGTGGCAGTTTAGATAGTGGGAACTTGGGAACCTAGTGTTGAAATACTCCGTTGCATATCTGTTTCCCACTTTCCGCCGAATTTTAGGCATTTCGTGTTGACTGGTGGGACTCAGCGCCGCGCTTTGTCTTGTTACCAGAGCAGAAAATATTTAATATTTTATTTGAAAATATTATATATTTCATTTCCTCGAGTGGGGAACGAACCCACAACCTGTTGTTAGCAGTTACACGTTTGTGCCGCTGCGACTCGACAGGCCTCAAGATTTATCAGAGGGATGTTAAAATATTTCGTACTTTAAGGCTTTTCTACCAGACACTGACAATGAAACAACTTTGATAGCATTGCTAGTCTAGACAGACGGATATTTAATAGCACCTATTCAAAACGAATGAAATATACACGCAGTTTATTTAGAGCATTTACCATTTTACCTATACATTCGAACGAAGTGATTTGTATTAAAAAAGTCGAGTAAAAAATTGTAGACCACTTCTTTTCTATAGTGGCAGTGAACCTGATCTCAATATTGTGTAACTACAGGCTTGTGCATTTATAGTTGTAAAATATAAAGCAGTTTTTGTGAATCAAACATCTGTAAGAGTTCTGATGATACTCCACGGGCTGTGTTTACGTGCCAATTGTTACATTTTTGTTAATATTTTTTACAAAATAAAAGGTAATCAGTGGCTGTAAAAATTGGTACTATTTATTGAGACCATAGTGACGCAGTGGGTTGCGGCTTCTTCAATTCTCACGCGTGGGAAGGAAATATTTTTATTTTCTGCTCTGCTTTAACAAAAAGCTTGGTTCCTACTCCTATTCGACGCGCGGTGTAGTCGTACCTGTACTCGTTTGGTCTGTCTGTTTGTTACCATTAGGCTTTTTCTGCTTAAAACGACGAAATCGAAAAAATCCTTACAAATTTTATTTTATATATTCTTATTGGTTTTATTTTTACATTGTTATGCTTTACCGAACAAAGTTGGGTAGAAATTAACTCCTTCCTTTTCATACATGGTATTTGCCTTAACGTAGACAGAAAAAAAGGAAAGATGGAAATGGTCTGTGGAAAACTCTAAATCCAAAATTCATTTAACATCCACATATACAATACAAAAGTATAATGTAACATCTACGCCATACAGACAGACGTCTCCAATAAATTAATAAGTATGACATAACTGTAAACAATTGTATACTCTAAAAACAAATACAATTTTTCGTTGGTAATCAATAGAAATTGGACACTAACAACCTTAACTAGTTAAATCAGTGCCAAATTATAATAACCTTTCACGGCCCATTCTTACAATTGTTTGTCTTGTGTTATCTAATATGAATAAACGAAGCAATTGTTCTTTGAATTTGCTCGTTAAAACTAATGTGCAGGAAGTAATTTGAAATCATTTCATTATGATGCCACTCAGATAACTTCTATTTGCGGGCGACAGTTAAAGTTGTCGTTAAAAATGTGTATCTGTATTTATATTAGCTATGTAGAAAACTATGAAAGGGCAGTCATTCATAAGATATGTACATGTAAATTTTTATAGTGCATGCTATAGTACAGTTAGTCATTTATTATACATAGTAATAAAGTTGACACGTGTACTGATTGAAAGCGACGGTTGTGGTTTTATATCTTACTTGGGGAAATATTTATTTATATTGGACACTAACTTTTCTGGCTGAAAATTACAAGTTTTCACAATTTATTAGGTTGAGATGTAATTTTATGACGTTAATCTTATAATGTATACGTTAGATTACAACTAGCTACATAATCAGCTACACTCTGTGTTTCGCACATGGCATATTAGACAGAGGGAACTTGGGAACCTAGACTTGAGAACCTTCCGTTCTCCATTTCCGCCGATTTGAGGCATTGCGTGATGCGAAACTCAACACCGCCTTGTACCAGAGCAAAGAAATAAAAACCTATTTTTTTATGTTTAATACAAAAAATATACAATTATACATCATTAAACTTAATTAGTGTTTATAACTTACGTATTAATAAGTTATTTATATAACAATTATCGCCCAAACTACAAGCCCTGCGACACAAAATATGCAATACAAGTATTTAAATATATTAAAACTATTAATAAATATTATCTAAAAATCATATTTTATATAAAAATAATATAAGACTAAAATATCTGATGCGAAACATTCTCAGGGTGTAACCGGAAGCACGATCATTTGATCCAAGCTTTGGCTCCGTTCCAAAGGAACGCTTAAACGTCCTCAAATAGTTGATGAACTTCGATGCTCCTTGTGATTCTGTAAAGCTTTGATCCTTTTGGTTAAGAATAAATTCCTATAAATTGTAATAGAATTTAAATTTCAAAGATATTTATATAATTTTGTTATGTTAATTCAACTATAATAAAGTAGATAAGTATATAAATACGTACAGACAAATATTAATAAATAAAATAGCTATGTTATTTAGATAGTAAACCAAACTCAAAAGTAAAAATAATGATCAATCTATATCGTACTGGTTAAAAAAGAATAGATATAGTACCTTCTCGTATTCAGGCACACGTAGATTCTATATTTCTGACAATGATACTATACTTAATGAGTATTTCATTGATTTGTTATATTTTCTTTATATATATCTGTACATATTGAAGTCAATAACAGCTACTAAATTATATATAAATGTTAATATAATTTACTAGCTGTTACTGACTTTAATCCTGTGATCGAATGGGTTAGCGTTCCTCGTTATATTTACTATCTAATAAGAAATAAATATCGAACCAGTAGTTTTTGAGATCAGCGCATTCAATCCAATATATCCTTTAATCTACACTGTAAACTATGGTAAGTCTAGTTTAACATATTTCTTAGACATATTTAGTTCAGTTAGCGAGATTGTTAACTTTTTAAATGTATCTACATGTTATTTCATCTATATTTCATGCATCATGGGAATTGGTAGGCGATCAGTAATCGAAACAGAGACGTGGTAACTGAGTGACTGTCAAGATTAGTTTTGATTTATAATCATATTAAATTCAAATATAAACCTTATACAATCGAAATAAATGTGAAAATAGAATGCATCCATCTATGGACAGGTTACTGTCTTTAGGCCGTGTTATAATACAATACAATATACAACTTCTATGTTACGGAATATTATGTGTTAAACTATTTTCGTACTTAAATCAATAAGGATATGGGAATGTTTTCCTATAAACGTGTTACAACATCAGTATCTCGAGACTTGTATCGAATGTATCTGGGCTTAGTTTGATTTATAGTAGAATATTTCTTTAGTATTCTACTCCACGTTTTCGCCGTTTTCATTGACATTTTTAGGTTGATATAAATATTTATTTTGGGAATTTTACGTGGAACTGACTTCATTTTGTTTACACTGCAGTGCTTAATGTAAAAATATGAACTGTAGACCAAAAACCGGAAGTTTCACGTTCATCTGCTAAACATATATACCAATGAATAAAAAATATTATAAATATGCTTCTAAGTATATACTATGTCACAAATTAAGTATGTAACACACTTAAATATTTCATAGAAGAGTTAATGTAGTGGAATAAGTTGACGAAGGCTTGTTCAGACAATGTAAAGACGTCAAGAGCTAGACTGATGTAAATGTATACCTTCTTTACCGGAGTAATAAAGAATGTATATTGATTTCAATGAAAGTAACTCAGTATATATGTAATATAATCATATAAAAAAAGTTTTGTCTATTTTATTCAGACTTTTCCATATTTTTATACTTTTAAGCACCTCGAATAGGAATAGTTGTATAATATTCGTATCTATTCAGACGCACGTGTTGCATTCCTGATACTATACTATACTTATTTATTTATACAAAAAATGTAAAAACAATAACATAGCGGGAAGTGATCCCACTCCCATTGGTGCTATCTAATCCTGCTACGTTCAAAAATTTTTTACGTCTTTTAAATAAGTATTTCAGGCCTTAGTGTGGATTAAAACTTTAAAATCAGTAAAAAAAATATACTATACTTATTTAATATTTCGTTAACGATTTAACAATATTTGCCTCTAAATTTACCCCCACAGAATAGAAAGATCCATAAGAATATAAAGCATTATAACGATTTGGACTTACAAAAACGGAACTAATTATTTTTTTCACTGTCCGTTGCAGTACGCAGGCGCAGTCAGTGCACCGTGGAGACTGCCTTTTACTACCGTCTGCAGCTTGTACTATGGATATACGAGTACAATGTACAATAAAGAGTAGTAACTTTACTATTGTTACTGTAGGAAGTACGCGAATTGTGTAGAAAATAACTTTAATTATTGTGGGCACTTTTGTATGTTTATCTTGTAATGTTTAATACGGAGGAAGTGAAAATATTATTTAAGTTGTAATTATAAAAATACTAAAGCAAATAAAACATTTCTAACGTCTCCTAAATATCTAAAATTTCACTTATATCATTATTATAGTTATTATTATTATTATCAATATTACCCTCTTTGTATATAATGTCTATTAAATAGACATCTACATATATACAAAGAATATATATTATGCAGTATATACTATAGTATGTATTTAAGCAATATTTACGCGTTCGCTAGCGAAATTCAGAAAACCCATAGTAAAGTCGCAGACAGAGATATAGAATGATATGGATAAATACAACCTCATTTATAGCTTGAAATGCCATCAAAGTTTTTTGTTCCACTTTCATATACTATTTCGTTTTTCATGCTAACCGAGTCATTATAAGTGTTGCTCACATAAATATATCTATTTTTCGCTACTCTATAGATCATGTTTTATAATTTACTAGTCGTAATTTTATTTGTTTGTACTTTGAAAAGTAAATTAAAAAAATTATTTGATTCCGCAAAATTTTAAATAATACTGTATCTACACGTTTATACTCCTTACATCCCAAATTTCAACTTTTAGGTCCAGTAGTCTCGCCTGTACGTTGTTTGTCATTCATAAGATATACATAAGTTACACATAGTATATGTACGTGTTCGTCTTTGTCACTTTATTTTTTCAAGAAAAACCCTTTTTGACGCAAAAACTAAGAACAGTCTCGCACATTCTTAAATATTCTACAAGAGACATTTAAGCATCCGAGTAACATAAAAAGGAGCGTCTTGCTATTTTTCTTAAAGACGACATGTGTTACTAAATATTTGAACTTAAGCGAATGAATAAAAAGTTTTTTTTTATTGAAAGGACAGACTTTGTATTCTATTTATTAAAGACGAAATATTCTGATCATATTTCTTTGACATTGCTTGTGGAGTGGTGGTTTTATTATCAGAGCATAATTCATTGTCTAGGCATCGAACCCTTACCGTCTTGTCGCGATGATACATATATGTGTAAAGAGTGTGAAGTAATAGTAGAAATCAGAAAAACATTACAAAAATTAAATCAAGCCGAAGAACCTATAAATTTATTTGAAGGCTTCCCTTTGTACCAACTTCGCAGCTTTAGCCCCCGTCGCTCACCCCTAGTTCAGTCATGCGAGTTTAAGCACTAGTTTTTATATTTCTGAGGAATTACTTCAAAGTAGTATGCAATGCTAGAATGAGAAAAATAGAGCTATATTTTATTTTGAGGCTTTCGTACCAACGTTTGATTGTATGATTACGTTATATAGATTTTTATTTTCTCCACGTATTATGGTAATTAGGCAAAGCGCGGCGTTGAGTTCCGCCATTCAACACGTAATGCCTCAAATTCAGCGGAAAGTGGGGAACGAAAGTGGAACGGAGTGTCTCAACACTAGATTTCTGGGTTCCCTCTGCCTACCCTGCCTCGTGCGGGATACAGCGTGAAGCTAAAAAAAGTTCTCCGCTTTGTTACACAAACTCGACTTTAGCAAACACGCATTGGCTCTCAAATTGGGTGGAAAGTGGAGAACGGATAATTTTCACTAGATTCCCTTTGACTGTTATGCGGGAAAAAGCGTGAAGATGTATTATATATTTTTTCCATACTAAAGTAATACTTTTGGGTGTTGTCAGAACAGTCACAATAGTTAAACATATCTTACTTTTCTATTTTGGTCACCATCACTCGTTTATGTGAACAATAATAAAAATATACATCTTTTTTAGGATCAAAATTGCTATCTTAACATAATTACACGCCAACGTGCTTTATATGGTTATACGAAGACAAATATAGTAGGTTGCTAGACATGCTCTTATGTAAATGTTTGTATGGTTTTATTACTTTAAGTAAGGGTAAATGACGTTAAGCCCGCCGTGGCGCAGCGACACAGCGTCTGTCTCTAAAGGTTGTGGGTTCAAGTCGCAGTCGAGGATTTTTTTTATTTCCTCACCGTTGAGTCGCCACTAAATAAATGATGCGAAAAATAAAGGGCAGTTGTTGATACACTAGGTTTATCAGGTAAGCCATTACATGCGTGATACTGTGTAAAGTTATGTTAAAGTAAAAGTCCGAAGTATGAAAAATAAGCATGGAATATTCATCAATTACGTTTACAGTTGTTATAGGTACTTTGATTATATTGAGCAGAATTATAATAGAATTTATAAAAACAATTAAAAAATAATTGATATACTATGATTTCACATATAGTGTATATCTGTTATTTTAGTGTAGATATATTGTTCTTTACATGATACAAAAACATAAGCGAACAATTTAACAAAATTTCTTTGTATAATCAAACTTAAATATTTTCTCTTATCACATTTTAATATTAAATAAATAATCGCACAATCCAAACGGATGAAGCCGTGTTTCGCTAGTTAAATATATAAATAGAGATGTCCTTCGGGCATTGGAATAAAACGCGAATACAAGAACACGTGACTCATAAGCAGGGTCTAAGCATATGGTAAACACGTGGTCGGTAACGGGGATACACTCGGAATAATGTAATCTACTTATGAATTATAATGGAATATTAAAATCCTAAGACGAGACCTGTCGTGGCGCAGCGGCACAAGCGTGTGACTGTAACCGACAGGTTGTGGGTTTGATACCTTGATGAAGAAATGAAATATTTAATATTTTCAATTTAAATATTTAACGTCTTCATTTCTTCGCTCTGGTACATGACAAGGCGCGGCGTTGAGTTTCGCTACTCAACACGCGAGAAGTGAAGTTAGCAGAAAGTGGGGAACAGAAGTAGAACGGAGTGTCCTAAAAGAAGGTTCCCAAGTTCCCTCTGCCTACCCTGCCATGTGCGGGATACAACGTGAAGCTGACTGAGTGAATAAAAATTCTATATCTAGTAATATATAGAGACGTCACCGTGGTGCAGTGAAACAGTTGACGCGAAGCTTTTGGCTTCGTTTTCTTTTCCCTTTGGTTAAGTTACGCGGAAAAGTTTGATTTAACACAAGATTCCGATTTTACACATACAATAAACATAATTCATCATTTATCAATATATAATACTTAATAAATTTTAACGCATTTCTCTAATATAATAAAAATGAAAATAGTAGAAATAAGAAGAAAGAACTAAGCATAAACTTTGAAACAAATATTTAAAATAATGAGAACAGAGGGAGAGAGAGTGAGAGAGAGAGAGCGAGAGAGAGATAAAAAGAGGGAAAGACAAGAATAAAAGTTCTTCAAATTAGATGTACATACGACTTTCATTGTTGCATATTTGTTATATGTTCATAAAAATTGTTTTCTTATCCTGGAAGGATCTCTAATCCTTCAACAATTACTTAAATTTTTTATTTAAAATAATGATTACTTGATAAATTCGATAAAACATGTCTCTGAAAAAGAAAAAAACAAAAAATTGATGGATACTGCAAGAAATAACATAATTTCTTACTACATTTTTTACTTATCACCTTGAATACTATATAGTAATGCCTAATAAATACGTAACAAGGAAACTTAAATATCCTCAACTATTCAAGAACGGTGGTAATAATTAAATTAATGTTTCCTAAGTTAAAATGCAAATGTGGAAGCGAGATATGATTTACATGTCCGAAGCGAGTTCCCTCTAACAAAACACGCAAGCAAGGTCGGCATAATTAAATTAGTGAAGTTAACGTAATAATTAGTTAATAATTTGTACGAAGCATCCACTAAGGCAGTCTCCGGCCTGACTAAGCGCAATGGACGTAGGCCCAATCCACATATGGAGAGAATTATTATTATTACTGCTCTGGTGCTAAGTTTCGTCGCTCAACACGCTATATCTCGGTAATTGGAGATCGGAACGTCTGAAGTTTCTGATAGCTACCCATGCTATGCTAAGACAAGATATACTGTATTATTAAAATACATATTATATTATTAAAATAATTATTATTGTTTCTTCTTCTTTCTTAGCTTCATGCTGTATCCCGCACGAGGCAGAGGAGGCAGAGGGAACCCGGGAACCTAGTGTTAAGACACTCCGTTCCACTTCCGTTCCCCACTTTCCACCAACTCAACTCAACACCGCGCTTTTGCCTTATTACCAGAGCGAAGAAATGAAACATTAAATATTTAAATTGAAAATATTAAATATTTCATTTTCCTCGACTGGGGATCGAACTCAGAACCTGTCGGTTACAGTCACACGCTTGTGCCGCTGCGCCACGACAGGCCACGTTTATATAAGGATATTATTATTGTTAATTTAAATAATTTAATATGATGAATTAAATAAAACAATATACATTTATAACCAATAGCAGGTCCCTCCCTATATGTAGTAAAATGAGGCTTACAAAAGAGGCTAACATTTTCAAGTCTTTGAAATAGGTCAGTTCGGCATTATAGAGTATAGACTATTAAGTTCTATGGAAAATAACAATAGGAGACAGTAAATGGCAAAGCTTGAAACTTATTAAGAAGTGTCAGCTTTTCTTTAATACTGCACATGTTATACTAACAGGGTTACCATTATATTGAATATATATTGATTAAAAAACAGAATTACCACAAAGTTGGTATACAAATAAATTAAGTCTTAATGTAGTGCATAAAATATTTATAGATTATAAATATGTTCCAGATCGGTACGAGCACACCAGTTGAGCACAGAATCACTTCGCTACGTTGTAAGTAGAGGACATAAAAGAGTTTCAATATATATTCTAGTAGTAAAACGGCATCTGGCATAGTACTCCTCTAAAATCACCGTAGATTTTAGGTTGTATCTTCATATTGAAATAGAACATAACAGTCTACTCTCCTTTTAATAATAAATCCACTTAAGTACGTACTCAAAATGTACATATGTACTTATAAATAGGGGAATTTACCTGCATTATGATCGTTAGGTAGAGCTCTGCTTAATTCAGGATCAAAACCCTAATGTTAAGTTGTTTGTAAAATGTTTTACATCATTTATTTTTTATCAAAATCGATTATGTATGTTGTTTTAATAACAGAAAAATATTTTTACCTAATAGAAGAACCGTCGTCAAACCGATGCAGATTTGATTCCCTTTTAGAGGAATAAATTATTATCATTTCGTCACTCTGGTAACACTAAAAACTGCGGCGTTGAGTTGAAATTAGAGAACGGAGTGTTTAAACACAAGATTTCCTTTCTTTACCCTTCTATATGCAGGTTAGAGACATAAAAGAAAAAATATTAATATAAAAAGGTTGAATTCAATAATTATACCTTTTTATATTTATTATTTTAAATTAGTTTGATTCAATTCAGATATGTACACATAACACCATATCAGGAATTTAGAAACCGACACCGCATCTCCGTATCACCAGCGCACCGACAGTGGGCTATGGGAATGGGAAAATTAACGGAAGAGATTCACACGTGTAATTCTAACAGTTATATATGCTTTTTGCTGAATAGTTTCACCTACTTACGCGGAAATCAATGGCTGCGAGCTCAACAAACACTACGTGTTGCATTCATTTAAACGATTGCATGAACGTCCCATATCAATAATATTATTGCCATTATTTGACGCGTGCTGCAAGTTATAAATTAGTTTTTTTTTTTTCAATCACATCCGACATACAAATCACTCTTTTTCTCACTCTTTCGTCGAATTCAAAATAGAAAATACAGGTGGAATTTCTCTAGAGGCGTAAGGACACACTGCACCAAGAGGACATATAGAGTAGTGTTTCTAATTTTCATTTTTCTTAACGTTCAACTCTAGATGATATCGCCTAAAAGAGATTGATAAACCAGGCTTTACTCCTCTAAATATGCTCCCTTTTTTCAGTTCTCTATATTAACGAATAATTATATTTTTTACCACTATATGAGTATTGGTATTCTACATGCTCTTTCAAAGTAATTATTGCCAGTTGATCATCATATCGATTAAGAGGAGGGAATCAAATATCAGGCCTATATACTCCACTTGTACGATTCACCACTTAACCCAGATGTTTTATACCTTCGTATGGTTTACAATTTTTTAACCGTAAATGAATTTAGACAAATTTTAAAATATGTACATTTTGTAAATTTATGATAATGAAGTAACAATACATTTAAAATTAATATAAACTATAAATATAAATTTAAAATTGTTTAATTAAAACGATTTACATATTTGTGTTATTTATCATTATTTTAGATATTATATAACTTTTTAGTTTATCTATATCTTCCAAGAAAAAAAATTAAAATGATTCTTTTTACATTTTTTTTAAGTGTTATTCCACACTTAGAACAGAAAATACTAAACTTAAATTTTAAAAGCGTACTAAATTTTTTTAAAGCATATCAACATATACTATATACTCGTACTGAAACAAATATTTTGCTAGAGGAGTATTAGGCAGTAACCAGTAACAAAAATCACTATATAATCAATATTAAGTTCTATCTAATTGCATTTTATTCACTATATGCACTTACCATAATAAATGCTTATTTTATACAAATTTTACATATTATATGCATAAATAATGAAATTTTGCGCTATAGAATCACGCGAACAAAAGTCACGTGTCAGCCGATTTCACCATCATTCAAACAATTTCAACGCGTCATTTCATTTCTGCTGCCAGGTAAATGAGTATATTGTTTACAATTGTTTTACTGCTATGGAATGGAAATTCAACGTTCGTTTTCAACTCTACTGTAGAGCTAACACCATAATAAAGCTCACTATTTTATATAAAATATCTGGAAAATTCAAACAATAAATTAAGTAGATTCATTCATTATAAGCCACGCACAAAAACAATAGGCTATAAATCTAAAAAAAAACTTCTTTAATATTTTTTAAATAAAACACAAATGCTAATATTGCAAAGAGTTTGTTTGGTTAACCACGCTAATCTCAGGATTTATTGGTCCTTTTTGTGATGCGAAAATGGGCGACTATTTTAAGAAGAAAAAAAGCTATGGGATATATCTACATCATGTTGACTACGAGAGCCAAACCAGTGATAAAAGTTTGTTAGTTAATGTGGGTGAATAAACAATAATCTTCTCAAGCAGTAATATTTAAATTATTCAATATTTGTCAAAGAAAAAGTCAGCAGATTTAATAAGAACTACTCGACACGCCCGTTATTCTTCGTTTAGGGATTCCGTGGCTTATCTTCACGGCTATCCTATCATCTAGATCCTAATCGAATCTGTATGGGACCACCTTATAAGGTATCCCTTTTTCGATTGATACTAAAAGAAAATAGAATTTCTTCCTGCTTACAACTACAAAGCTATAATAATATAAAACATTAAGAAAAATTGTACATTGTCTACATGTAACATATAACATCCTACCTTATACAAGAAATATGTATATAAATATTATAATTAATATCGTCATGATACAGTAGATGATGCATGAGTTACATGGATTTTATATATATTCGAATAATGTTTTAACTATAAAGAGGAGAAACTACGTCTATGCAACCATATAATTCTAGTTTTAAATAATACCAATGGATTGTAAACAAATGTTTTATTATATCAAAAGATATGAACCACGAGTCCGGAGTGAATGAAATATTAAAAAAATATACCGAGTAACAGTTTCACGCTGTATCCCTTACGTGGTAAGGTAGGCAACGGGCACTTGAAACCCAGTTTTAAGACACTCCGTTCCGTTCCCAACTTTCGCCGAATCAGAAGCATTGCATATTAAGTGGCGAAGAAATGAAATATTTTTCTTCCAATGAGCATCAAACCCACAACCTGTCGCGTTTACAGTCGCACGATTGTACCACTGCGCCACGACTGACCTAATAGTAACTAAATACAGATAATATATTATATTACATAGAGATCTTTAGATGAAGCAAGACGTTGACTCTCTTCACTTAGGAAAATTTCTAAACAACCGAAAAATAAAAACTGAAACTTGCCATCTCCTCAATCAGCAGGATTTAGAGAAACAATGAAACGTGGCCAAGAATCCTCTTTATATGTTTGTCAAAACTAAGTAACAAACAGACAGAAAAAAAACACACCACAGATTCACGAGTATTCCTAAATAAACACTGTTAGTTTGTATCGTGATGGCTGGAGGATTTCAAAATAGTGTTAAGTTTTATTGCCGAGTCTGCCGCACAAGGGCTTTTGAGACTGGAGGGCAATGACATTGTTTACTCCGTTTTATAGCTCTCTATAATGTCGGCGAATTAAAATGTCTATGGTATTTTTTTTTTTAAAATACGTTCATAGGGAAACCGTACATAAAATATATACATATGTACTCGTATAACAATCTTCATTGTAAAAACAACTAGATTTTATGTGGCATTTTTAATTTGTCTTTTTTTTAGGCTTAACCTATAACGTTATGTAGAAGCGTGAGTAAAGATAGCTTTAAGAAATTTTGTTTTATAATTTCTGCAGTTATTTGTCTTACCAGAATAAAAAGAGAAATCAATATCAATAAGTAATCTAGGCAGGGATCGAACCCACAAATATCACATTTACAGTCACACACTGAGGCCACATTCATACTATAGTGTACAGCGTAACTTGCAGTAAATTCTTTGAGATATGTTAATTTAAAATTATTCACAAAACAGAAACAAAAAGAAGTACGACTTGACGCACAAGTGTTGCCAGTAGTTACAAAAAGTAATATGGACGTCGCTTGTTCTCTATTTAGCTTTATGACTTCAGTAATTAATGCTGCTTGTAACACTCGTTACAGGCTTTACGGTACGCTGTAAAAGTGTAAAAACTAAAGTAGAAAAGCTAAAAAGTGGGTCACCATGAAACACATGTCCACTAGTTTTATGGTTGATACTAGCGCTGTCCAAAAGATATGCTTTATGTTAGAATTCTCATGTAGAATATAAAAAATGTACAAATTTTCTTTTCTAATATTTTTGCTTCATTTTAACATACTTTTTGATTGAGGTCAATTTGTATAACTAAGTCAAAGTAAGATAAATTGGATCAATTAATCATTATTAAATTTGGCAGTTATATGTAACTGTAACTAAGGCAAGGTATTTTTTTTAACCTTCACACAGTATCCCTCACATGGCAGGGTAGGCAGAGAAACTTGGGAATTTAGTGTTAAGACACTCCGTTCCGTTTCTAATTTTCAGTCGAATTTAAGGCATTGCGTGTTGAGTGGCAGAATTCAATACGCTTTGCCTTTTTACCTGACTGAAGAAATATTAAATATTTCATTTGAAAATATTAAATAATTGACTTTTTCGAATGTTAACGGTACCCCCACGACCTGTCGTTTACAAGTCACACCCTTGTGTCCATGCTCCACAACAGACCTTACAGTAGTCTCTGGTAAGTTGATGGTATTATATATTGATAGAACTGGTCTGATAATCCAGCCAAGACCTCACTGGCGCTCCCGGTCCTGCTTCAAAAGTTGGCAATAGTATATAAACACTCGAGTTTAGGCTCATATTTTAGTATCTTTTGGACATTTGAAGCCTATTTAATTTATTATAAATATTATTTATTAAATCTATTGTAGAGTTAGAAAATACTACAAGGGCAACGAAAATAATATAAGTGAAATGAAAATAGTACATGTTCCAATTTATCAGGTTCAATTACTACTTAAGAAACTGTAAATTTTATATATTAAACTATTTAAAATTACGGTCATAGTCAAATAGTGTCATCCATAATAACTAGATGCGATAGTTGCCGATTTAAAAATGCTAATATTTTTCATCATTAAATTCAACTCACTATCTTTCATTCAGCTCCACACTGTATACCGCACATGGCAGGGTAAACAGAAGGAACTTGGGAACCTAGTGTTAAGACACTCCGTTCCACTTCTGTTCCCCACTTTCCGCCAAATTTGGGGCATGGCGTGTTAAATGGCAAAACTCAACGCCGCCTTTTGCTTGTACCTATTAATAATATTTGTAGAAAATATTTAATATTTAAATTGAAAATATTAAATATTTCATTTCCTCGAGTGGGGATTGAACCCAGAACCTGTCGGTTACAGTCATACGCTTGTGCCGCTGCGCAACGACTGGCCTCCAATTTGGTCAATAATGAGTCAATAATGATCATTATCACATGAATATTGAAACTTCTATTAATAGAATAAATAATATAAAACTTGCAATAACCCGTTTAATATTCGCAACGATTACGTCCGTCCACGCGCCGCATTACATCACATGGCATAGCATATCATTCTGTGGGAATCCGGATTCATTAATTTCTATTCAGTTGATGATCACATATTATTTTATATCTGAATGCAATATGTAATTGCTCAAAGTATGTATTTAAATATTAATTATTATTATTAATATATTAGTATTGAGAACCCGTTGTGGTGCATTGGCAGCGCCTGGCTGTAAACGACGGGGGTAGTAACTTTGATGCGTTCTCAGGTAATTAATTATGTTAATTTCCTTCCTTTAAATGTAACCCTCTTTCGATATCCTAAAAAAAACTAATATAAAAAAGACTCCTAAAATATCTGTCTATCTTACAAAAAAAGTGAGAATACGTGTTACTACTAATATAAGTTTTATTTATTACAAACTGTTATATTTAGAACAGTTCGAACCTTTTTAAAGGTTTGTAATGGTACAGGAGGGGTAAAAGCATGTGGTTTACTTTCACATGTTCAATATTTTCATTTCTTCGTTCAGATTACAAAGCAAAGCGCGGCGTTAAGTTACGCCACTTAACACGCAATCTCAAATTCGACTCTGTCTACCCTGCCTTGTGGTAGTTAAAAAACGGAAATAATATTTTTGCATGTTTTTAGCTGAACCGCATCTATAAATTTATTATAATTAAGTGCTGCGATAATATTTTAAGTAGTCTTTGCGAGTGTGTTCTATTCGGATAGAACACGTTATTTTTAACATACAGGATACAACTTCCTTATCCTTGCCAGGAAGAAATTTTTAAGGTTTTAATCACCAATTAAAATAGAATTTAATGAAAAATATGTATATTATCTAACCATAGGTACAGCTGTATCGAAATTTATTGTTAGGCGGATGTAGGACGATAACCATCTTCTTTAAAACACCTGTCACAGTAGATGATAAATGTCAAAGGTGATCTAACATAACTTTTTTAATAGAGACTTAATTATTAGATTATTAAAATGCAATTCTTAACTTACGATTTTTAATAACTTAACTAAATACAATACAAAATATGTTATAGTCAATCATGATTACGTCAATATAAGGAACTCGGTTAAATTTGGAAGTTCGTAATCAATTTCTGAGTACTACAAGTAACTGCATTGGAGTGCAAGCAACATTACATAATAAAAATCTTTTTTTATTTAAAAATATATACAAAAATATAAGCCAAGCCTAAAACACCTGCCGTGCTTATCATCGGACTTGTAATAAATATGTAAAACATAAAATTCACAAAAATAAATATAGCATTAATTTCTTTTCCAGTTTCGTTATTATTCTATTAACGTTTAAATATCTCTTTACTGAATAAGAAAATATTAATATCAGTTTGTATGATCACGATTCTATGAATTTTAGTTTAAACACGATTGGGATATCAGATATGAGTGAAAGTTTATAGAAAATGCCAATCATGGTACAATGCGTAACTGTTTAATAATTGTTTACTGTAATGTAATACCTTGGCAAAATAATTTAAATTAAACCTGAATAACAAAAAAATCATTATTATTTACTCTAGTTTTTTTATAGAACATAGTTTAGCAGCATTGAAAAGAAACTTTTGTATCAGTTACTAGTTAGAATAAAAGTACATAATTTAAAGAAATATTTTTTACAAATTTTAGCGAGTCTAAATTTAATGTTTTCCTGAACATTGTCTATGACCCAATTCTGTAATATCTAAACCACCACCTTAAATATAATTCTTTGGTTGATAAAGGCATCCAACGGGGTTGTATCTCTAAATAAGAGATATTAAGCCCAGCATTTCGGCGAGGGTGTCGACTAGGAAGTAGGCCAAGGCCGCTTAAAACGCCACGTATCCTAAATATAGGTCAGCCCAATGAGGACCTTTTTACAGCATTTACGAACACTTTTTAGAGTGCTCTTAAATTCGTAGATTTCATCTAAGTAAATGGTTCTGCCCTTTTCGATGTTCAATCAATTCGAACGGTAATTTCGCTAAAACGTTTAAAAAGTAAGTGAGTTTCGCGTAGCTGTATTGTTACTTAATTTTATTTGTTATTTAGATAATATTTTATTAACAAGATATATATTGTAACGTATAATCACAATAAGTAAAAGTTTAGCCGAAATTTTGTAAAAAAAAATATTGCAAAACAATAACTACAACAAATTCTTGAATAAAAACATTTTCCCAAGCCAGAGATTCACCTAATATAGACATTTCAGCGAGTTTTTGTTCTTTTACGAATGACCCCAGAGGTTCTTTACGCGACAACCCATTTGAGGGAAATCGGGCCAAGGCCGCTGCATTGAAAACTCGGGCAAGCGAAATCCATAAGACGTCACTAGTTAAGGACGGGCAAAAGTTGACCTTGCATTAGACTTCTGACGTCGTTATTCACTGGCCAACGTAATCTTGACTTCTGAACTATTTTGTTTCAGCCCCTTATATTTTAAAATAAACAATATATACACACCCGCATCATTATTTTTGGTAGATATTATACAAAGACGGCCATTTCAAATTAAATCTTAGCGATCTGTTTACAAAGACAGCTTCTTCTTGATTTAGGATAGGCCATTGTACCCTAAATAAATAATGGTATTTTATCAAACTTTATACATAGACAATAGATAACGATTAAATACAGACAGGCATATTTTGTAATACAAGTGTTGCTCTTTATAGCTGTGTAGGACGTAGTAATATTTCTTAAATACATATATTTTTATTTAATAATTTCTAAATTAACATTAAATGATGATAAAATAATACGTTATTTTACGACGATATTAAATAGGTATTGTTTTTTTTAATTGTAACATGTATTTCGGTAATAATTCCGTATTACCTGTCCTGCGGTCTGTCGTGGCGCTGCGGCACAAGCGCGTGAATGTAAACGACACAGGTGGTAGGTTCGATTCCCATTCGAGGAAATAAAATATTTAATATTTTCAAATTTAATATTTAATGTTTTGAACTTTTCATTTTCTCGCTTTGGTTACAAGGCAAATTGCGGCGTGGAGCTCCGCTATTCAACACGCACTGCCTAAATTTTGTGGAAAATGGGGAACGGAAGTGGAACGGAGTGTCTTAACACTAGGTTCCCAAGTTCCCTCTGCCTATCCTGCCGTGTGCGGGATTTATATGGCAATATATATTTTATTTTTATGTACGTAGCTTATAATTGTGGAATCAATGAACGAAACCCTAGTATAGCCGCTTCTCAAGCGAGCATTACATTCAGAACTGGTTTATTGTTTAACAATGAATGGGAGATATAATGCACCTTATAGTTATAGCTGTTAGGAACAAAAAACTCAAGATGTAAGCAGCATAAAATAGGAAAACTTGTCAGCGATGAGAATTTAAAAGCGCGTAAAAGCCATAAATAATATGAAATGCTAAATATCATTTTCTCATATGTAAAAGTATGGAAGTAACAGGCTTATATTTTTAACGGTTTAAAGCAAAAAAATAAATCAATGCATTTTCTATATTAATAATATAATATTAGATAAATTATATTAGATAAATTGATGTCTCGTTGTAAATAGCATAATGACCCAGTTTTACTGATAATCTTTATTATTGTCAGATTAACTTTAATGTAATCTTATATAGATATTGTCTATTATTAAACTAATGACAATAATATATTAATTATATATAAGAAAAAATATGGGCATGCTACAAATGAGTTATAATTATAATTGACAATTAAGTAATTTACTAAATATTTCTCCTTAAAACGATTAGTTAGTCCCAAAGTCGTACTTAAGTAATGCCGTTGGAGAGACCGTTATGTACTTACGTAGTACTTGCATAATGTCCAGGACCAAGTGTGTGTAAAGCAAATATAAAACCACTCACCATGCAAGATGAATTTGCGACAATATGTTTGTAGAGATCACAGCATCACTGGTCACGAAGAACACTGACTTCGCGAACTATGAATACACATTCACCAATATTAACCACCAGACTTCTATAGTTTCAAAAACCAGTTCCACCTGCGCTAACAGTTAGGATGCCCTCACTTGTCGCCAAAGCCAAATTAAACAATATATTATAAATATGAAAATCAACAAAGACTGTACGTCGCTCTAGATCGATTTTTTATTCATGAAAACATTATAAAATGTATTAGCTAAATCTACGACACAAACCTAAAACTTTTGTTACGAAATCCGCATTCGTATGACGTTTTATTAAATTTTTATCATAATAAAAATAAAATAAGGGATCTGTCAATGTTCATTTATCCGGTAACTAGTGGCGCATGCGTCGACACGACCAACTCTACCACCTGCGCAAATCTGACTGAAGGTGACGTGCCGAGAGCGAGCGAGCCGGGCTTTAGGGATACCACTGCTGGTTGAATGTTACTAGTAAACAAAAAATAATTTCCCGCCAATTAATAATTATTAAAGTTATTGTAAAACAATATATTCGTTATTAAATTATTATAGTAGATTTTTTAAATATTATTTTATTATAATTACAATATCATCCTTATTGAAATGTACAAAGTTAAAAATAGTTACGTCAAAGATTAAGAACTCGGGCCTAGCCAACCCGATGACATTAATATAGTCAATTCGAAAACAATTCAAATTAAAATAAAAAAATCTAAATCATGTATCTATCAAAAAAAGAGGAAAATTTTATATTTGTTGATTTAACCTAATGTCTAACCAATTGTCGTTATTTTTGTTTATTGTTTTACCGCAACTTTATCTAATAAAATTTAACGACTATTATACTTATTTGTTTCTTATGTTGAAAATAATTAATATTTTGCGAGTGATGTCACATTGAATGAACTTCGAGGTGGATCGTTATTCTTCTGCTTGGGCACATATAGCCCTGTGTGCGGATCTCACTTGGGCCTTAGACCAACCTGATGGATTTATTGTAGCTAATCAGGTAATTAAAATTATTATTATAAAAAAAATATTTTAAATATTTTTTATCGCTCCTCCACCCATTCATTCATTCATCCATGACTAGCAAAAATAAATTGTACAAAGTTCTTTCTAAATATTCATTAATTAAGATTACAACATAATTTAAGCCAAAAATTGTCGGGAATACAAATATTGTATAGATTACAAATACTACAATGTTACCTTTATTGATATACATATCATCGATATACATAATATTGATAGAAACATATTTTTCAAATGCACTCTAAGGGACTCAAGAACTCTCTTTTTGAGACTAAAATGTATTAGTTTAAAACCGGATATACTATTTCATTGTCTAAACGACAATGAAATAGTATATCCGGTTTTAAAATAATCTTTCTAAATTTTTCTTCTCTTTCTTTCTTTTCTCGTAAAACTATTTTAAAAGGGGAAAAATAAAATAACTAATCATAATTTCTTCAGTCTCTGAAAATAATATTACTCATTCCTGGTATTAAGTTTAATATTACTAGACCATTAATAAAAAAATTGCAATGAAATTTGCAGCGCCTTTGGACACAACATTGCCGAGTAAACCAAGTATTACAAGACACATTAGATTCTCAATGCGGAAAAAATAATCATAACAATTTATCAGGTTTAACGTTTACTTTTTAATATATATTTTTAATCAAAATTCAATAATTGCGTAAAAGAAAATTTAAAACATTTTAGATCAACGCTTAGTTGGTAATAATAGTAAGGAAAATGGCACTTGCAATAAAAGGAGCGTGAAAGACGTTATTCCAGAGTCTAGACTGGCTCAGTATGGGACTTTCTACTACGATGATGTTAGGTAATAAACAAAAAAATAATTTACATATTATATAATAAAATATTACTTTTAAACCTGGCACTATGCGGGACGATTCTTAACGTACCGTACATATATATATATATTTATTCCTATAGTAACACATGAACGAAAATTTTATAATAAAATATTAATTTTAGAGAAAACTGTTACTCGTGCACAAATGAAAAGAGTAGTTCGCATTACAGCAGTAGCAGTTGCGAAAACACGGACCCTACAGAATGTTGGATGTTACCTGAGGTATTCAGTAAATCATGATCAGGAAATTCTCAGCCTTGCATTTGCTCCCCTTACTTAAAGTGACTTTTTACTTAATACATTGACATACACGAATATACACATGCAAACACATATAAATACGTGCGCGCATATATTTTATATGCCATAGGTACATATGATCCATGGGCACTTAGAGTTGCCGTAATGTTTTTGCTTACGCTGTATTCCACAAACACTGGGGTAGGCAAAAGGAACGAAACGTAAAGTCATTTCTTTCCACGCCTTCAACACGTTTTTAAAGATGTTGCTTCTCCAAGACGATCTGAAGCATATTGTTGTTTGGTCATAATAAAGCTATAATATAAATGATATATTTTTTGTATAAAATAGATTATTTAATATATTTTCTGTATTGCTTTTTTACTTCTAGGTGGAATATTGGTTTCGAAAATTAGTTGACAACTCTGACCGAAATTTGGTGCCGCGTCGTCGGAGACAGTACAAGATGCTCGTCGATGATGATTTGTGCGTCAGATTTTACTTTATATTTACTATTTATATTAATCCATCATAATATAATAATCGTTCTAAGTATATTATAATGATATATTGTATAACTTTCAACGTTTGTGGTTTATATAATGATATGACTATATCTACATATTATAGCAACGACCAATAACGTTTCTAAATTAAATTAAAAATGTTCACATAAAAATATTCATTGTAATTCTGTCAAAGATCGTAAAAAAGGTAATATAGCAATTAACGGACACCGATCGGCAGCTAGCGAGCGCTGGGGCCCGATCGAAACATCAGAAGAGGCTGTTCTCAAAGCGAAAATACAGGGTGTGCGCAACTTATGGAGTAATTCCACCCACGGCAGGCCTAGAGTACCAAGTCCGTTGCCAGTCTCGAGGAAGATCAGAGCGAGGCGGAGACAGTCTAGAAAGTTCGGTGCAACGTCTCCTAATTGTATCCTGGATAATGCCCAACTTCACACTGATTCGAGTAATAAGGTAGTTTTTTGTTTTTATGTACGTAAAATGTGGAGGTTGTCGCCATTTTTTTTATTTAGGCAGTAATTTGTACTTAAAGTAAAACTCTTTTTACAGAAAATGTTACTAGTGTAGTTGTGATGAATACGCTAAAGCACTTTAGTTATAGCATTGTAGATTTGAAGTTTTGAGTTCCGCCACTAAACACGCAATGCCTCAAAACCTCAAGAGGCGGAAAATGAGGAACGGAACGGAGTGTCTTAACACTGAGTACCTGTACCTTATCATATGCGGGATACAGTGTGAAACGGAAAAAAAATTTCAAATGTAATTTTATATAAATAATATTTTTAAATTGCAGTTCGATGCGTCGCGTTCTCCGCAGCTATCCAACTATCAACGGGCTATTGGTCGGTTGTCTTCTAGCGTGCAAGCGTTTATGCGAGCAAACAATTCTAAATATTTACCCTACAAAGGAACTTTTGTTAATCGATATACACCTACTGGTCCGAGACCTGCGAGATATGTTGAAAAACGATTAGTTTGGTGGCCTGGTAAAAATATATCACCGAGATTAGATAAATTAAATAGCACGCTGAACAATAACATTGTATCAAAAATTATTAATAATCAAGATGTTCATTCAACAAAAATTCAAAGCCAAAATAGTACGGAAATTGAGGTAATAGAAACTAAAGAGGAAAAACCATTGACAAAATCCAGTTCTGAATCGACGAATAAAACTAAAAAAATTGTAGACGATGGTCAAGTACCAACTACAAGTAATAAAGCAAAGGAGGACATAAGAAAAAAACTTCTGTATAGCACCGTACTTAGTATGAGCGCTCCACCTATAATAACACCGATCGTTAGAAATCCACCAAAACTGAAACCTGGTCTTATTAAATTGAATCCAAAAATTTCTGCCAAACTCCGACCGAGTATCGATAAATTTGAAGAACTTGAAAAGGAAGCCTTAGAACAGTACAAGGACTCTGATGAAAGTATAGACACGAAGTTTCGGGAACTTGAAAAGCAAGCAGTGGAACAGTACAGCACTAGTAACAGCAATACAAGTTGCAGTAGTGACAACTTTGGAGAGAAAAAATCATCAGAAGACAAAGAAAAAGATACTGATCTCGAAGATAACTTTAACACAAAAAAATCTGTCGATAGCGTCGTCATTTACTCCCAAAATTTTCCTGACTTAAATACAAAACAGCATTCATCTTCAAATAGCATTCATCTAAAAAACTTCCACAGCCCCCCAAGGGGGGAGAAAAAAGAACTTAGGCCCAGTAAAAGCCTAAGAAATAAGAAAAATAAGCCTAAACGACCCGCATCTGATACAGATTACGAGTCTAAAGCTGTAAAAGAGAATCACCAATCTTTGAGATGGACACTGCCAAAAAAGAGACATATGATTTTGTGCATGTCAGACTTTTCATCAGATGATGATTTGGACTCTGTGAAAAACCATACACCCCTAATTAAAAATCATTTGCCAGGCAAAGTTAAAATTTCTACATATGGTGGTGGTGATTTGCATCCAATTTTGCGAAAAACCTAAAAAAAATAAGAACAGTTTCATAAGAAATGCATTATTTTAACTGAAGTTAAAATTGAACTTGACAAACAAAGAAATAAAAAATTAAAAGGATTGGCCAGGGCTGAAAAAGTATACAAAAAAATACTGCGTAAAATAATTTGACATCCACTTCGAAGAACAATGACATTTGACAATGTGTAAACATTTTACTAATCATAAAAACATTTGTACATATATTTTGTAGTTTTCACTTTAATAAGAAAAATAATTTCAGTTGAAAAAAAAGTAAAATTAAATTATGTATGTGTTTAATGCTAAAATAAAATGTTTATTTTCTATATATGTGAACAATTCATTATTTATATATTTTTCTTAATTTAAAATTATCAAAAATATTCATTATAACTTACATTTTTTCCAGTATTATAACTGTCCAAATTAATAAAAATTAAAAAAAAAACTAAAGAAATTGTCTTTTATATTTAAATAAAACTACTTTTCACTAACATGTATATATATCCTTTTTAATTTCAGACATTTATTATAATATACAAAGAAATTTTTGAAAAGTAGTTTTGATTTAAAATGTGCAGTACTTGCCAAACAAATAACAAAAAAAATAACAATTATTTTCTTATAAACAGTCACATAACAACAACTTAATATTAAATAACTTAAGTCAATATCCTTTCATATAATAAAGCTGTGTAATAAAAATATCTTATTTTAAGAAAGGCTCTGTATATCACCGCAGTTAAGTTTTAGCTGCCATATTCAACTTTCTAGAAACTTCTCCAAGTCAGTAGGATCATTGTCTAGCTGTATCTGTTCTAATGTTATTTTGGGGGCTGGAGATGGAGCTGAAATAAGAGACAGTAAAAAATTAACAGTCAAAATGAGATTGAAATTATGTAAACATGATAATTTTAGTTTCAATTCTTATTTAGGATTTATTATTTATTATATTTACATAATTTTTAGTAGACAAAGCTTTGAGTTCTGCCAAATAACATTTCAAAAATTGTACAGAAAGGATAGAATGTAATATCTGGATTTCCTCTGCCCACCTTGAAAATAGGAAATATGTGAAGTTGAATAATTCATGTTTAAAAGAAAGAATAAAAGTCAAATTACTTTAAAATGCTAAATAGATATATTTTTCTTAAAAAAATATTAAAATAACATTGTGCCATTGTAGCAGTGGCACAACTGCTTATTATAAATATGACTTCCACTAAACTCAGTGAATCATTGTCTGGTTAATGTTTATGACACAAGATTTTCACTGCCTACCGTTTGTTATATGCTATAATTATAAACTTACATAATGGGACATTTCCGCTTATTAAATATTTAGCAATGTCAGTTTGGAATGCAATTGCACTGTTTTCTCTTTTAGCTTGCAACTCGGCCAGTTGTTTTCTCTCCCTCTGATTATTTCTTTCAAGGTTTTCTTTGGCCAATTGATTTCGTATTTCTTCCAGTCCAGCTGAAATATCCATTGTTATAATTACCGTCAATATATTTTTTGCAGTATCTAGGTTAACTCTTATAAATAAAAATATAAAACAAGTGTGAGGTGAATACTAAAATAATAAGTATCAATTTTATGATTATAAGTGAAAAAATAAATAAAACTTTACAAATAAGCAAAATACTTTTTTCTAGATATTGAATTTTATTTGATGGAATTGTTTTAGTTTGTTTCTTTGCTTCAAGGTATATGCATATTTATTATACTAATTTCTCATTGATACTGAGAATTCTAAAATGAATATAAACAAAATAATATACCCATTTTCTTTTCTTTATACAGTGTAAGATGGTAGTGATGATCAAGTTTCCATTTTTCCATGTTACTTCGCTCAACTATGTCTTCAAATTGAACTAATTGGTCCTCTACATCAGCCATCAAGGCTTGTACATTCTTGAGGCTGTCTATACATTGTGCTACCGAAACGGTTAGGTTTGGTAAATAAGCTAAATTCTGTGCCAGCTCTGTTGCACTATGTAATCGCGCTTTTGTATGTTCATGTATCTCCATAATTAATTCATCAACTTCTTCAGCTGATTTCGCATTTTTATCAGCATTTTCATGTAATTCTGCCCATTGCTCTTGATATTTTTCTAGTAATGCACCACCAGCTCCGAAGTTAACTTTGCTTTCGTTAGTTACTTTTTGTTTTTCTTTAAATATGTTTTTAACTTTTTGTACTTCTTGTAAAGTTTGTCGTAAATTATTGTTTGAAGTTAACCCATCTTGGACAACTGATATAAATTCTTTTAAATTACCCAACATTATTATTTTAATTAAATCATAAATGAAAAGTCAACAAAACTACAAACTAAAAAAATAACTCATGATGATCTGTCATAGAACTGTCAATTGCCGCGAGCGGTTTCTTCTTTTCTTAATAATTATGTTGCAAAGTCACAATAAAAATGACTGCGAATTAAACAATTATTACCTAATCTTATTTTTACATATACATTATACTACCCATATACAGTCTAAACAGAAACTGCTTATATCTTTGTATATTATGAAATAAGTATAAAAGTAGCTTACTGAATATATCTACGTAGTAAACTTTGACTTTAATTATTTCTTAATTTAATCAAGTAAATATTGTACTAAATGTTTATGAATATTTCTATAGACCCAATTTTTATGTAACGAAACACATAATTACACTATATAATTTTCTGTATTATAAATAAATACATATAAATATATGTTAATTTACTACAGATATTAACTCATACTTTAATATAGATTGTTTTATATCTAAAGCCGGAAGCATTGTTAAAATGCAACTTAAAGTCTAAAACCACATCTATCCAACTAGTTCTAAGGTAGTTCAATTCACTTCTTTTAATATGATTATGGAGGGTAGAGGCAAAGAGAACCATATGAAAGAAAAATTGTAAAAGCGATCTCCTGTATCCTGGCGGAAGTATGCTATCAAAGAATAATCTGAATGTACCAGTTATATATAACAGCACTCTGTTATAAGTGTGATCATGTGTTGGGTTTATGGAGGGAAGAGAAAAGGAGAACCATCTTATATGAAAGAAAAGTTGAAAAAGTATCCTCCTGTATTTAGTATATCTCGTGACTTGTATAGTTAAGAAATATGCAGTATTTAAAATATGAACTATTTACATATAATGTAATTTTGTAAATATAATATATTATTCAATAATTTTATTCTTACTAATACAGAAAAAAAGATTAGAAATCATGGGAAAGCTTTGTTCTGTGAAAAATTGTATAAGCGGTCGAAAATTAAAAAATAAAGGATATTTTAATTGATACGTCTCAGCCTATATTTTTTCAACCAACAATATGTAATAATTAACTTGTTATAATAATTTTACAATACCGAAATTAACAAACATACAGAAATTTATTGTTTCAATAATAATTGGATCATTGCTAAAAAATTGATTAGAAACATTAAGAAGTGTTATTTGTTAGTGATAAAGCGAAAGTCTTTCTTATCTTTTTTAATTTAGTATCCTTTTGTCTTTAATAATTTACACTCTATAGTTATGCCATTAAAATTTTTATGAGTATCCAATCTCTTTAGCTATTTGACAATGACAGTTGATAATTGACAATTCTAGGGAGTAAACATTATTTGAATTTTAAAACTAACGTTTTTTTATTGATATTTGTTATTTGCTTATTGTATTAATTTTCTTTGTTGGGGAAAATTAAAATGAGTGCTGAGAAATTAAGTACTGATGAAGTTCCACAAAAATTTGCCGAATGGCTTCTGGCTATGGGTTGTCCCGTAGAAAAAGTTCCTTCCAGTGAGAAAATGAAACAGTACGTTTTAAATTCATTTAACATTTAAATGCTTAGTTTTTAAAGCTTAACAAAATATTTATATTTATCTCAATAAATTTTAGAATGTGTAGAGGCCAATACTATATGGTTTGGCGTAGTCTTATGGAGCATGTGCAAGCAAAAGATTATATACGTGAAAAAAGATTACAAGTGTTTTATGATGATGTCAAATTGTGTAAGGAAAAGAACGCATTTAAGGAGGTTTGTTAAATTATTAGTTATAATACTAGAAATAAACAATTTCATTAATGTGTAATGTTATCAAAGTTTTAAATTAAAAGAGCTGTTAATTTTGTCTGATCTGTCTTCCATTCAACTAAAATTATTTTAGTTTTATGAGAAGATTGTAGGTTTGTGTGTTGTAGCCGGTGTGTAAACCTACAACCTGTAACCATTCTTTATCTTCTATCTGTATTCAAGACCATGTACTTATGAGGGGCAAAAATTATAACAGCCCCTAATAAGTTTTTATATAAGTATACTGTATGCAATTTATGCTACCAATATTTTCTTTCAAAATAAAAAAAAATCAATATATAGGTATGATTTTATCAATGTCATGTCATATCAGAGGAGTCTGTGTGTAAACAAGGCATGTTGTGGGTTCAATCTCCTTTAAGGAAATGAAATAAGTAATATTATAATTTATTCTATTATAATTTTTCTTCACTCTGGTAAGAAGGCAAAAATTAAGTTAAATGTTAATGGCAAATGTTAAGTTCTACTGAAATATGGCAAAAAGTGGGAAATGGAACAGTGTGTCTTCGTACCTTACCATGTGCAGGATACAGAGTGGAGATAAAAAAATATATGGTTATATTTACACATTATTTTAAGTTAATTTTATTTGTGGGGAATGGAATAGAGTGTCTTTTCACTATGTTCTCAAATTCCTTGGCCTACCCTGCTAATTGTAAAGCTGAATAAAAGCTGGGATACAGTGTAAAGCTGAATAAAAACAAGAAGCAATACTCCTATTTATATACATTTTTAATATTCTCTTTTCCTTAGTGCAACTCAAAAATCGTGGTACCTGAGCCTATATCATTATGGAAACAACATACAGACCTTAAAGACAGAGTAACAGAGGCTGAAAATAGAGTTGAGCAGGCACAAAAAAATCTTAACGACTTAATGAATAAAATTACTTCTAAAGGTATGACTAAAAGATGATTTTTTATGTTAGTAAGTTTTTTTTACTAATCAAAAATGAGTAAACATTAACCAAATACATACATGCTATACATAGATTCTCTTTTTTTTTGTTATATTAGCTGTCTCTTATCTTACATTATACATTGTGTGTTCTACAATCAAGAAAGCATTGGCAAAGCCGATAGTGCTCTACTGGCACACTTGGAGTGCTATAAACAAAGAACAATAACATGCCATGTGTTTTATATTTTTTATAACAATATTCTTATTACCTCCATTACTAGTCTTCCTGTATCAGTTTTAGAGAAAGGAAAATAATGTATTACTTTAGTTAGGGGACTCACTTCAATAACATTGCATTGCAATGGCTTAATTATTTTTTGTGTGTAAATATTACTCTAAGAAGGAATCGAACTTATAACAGCTGTGTTTACATCTGGATGTTGTTACATTGATTTGTAATGGTTATTACTATTACAGAAAGTCAAAGGCAATCGGCGCGTCGGCGTGTCGAGGATTTACAAAGACGCGTATGGATAATGAGACAAGTATCAAATGAATTAACATCTAAAAAAGCTAATCTGATGGAAACAAAGTCGATAGCAGAGTCTTTGTGTAATGTTGATTGTGAACAGGATCTAGAGGTATGATAATGGAAAAAACGCATAATAATAATTGAGGTCTGTTGTGGCGCATGGGTACAAGCAAGTGACTGTAAAGGGGCCGTCCATTAATTCGGTGAAAATCACGAAATATCACAAGGTGGTAGGGGGTTGCAGTAAGATGTCATGTGTGGAGTTTCATCACAAACGTTTCAAACATAGGGACTGTCAAAAAAGAATAAAATAAAAAGAGCAGACAAAGGCACGGACAAACCAAGTCTGTGGTGAATTGTATTTACTAAATAAAAAAAAAATAAAAAAACATAGGGACTGTAATGGAGTGTCGTAACAGTAGGTTCCTAAATTCCCTCTGCCTATACCGACATATGCGGGATACAGCGTGAAGCTGAGAAGGGGTAAAACGAAATAAAAATTTAATTATTTCAGATGTATCTTTAGTAATAATCAGTGGCGGACTAACCCAGTTAGAGGCCCAGGGCGGCATAATCGAATGAGGCCCTTCTTAGTGCAAAAATATTTTTATTAGTTTCAAATATGTATGCCTAAGTATTTTTACATATGTTCATTTGATTTAGATCTTATAATTGACGTTTGGGCTTAAATAAGACTTTTATAAACAGAGAAAATAAAATAACTAAATATATTTTTTTAAAAAACACGTAATAGAATTTAGAAATAATACTTTTTTGCATATATATTATGATATGTAAGTATGTTAAAGTGAAGGCATAAGACATATTTATTTATTTATTTATTTATTTATTTAATAATTGGAAAACCAACAGCACATGAAACAATACATAGCAACACTTATAGGCTACATTTGGCCAATTACAGGTCTTCACGAATAGAAATAGTATATAAAAATATAATGCGAACAGATCAAACATGAGGATGATACGTAACCTTTCCACCCAACTAACGATACAGCTCAAAGAAACTTTGGTTATACAATCGCCTTGCCACCGCCACACTTGAGTTAAAAACGTCCAAGTCGCCCAATCTGCACAAGTCATTCAAGCTTTTACTCGCTCGCCACAAGAATGCATTTTGACAATAATATGTGGATACCAGAGGTGGTTGGAGTATAGCATCTAACAGATTTTGATGGTATAGTGAAATTAATTTTGTAGAGTAGTTCCGGGGAATTGACTTTATTGGAAATTATTTTTAACAAAAAAACTATGTCGGATAACTCGCGCCGTTTATATAAAGGGAGCAAGTGGAATCGAGCGCATCGATTTAAATAAGTACTAGAAGAATATGGTAGCCTCAGACGGTAACACAGAAATTTAACGAATTTCATTTGAACATGCTCGATTCTGTCTATATATTTCCTGTACCGGGGATTCCATATCTGCGATCCGTAGTCAAGGATACTTCGCACAAAGGTGCAGTACAGTATTTTGATAGTTTTAACATCTTTAAAATTAACTGAGCTTCGCATGATAAACCCAAGTGCTCTTGAGGCTTTCTTCACGACCGCGTTAATGTGCTCGTCGAAAATAAGCGCCGAATCGTGAACAACCCCGAGATCCCGTATTTTCGTTAGTTTCTGCAAGTTTTGATTTTCTAATTGATAAGTTGATTGAATATGAGACAACTTACGACTGAACGATACAAATGAACATTTAGATATATTGAGGTCCAACTTATTTAATTCACAATAAGAGTTAAGTCTCTGTAAGTCTGACTGCAAGTCAGTGACATCGGATCTAGATAAGATGGCCTTATAAATTTTCATGTCGTCGGCGAAGCATAGCAAATTAGAGTGACGAAAGCATGATCCAATATCGTTCACAAATATTAAAAATAATAACGGGCCTAACAGGGAACCCTGAGGCACACCACTGAGTGCAACAACCCAGCTAGATATATAGTTGTTAATAACAACAGCCTGGGATCTGTTTTTTTTTCTGTTTTATCGTTAAGCAACTTCCATCTCTTCGTAGATGCCGAAAAAAATAAATATAATTTCTCTACTGTTCCAAAACACGTGACATTAGAAGGAACGCATGAAAATGCGTGGACTCCGCAAAGATTCAAAGGATGATTCGAACAAGGACTGAAAAGCGCTTTTGGATTGACTTCTCGGATTTTCCGTTACACACCTCCGTGAATACCTGACATTGATTTGCATTGTCATAACCTTGAGCCCTCCACAACGAAATATCAAGTCCATCTTTTTATAGCTGTTCCTGAAAGTCTTTCGACATATCCTCAGCAGTTTTTCCAGACATCAAAATAAAACCCAAAAAAGATTCTCGTACGTCCACGATGTCATTCTCTATATGAACGTATCTAATAATTTGGCTCATTTGGTCTGTTTTACTTTCATCAGGGGTGCTGTCAAAAAGGATTCCGTAATAGCCTTTTTTATATCTGCAATAATTGTTTGCCTTACATGTTCACCCAAACATTGAATAAATTCATTTTGTATACCTTTTGACAAATAACTGGGAACCTGTTTTGACCCACCAGCGGTAGCTTCAAGTTAAAGGCAATGCTCTTTTAACACTGGATCATATTTTGATAACAGTCGTACCAATTCTAGAAAATTTCCTCTGTTTTCAGAAGAAATCTCTTCACGATGGCCTCGAAAAGAAAGATTTTGTTCGAATAAAAATAGTGTTACATCTAAAAGTCAAAAATAAAAATAGTGTTACATCTAAAAGTCAAAACCAAAAATAGTGTTACATCTAAAAGTCGATGTAAAATGTCTCTCCACTTCTGAGTTTCTCTGTTAATAATTTTCAAGTTACCTTTATCAATAGTTTTATTAAGTTTGAAGCCCATAGTTAATGATTTCCATTTTTCTAAATTTGATAAATGGTCATTTGATGATTCGTGTTGTGGAACCTTTGGATTTAATTTCCACCATTGATAAAAACCAGAGACAAATTTATTAACTTTTTTTCTCCTTCAGATGCAAATAACCGACAGCAATAACAGTATAACTTTTTTGATGATGGTGAATATAGCATCCATTTCCTTAAATATTTAGTTTCGTTTAAGCATGAGTAAAACCAAGACGAAGTTAAACAACGATGTGTTCCCTTAGTGTTTTCACCTGGTCTTTTTATAGATTCAAAAGGTCCGTCCTTGTTTTGAAATACTTCACTACCCTTTTCGACTTCTTCTATATAACTTCTCATATGATCTGGCAGAGGTATTGGCCAGTCTGCAGCATCATTGGATAACCAGAAATGTAAAGCGGTATTCTTTTTCTCAGTTTGTTTTCTGTTTTTAACAGTTTCATCTATTTTATCGTCCTGTTCTTTATTGTCGCTTATGGCAAAGTATTTGTTAGTATCACAAGACGTTTCACCTGTTTTTGAAATGTCAGCATCATTTATTTGTGAATTGGGGAGCGATTCAACAGTTTGATCAATTTGTTCGCCAAAGAAGGATGGATTCTTTACTATCTAATAGGTATTTAGATAAGGTTCCAGCAAGCTCTTTGGCCTGTTCAGTCCCTTCTATCGATCGACTACTTAATTGGAATAAATTAAGTAGTCGATAGAAGTGTATTTTTTCCATGAACGAATGTTCAGGGGATTCCCCGCGCGCGTATAAGACGACTCACACGCGTTCAACATAAAAAAATATTAGTACCGCATGTACAATATAGATGACTGTACTGTACTTGGTATTTTAAAGTCGAAAGGAAAGTTGTACCTTATCGACTGTTGTTTTGGTAAGGGTACATTATATTGTGTTAAGTTGTAAATCTGCCCTTTTAGTTTTAAGATGTATTAAATTATGTGTATATGAATGTACATCATTTAATTATTCAAATTATTACATCTATGAGTGAAGACTATTGTTTATTTTATTATAAAAACGTTCTACAAGTGTTTTAAGGTTGATTTGGGATTTCCAAGTCCTCTTTGTATTTATATTTTCCTAGTAAAAAAAATAGAAAGTAAAATACTACGAATCTAGACATTAGAAAAATAAGGCAGTAAACGTTATTTTAATTTTACAGGCTGTCTGTACTTATTTGTCTCCAAGGGCCTCTAACTCCGATTAAGCGCTTTATACATTAACAGTTTTGACGGGACTCCCGTGACGATCGTATACGATACACGATGCAAAACGTCTAAATAGGCTGACCTGACGTCCGGTACTATTATAACCTGCTGTCAACTTGCTAGATGTCATCACTATTCATAGTCGTTTTGCATCGTGTTTCGTATATGACCTTGGCGGGAGGCTTTAACTACTATTTAATCAAGGGAAACTTCAGCCATTTGGAGGCCCCCCAAGACGAGAGGCCCGGGGCGTACCGCCCCCTCCGCCCCACCCTTAGTCCGCCACTGGTAATAATTTATAAATAATTAAAATTACTTAACATTACAGAATAAATTAGATAAATGTCTAGCTTCTATGCAGCAAAAGCAATCGTCAATACCATTATCGAAACCTATTGCAAGTTCTTCGATAGTGTCCACACATGAAAGTGAAAATGTCAATGAGAAAGGTACATTTTGTTTAATATGTGCGTAGGAGAAGGCCGGCGATGCGGCACAGTTTCATTATAAACGTTAAAATCGTGGGTTCGATTCCCACTGTATGTGATGATTTTTTTTTTACTTAAGTGAAATAACAAAGCCCTCACGTTATGCTCTTTGTGTTTTATATATTTTTTTCATTGATTTCAGTTACCTAAAACGCAGTGTCGAAAATTGGGTAATAACACAGGAACAGAGTGTCTTAACACTAGGTTACCTCTGCCGAACTTACTGTATCCAAGATTTAGTATTGAATAATAAACAATATTTCTGTTATATTTTTTCTTTTTACATATAAACAAACAGAAGATAACATAACATCACTAGTTAAATGCCGCGGCGATGCTCTGTGGCCACATTTATATGACAAAAGGAGTGCTCTCGTTACACAACTATCACAAATTAATACTAATCCTAGAAAAAATATTGTGGATAACAGGTAAAGTTTTTAATTAAAACTTAAAAGGCTTCGCCCGCTTGAATAACACTATTTTACAAATTTGAATTACTTTCTTGGTTATTAACATTCTTTTTTTAAGACAATATTTATACAATGGAAACTAAAATTTCAGCTAAATGATTAAAAATTTTGTTTCAATTTTATCGACCTTAATATTTTAAATGGACGTAACTTTTATTTTTTTTAACTAATTTAAATAAATCAATCACTAAATGTTAAATAAAAGTTGCCAAAGAATAATAGTGAATACGCAGTTAAATCTTATTAGCAGTGTCTGAGATTAGCGCGTACAAACGCACAGACAAACAGACAAAAAATTTAATATATAGAATAGTGCTTATTCTTCCATGTATGTGTTACAGATTTTTTATAACTATACATTTAAAAAGTTGAAAATAAGCATAAAGTTTAAATTTCTTTCGAATATTTATTGCATTATCTAGTATTTATGTATATCTTTTTACGAACATTGCATATTTTTGATATTATATATTCGGTTAACCGTAAGGTATTTATTTAAACTATCAATAAAATAGTGTATAATATGTATATAATAAAATATGAGGCCTGTCGTGGCGCTGCGGCACAATCGTGTGACTGTAAACGACAGGTTGTGAGTTCGATTCCCACTCGAGGAAATGAAATATTTAATATTTTCTAATTAAATATATAATGTTTTTATTTGTTCGCTCTGGTTACAAGGCAAAGCGTGGCGTTGAGTTCCGCCACTCAACACGCAATGCCTCAAATTCGGTGGGAGGCGGGTAACGGAAGTCAAACGGAGTGTCTTAACACTAGGTTCCCATGTTCCCTCTGCCTACTCTGCCATGTGCAGCGTGAAGTTGAATAATAGAATATAAATTTCTTGCATGAATTCTTTCAGTATTTTCAGTATTTTACACAATTGTTTTCCTATTTTCACATTGCTTGGAACACGAAAAGCCTTTAACATGTGTATTTCCATTAGTGTCTTTCTTCATTTCAATATAATACTTGTACAAAGATTTTTTTCATAAATGATCTGATTGGAAATTATAACATAAAATATGATGAATATTTTCTCTTTTTGATGACAAGGCAAAGTGCTGCGTTGAGTTCTGCCAATAAATTTGAGTCACAATATCTTAAAGATTAAATGAAAAGTGGGGAACAGTGTAAATTAAAACTAGGGTCTGTTTGTCTTTCTGCTATATATCTATAAAAAAAGCAGCTTGTATTTATACAAAAGTTGCCTACCTTGGCAGAGTGAACTGCTCAATTGTTGAGACATTAAATGTTAAGTGACGGTATTCAACGCCGCGTAGGCAAATAGAACTTGGTAATACTGTTCAGACTCTCTGTTCCATTCCTCACATTCCACTGAATTTGAGGCATAACGTGTTGCATGGCGGATCTTAACGCCGCGCTTTGGCTTTTAACCAGAGTGAAAAAATAAATTAATCAAACCAACTAATTGAACTGAAATAATGTTTATATTTCAGTATAACGCCACAGTCGGTTTTGGCGCATACTGCAGCGTTGCATTGCACTATAGCACTTGAAGTTATAAAGAATAAGGTCCTGCTGAAACAAATAAGGGATAAAGTAGTTGAATCTGTTGAAGAAATTAGTGTAAGTATAATTTATATGTAAAAGAAAGATATTTATTTTGTAATAAATATAAATAATTTTACATTCAGACTTTTACATTTATTTGAACTTTGAACATCTTGGGATATGTTTTTATTAAACCTTATTTATATTTTTATATGAATGCTTACAATTTCTTTTATATTGTTACCTCTACTAAGATACCTTTACTAAGATTTATATATATATATATATATATATATATATATATATATATATATATATATATATATATATATGTATATAAATATATATATATATATATATATATATATATATATATATATATATATATATATATATATATATATATATATATATATATTTATTTCTGCTTCAGGAGATAATATGATACGGAACACAGTTTCTTAACACTGGGTCCCATGTATCCCTCTGTCTACCCTGCCATATGCAGGATGCAGCGTGAAGCTGGACTATTAAATATTTTAGTGGAATATTGACATAGTAATAAAAGTAAAATGAAAATAACTATATATTTTTTTTATTTTTTCTTAAACAACATGGTAATGGTAATATTTAAATTTTTAAATTTTAATAGTTATTTCATATTATAATTTTCAACTTTACAGACATACATTACAAGTGAATCTTCTGAATTACTAGTGTTAAGATGTGAAAAAGCTAGTACTGAAGCCCGCGTGAAATCCCTTAAGTCTTTGTATGAAGAATTAACTTCTAATTCTGGCATATTTCATATAAATGTTAACGATGAAAACGAAAACCAAGCAACGCCGCAGAAAATTGCCAGTATTGATAAATGTATTGTTAGTATTATGCTATTTTATATATTGAATTTTAAATAAGTTGTTTATGTTGGGTTCTTCCGAAATTCATCAAATGTCATTCATTTTCTATTTACGGATGACAAGTGACCGATGACGGATGACGTGGACGAATGATGATAGATAAGGACAAATTAATTGGTGACAGAACGGTTTCATTTGTTTTTCATTATAGGCAGCAAAGCGTGTCATTGCGTGTTAGTCTGCGAAACTAAACGCTGTGTTTAGCTTTATAGCTAGATCAAAAAGATGAGAATATGACTGAGTAAGAGAACAGCTGTACCTACGCGGCATGTTGGACTCAACTTTTATATGAAAATAATAATGAATTTAAATTTCTTAGGAAAACACCCGAGATGAGCTAAAAAGGTTAACAATATCGCTAGCCACTACTGAAAGGAAAATATATAACGTAAAGGAGTGTTTGGTCACTGTGTTCGGTGCGTTTCATAGTAATTGCAGCGTAAACGACTTGGAGAGGTGCAAAGGTATACATATATTTTTCTTATTGATGAAATGACTATTAATCAAAAACCTAAAAAATTGAGGCCTGTCGTAGCGCAGCGGAACAAGCTCGTGACTGTAACCGACAGGTTCTGGGTTCGATCCCCGGTCGAGGAAATGAAATATTTAATACAGGGTGGGCCCCGGAGTTTTGCGAATTTGAAAAATTCATAAAAAAAAAACAAAAGTAATATTAAAACCAATTTATTTTTAAATTAAAGTTAACATTTGGGAAAATCATTTCTTAAAAATAACATCATCCAGATGCGCACCATCCCGCTGCAAACATTCTTCGAATCTCGACCTTAAATTGACAAAAACTCGTTCGCACATGGCACGCGGAATAGCGGCCATTTCTTCGCGGATATTGGCCTTCAACTTTGCAATCGTGGTCAGATTATTACTGTAGACTCTACTTTTCATGTAGCCCCACAAGAAAAAATCGGGTGGAGTTAAATCCGGACTCCTCGGTGGCCATGGAATGTCACCTCGGCGCGAAATGAGTTTTCCAGCAAACATCTCCTTTGCGGCTGCCAAACTCTCGTTAGAGGTATGGCAAGTGGCGCCATCTTGTTGAAACCATGTCGAACTATTGTACCCTCGAAATTCTGACAGCTGTGGGTAAAAGAAATCGCGCAACATGGCTGTGTATCGCTCAGTATTAACTGTCACAGAATTCCCTCGCTGGTCTTCAAAGAAAAAGGGTCCGATGATTCCGTGTGCTGAAATAGCCGCCCAAACTGTCACTTTTGGCGAATGCAAAGGCTTTTGGTGTTTGAATTGTGGATTTTCTGAGGCCCAATAACGACTATTTTGTTTATTTACGTGCCCATTTAAGTGAAAATGGGCTTCGTCTGAAAAAAGAATATTGTTGAAGCTCCGAAACCGCTCAAACATTGTTTCGACGAAATCACGTCGTAAATTGTGATCATTTGGCTTCAAATCTTGCACTAGTTGAAGTTTATACGGGTGCAATTTTAAATCTTCCTTCAAAATACGACGCAAAGTCGTTCTTGATACAGATAGCTCTGCTGATCGCTTGCGAGTTGATTGCCCAGGATTGCGTAGTACGGAAGCTCCGACTTCGTTTATGTTTTTATCTGACCTTTTCGTCCTTTCGGGCCCCTTAGGTTTCTGATTAAGGGTCGAACCGGTAGCCTCGAACTTTCTGACCCACGCCCTAATCAAACTTTCACTCGGACACTGTTTTAAATCATGCAATCCATAGTGGGAGCGAAATGAACGTCGAACAATAACGCACGAATCAGCATTTTTGTAATAATTTTTTACACAGAACGCACGCTGTTCACCCGTGAAGTGCTCCATTGCGACTAAATTTCCAAGGCCCGAGTTACAGATCCTCACCTCCCGCGCTCCGCCCCCCTCCCCCGTTCCAACACTATGGCGATTTCAAATTCGCAAAACTCCGAGGCCCACCCTATATTTTCAATTTAACCGCCACTCATCACGCAATGCCCAAAATTCGGCGGAAATTGGGGAACGGCAGTGGAACGGAATGTCTTAACAATAGGTTCCCGGGTTCCCTCTGCCTACCCAGCCATGTGCGGGATACAGCGTTAAGCTGAAAAAAATGGGAAAAAATATATTATAATTTTTTTAGGTATTCAACTGGATTTTCCAAAAGAACCAATCTCAGTTCTGGTTCAGTATTACGCGGATAAACGTGAGAAGAACAGAAATGATGGGAATGTAAGCCTTGATTTGGATGTCTCAGAAGTCTCGTTTGGTGAATTTTCTGGTAAACAAATTATTACAATAAAGCAATATGTTGGGTTTTTTTTTTAATTTGTATTATACTCACTTACTTAGCTTCACGCTGTAACCCGCACATGGCAAGATAGGCAGAGGGAATTTGGGAAACTAGTGTTAAGACACTCTGTTCACTTCCGTTCCCCACTTTCCGCCGAAATTGAGGCATTGCGGGTTGAGTGGCGGTACTCAACGCAGCGTTTTGCCTTTTTAAAATTTGTATTATATTGTTCCTTAATAAAGTAACACAAAATTATATCAATTGTAGTATTTTTTTTGTGGGACTTATACTAAAGCAAGGAAATCGATCCTATAACCATTGTGCTTGTAGTCAGCCACTGCTGTGTTATGATACAATGACCTCAATTAAATAGGTTATAATTTTATATTACCTCTATTATAACTCTCCATTTTCCGGCTTAATGATATATAGCGTGTTGAATGGCGGAACTCAACGCCGCAATCGCAACTTGCAATTGCGGGTAAATAATGTATTTTATACTGTTCTAGATTCAAGCTTCAGATTTATCGATGAACTAAGAATTTTTTTGAAGAAATTCAATTTAGAGAAAAACAGAAAACTCGTCTTGGACAGGTATGGTTTGTTGATAAATAAGATTTGTTTTACTATATATATTTATTTCTAATATCAAGCTTAAAAAAGAAGAAATTTAAGATAAAAAAGAAGAGATTTAACTACCAGGGTGATCCTATTCTAAGGATTTAATTAAATAATAGAAGGATAGGATCACCCTGGTACTGCTGGTGTCGTAAGAGGCGACTAAAGTACGTGTAGGAAAGTCACGTTGTCAGCAATGTCAACACGTATGGGCAGACTCGACCGGCGACTATTACCACCCCTGGCATCTAAAACCAGCATTAAGTAGTGGCTTCGGCCACTGCGTTTCTCATTGGGTAATGCCGGGCCCCGGTGCTCGACCACCTAATAGACCAGCAAAGCACCTGTAGCTAATTTATGGAATAAAAAAAAAAAAAAAATATGTTTATTTCAGTTTCACAAAGTTTCAGGAATAAGAAATTCAAAAGTAAGAAAAAACAAGACATTTGAGGAATTATTTAATAATATAGTTCAAAAAATTGTAAATACGATTCTTTATTTTTAAAGGAGTCAATCTAGCAAATAATCATATCAGACCTTTTTTGTAGATCGTCCAATTCTCTTGAAGAATAAATTTTTGTTTTTATTCAACAGTTATCCATTCAAACGCGTAAAAAATCCAAATAAAATAAAATAATATTTCTGTGTTATTTAAATGGCAAATCAAAAATTACAAATCGCCACCACTTAAAATGTTAAGTTATTAATAAATATTAAGTGCTTAAACTATACCAGAATTTTTTTCATCATTTTGGAAGATATTTTCATGGTATCAAATGAAAAAAAAAATATTTAGGCCCACCCTATTATATATAATAAAGTACAGATAGTTGGTTAAAATCTTACTGGTTTGGTCAGTAAAATTACCAAACTTAAATCCCTTCCTCACACACTCTACTCTCTACTCAGCTTCACGCTGTATCCCGCACATGGCAGGGTTGGTGTTCCCAATAAAAGATTAGCACTTCTTGCCACATTTGAGGCATTGAGTGTTAAGTGGTGAAAGGAATGAAAATATTGAATTTCCTCGAATGGGGATCGAACCCACAACCTGTACCGTTTACAGTCGGGCGATTTTGAAAATTTGTAATTATTTACAACAGTGGTTTTTTTTTATTTCAGCGGTGAAAAAATATGGATATTTGAAACATTACAATCCATTACATCTAATTTGAATACTTCATGGTTGAATAACGATATACCACCACTGTTTTGTCCGTCTGTTCGTCTCTCGCATAGTTTACGAGATATTTTACATAAAGTGCAAGAAAAAGAAGTATTATCTAATATTCTTAAGACATTAAATGTAGAGAAGAAACCTGGTATTGATATAGGTATGTTTAATATAATATTAATTTGTATTTTTTACTTAGTTCTTGATAGACACGCCGTTTCTGGACATCGCTTGATCGGTAGCGGAACTCAACGCAGCGTTGTCTTATACCAATTCTTGTGGCATAAGAAAATAGTTTAAAACTAATTTAATTGTTAAAGTTTCAAAATACTTTTCCAATTATTAGTAATAATTGTGTTAATAACTGCTTCCAGGAGGCCCGGATTCGAATCCCTCAAAGTTAATTAAAAAATTAATTAATTTTGCAAATTATTTTAAATAAAAGAAGAAGAAGAATTAAATATTAAGATCTTTTTATATTGTTTATTTTCATCAAAAATGTGTATATTCATTCAAATAGTTCAAAAATATATTTATTTAAATAATTTTATTTCTCCGTCAAAGCAGACAAAGCTTTAGTTTGTTATCACAAATTGTCTCTAAAACAAAGGGAAAAAACGAAAACAGGGTCTTAACACTATTTTTTTCCGTCTAATGTGGCGGAACTATTAGTCCGGTTAATCGAATTTCTAATGTAATTCGATTAACCGTAGTTTTGAACGCATCGTTTCAAACACTTCTTAACAAATAGTTTGTAGTTTTTATTTTATTTTATTATATTTTTTTCTGTCGTCAAGTTCCCTCTGACGGGGTGTCATGTGCCGGATAAAGCGTGAAGCTAATAAGTATTTTTTTCTTCTGTTCTAATAAATACAGATATTTTTCTATCTTTTTCACAGATATAACCGCCAAGATAAAATCCGAAGCTGAAATATCTGACAAACTAAAAAAGAGAATGTCAGAAAATTCATTGTTACTACAAAAAGTTAACAAAACTTTAGACTTATCTCAGGAAAATATACAATTTTGGTCCGAAAATGTAGTCAAGAAGTATATATCGGATAATAGGACAGTTGAAGGCAAAAGTTATAGAGATTACGAGGCGTTTTACTTGGAACATATTAAATTGAATTCTTAGTGTTATTTATTTATTATTTTAAACCCATTTCTCATTGATCTTTAATTTGGTTAAATAAAATAAAATAATTATAATTAACGTCAACATTATTAGAGGCCTGTCGTGGCGCAGCGGCACGAGCGTGTGACTGTAACCGACAGGTTGTGCGTTCGATCCACACTCGAGGAAATGAAATATTAAATATTTTCAATTTAAATATTTAATATTTTCATTTCTTCGCTCTGGTACAAGGCAAAACGCGGCGTTGAGTTCTGCCACTAAACACGCAATGCCTCAAATACGGCGGAAAGTGGGGAACGGAAGTGGAACGGAGTGTCTTAACACTAGGTTCCCAAGTTCCCTCTGCCTACGCTGCCACGTGCAGGATAAAGCGTGAAGATGAGTGTGTGAGTGAATATTACAACGAATACTTCATTAATAAGTGTTAACATTGTTTTATTGTAATTGTGTAAAAAATAGCCGTTCGAGCCATTTACAGCATGGGAGCTCAGAAATCCCTAAGAGATTTTTTAAAAGAAACGATTCTTGCGGTTGCGTCACATTACATATATGACAATATATTACTTCTTCTGAAAAATAACCAAAATTACTTAAAAAAACAGTGTAGACATGATATCAAAACAAGAAGTAAAAATAAGCTGATCATTCCTAGTTTTCGTCTTTAAAAAGTTAGTAGGTCTTTTATGGGACATGCTACACGTATGGATAACAAAATTCCACAAGTGATCTTAGACTTGCCACTTTAAAAATTTAAAGTGAAAGTTAATAATATATTGTTGGGTAAAGCATTCAATTCGAAATAATTATCATAATAAGAATCCGTGGGATTAAATGATATTGGTACTCACTCAGAAAGCTAGTTAGCAACTTGTTTCTTGCCGGCTCTTCTCAGCACTACACACATTTCTATGTAACTTTCATAAGTGCTTGTAATGGTCTAATTGAATAAAGAATATTTTTATTTTGTATCATCGTCTAGCATAAGTATGTATCTATTAGGTTGACATAATCAAATAATTTTTGCATCAATGAATATGTATGGATGTTTCTGTAATAAATAAATCATAAATTATCACTAGTTTTTCTAAGTAATGCCTTTCAATAATATTATCTTTTAAGGCAATATTTATTCATTAAAAATAAATTTTTCAGGTAAATTATTAAAAAAATTGTAGTAAATTTGTCAAAATAAATAGATAGTTGAAATTGACGCAATCTTTTTATTTATCAAACGATGTATATAAAACAAACACTTGAAGGAAGGAACTGTTGAAGGAAGGTTGCCAAAATATAAGATTAGCCGTTTCTGAGATTATCGCGTCCAAACACAAAACGCTACCCGGGGGACGCCGGGGCGCATCTGGAGCCGGTGCTGAGTGCCACAGTATGCGGAACACCGGTGGTGAGGAGTTGAGCAGGCGGACTCCCGTCACACAAGATGCTACAGCCGGTCGTTGTGAGTTGAACAGGCGGGCTCACGACGTACAAGCGACAGCCGATTCCTTATCGGGCGATGATACACAATCATTATTTTCATCCATCCCTTTAAATCGCCCCTCATATATGATGAGACACGCAAAAACTATATCTACAGTATCGACGCTCGACGATGTTGTGCAGGAAGTCGACTCTCGACTCCAACATTGCGACCACCACGAGTATAACAAAGACGCGTAGACGATGGACTTCAGATATGAACAAATTTATACTGCGCACTTATCTACAACTAACCGCTCTTGAAACATACACAAAAACCTACCTAGAACCACTTCACCTCCAATTTATTGAAAAATTTCCACATATGACAGTTAGCCGACAAAGAGTAGAAGACCAACGCCGGGCTATAATTAGAAATAAGTTATTACCACAATCCATAATAGATCATATTTCAAATGAAGTAAGAACTCAAATATGTAACTTACAACCAAAATCTACCTCTAAGACCTCATAACCATCTATAATTACTTCAGTGAATAATAATAATAAAACAAGCACCTCCTCTCGAATGAAATGGCCTAATGAACACAATGAAACAATAATGCGATTGTATTTACTAATAACCCGACTAGAATCAAACAAAACAGCATATCGAAAATTACTTCATGAACATGTCATCACTAAAATTCCTAATCTTTCCTATCTATCCGAACAAAGAATAGCAGATCAAAGAAGAGCAATCATTAACAATAAATATATATCTGATAATAGACTCACTGAAATAAAAAATAAAGTCTCGAAACATCTCAAGTCAAATATCGATTTTTTTAAATATAGTATAGCCGGAAAGCGACATAATAATTAACACAGAAAATTTAACCGCAACGCACAATGAAAATAATAGTCACACTCTCCTAAATGATATTCATCTCACAATCCCAGTAAACGAACAAGCTGAATGTTATAGAGATCCATTGATTAAAACTACTTTTGAAAATGCAGTAGAAAAAATTAATAATAGAATTGACCCAGAAGAAAGGTCATTTATTTCTAAACAGAAAACGTCGAAACGGCTATCCCTTATAATTCACTATATCAATAATTCAATTCTTCCAAGATACTTGAACGATAATATAAATTTCTTAACCTTCACACTTTAATTTACTCGGCAGCATTTATAGTGGCAACCTGTAATGGGACTAAATTTTATTCAACAGAAGGTACAGGAATATATAAACGTAAAAGTAAATTTACATGGCAGAGGAGATTTGAAAAACAGATTGAGTTATACAGGCGGGAAATAGGAAGGCTTACTTAAGAACAATAGAAGAAATAGAAAATAAATACAAAAGTCATTCGCGACCCGAAGAGCCAAACCGAGAATCACAACATTTTCTCGATACCCTAAAACAAAAATTGAACACAGCGGCCAGCAGACTAAAAAGATATTTAACATGCACACAACGAAAATAACAGAATACAACCAATAGTCATTATCAATAATGAGAAATACTTATACAGGACACTGGCAAATGTGCAAAATAGCATCGCAAATTCTGTTGAAATGCCAACACCACAAGCAAAAAAATTTATCGATAGACATGCTTACACTAATCATTAAACGCACACATAATTGGAAAGCACCTGGAACAGATCATATTCACAACTATTGGTACAAAAATCTCACTTGCACACATCCATTTATTCTGAACCACATACGCCAATTCATACAATCACCTCATACGATTCTTAAATTTATAACATACGCCAATTCATACCTGCTTCCGAAAGGGTCAGATTCTAAAACCCCGCGAATTATAGACCGATCACATGTTTGCAGACCATCTCCAAAATTATAACAGGACGTATTAGTACATTAATGTACCAATATTTAGATCAACAAAAAGAATAGTCAAGGCTGCAAAGAGCAACTAACAATAAATGCAATAGTAATGAGACAAGCCCTACTAAACTAAACACACAGCTGGCTTTTCTACGTTTTAAGACATCATAATATACATTCTATCATTGTCACTTTATTAAGCACAGTATGGTGCAATGGAAAACCAAACTCAAATTAACTTATAATAATACATCATTTACTACAGAACCGATATCAATGCATCTTTCAGGGTGATGCACTCAGTCCATTATGGTTCTGTTTGGCCCTCAACCCTTTGTCTGAATTGCTTAATAGGTCTAATACTGGATTTTCATTAAAAAAACAATAATTCATGCCAAATAATTTCCCATCTGATGTATATGGATGATACAAAAAATTACGTTAATAACAAATCTGATTTATTCAAACTGGCCGACATCACACAAATATTCTCCATAGATATCAAAGTGCAGTACGGTGTAAATAAATGAAAAATACACTCCATAGAACAAGGAGAGCGCAAAATAATACATATACACTTGACACTGGCGATGAAATAAAGTTTATGGATGAACACAGCACATATAAATATTTAGGTATCCACCAATCAAAACAAATACGACAAAAATAAACCAAATCAGACTTAACCGAAAAATTCAAACACAGGCTAAATCAAATCCTGAGAACGCAATTAAACTCACGCAATAGCATAAAAGCAATAACCACTTACGCAATACCTTTTTTTTTTTTTTTTTTTGGGGGAAAACCCTTTTTCGGGGGCCCCCCCCCAGGGGGTTATGTGGAACTAATGGACCGGCAGATATAGGCCGTCCACACTACCCACTAAAACCTCACGGTGCTCCTCCTCGACCGTCACTGGCCGGGGCTATGGGTGCCATGGATTCGTCCATAGCCTCGGCGACGGGAGCCTGCTAGGCACGTCTCGGAGTCGGGGGTGGTGGACCACCCTCGACGGCCTGTTCTGAGTAGCGCATGGGAGCAACCTGCGCGCGCCTACTCGGGCCAGGTTGGTAGGCGATCAGCTTCCCCAAGCTGACCGCCCTCTGGCCGATTAGGGCGGAAGGCGGCGATCGTGTGCCGCCCTCCGGTGACCCGGTCTTTTGCGGCGGACGGCGAGTTCGGAAGATGCCTCCCTCGCACGCTCCGCCGCCTCCTTCTCGAGCACCACTGCCTCGCAGAAGGAAGAGACCGCGAGTCTCGCGAGGTGCGACCTACATCTGACGGCACCGTCGGATGAGTGGAGATCGAATTGGATGTAGAGATGGTCCGAGAGAGTCTCCACATCATCCAACACTCGCCAACCGTGAGCACGGCGCGCTAGGGCCGGGCTCGCGAACGTTACGTCCACCACGGACCCGCCCAGCCTTCGCACGCAGGTGTTGGTCGTTCCCCGATTGAGGACAGACAAGTCAGAGGCAACTACCCACTCCGAGAGCGTCGTACCACGCTCAGTCGTCGTTGCGGAGCCCCACACGCTCGACTTCGCGTTCAGGTCCCCCGCTACCAGTACCTCCGCCGGACGATGTCGGTCTATCATTTCCCCCAAGCGGATTAGGAACTCTTCAAACTCCGCAAGAGTTCGATTGGGGGAAAAGTAGACACCGACGACAACTAGATCGCCGACAAGTGCCGCGACGCATCCCGCACCCCTCTCGACACGTGAGAAAGGCGGGGAGCCCGCAGCTACCTGGGTGATAATAGCCACCACCCCGGTGTTGTCTGCGACCCAGTTATCACGTGCGGGGACACTGTAAGGCTCCGCAACAACCGCCACCTGAATAGACCACTGCGCCAGGCTTTGGACCAATACGTCCTGGGCCCTGGCGCAGTGGTTTATGTTCGCCTGCAACACATGGAGAGCCATTATTGGGCTTCCATGTGTTGCACCTCCTCTTGCCTGGCTGGGGCATTGGGTTCGGGCACCGCTGGCCCCCTCCCTCCCTTCCTGCCATCCCTCCTTTTCCTCGAGGTGCCGGCCCTGGCGCATGCAGCGCTTCCTACTTTATGGTCTGCGGGCTGTGGGCTGACCAGACCGGGCAGTGAGGTGCCGCCGAGTACTGGTGTTGCTTGTGCCCGGCTTGGCCGCACCTGAAGCACTGCTGGCTTCGGTCTAGTGCACTGCTGCACTTCGCTGCCACATGACCAACGTCGTGGCAACGGAAACATCGCCGGACTCACTGTTGCAGCAGTTGCACCCGCGCCGACACGAAACCCACAAGAAGCCGCGGCCCACTAACCTTTTTCGCCGCCACAACAGGGCAGCGGACCCAGACTGTGCCTAAGCCGTTGCGGTCCTGCGGGATCTCACCTGTTTTGATCGACCCTACATCGCAACAGCCAACTCGGCTTACGGCTTGCGCCACCTCCTCCGAAGTAGCAGAGTCGTCTAGGCCACTGACCTTCAACTCTGCACACTTCATCGGTCTCGCAACCATCACATCATTGGCGTCGAGCACCCCACGCAGCTGTTGAGCTAGGGCATCCGCCTTCTCACCGCTATTGGTGCCAGGTAACTCCAGAACCCTGGCACCAGTAGATGCGACTAAGTCGCACGTCCTTAATACCCAGATCTTCCAATTTCACCGCCTGTTTGATCTGGGTAAGGACGTCGCGATAGGATATTTCCTTCTGGCGGCCGGCTGTAACGTAAGAGTTACGGCCGCCGATCGTGGGGGACGCAACTTTGGGCGGCTAGCAGATTTTGCCTTCTGCATGTTCTGCTTGGCTTGAGCTGTTGCCTTCTTTGATTTGCCCTTTCGCACAACGACACTCCAACCCTCAGTCAATTGAGCTGGGGCAGGAGGTAGAGGACGTGGCTCGGCTGGTGTCGGTTGTGGGGCTTGCTTCAGCGTCTTACTGGACTTTGCCTTCTTATTGGTTGGCACCTGCTTCTGCTTAGGAGCTGGGTTTGCTGGCGCGACCAGGGTCGCCACAGTAGGCTCTGCCTTACCTCTTGCTCTTACCCTTGAGGCGGCTGCCTGGCGTTTCCTATCCGCCGCCAATGGAGGGCGCACTGGCTTAGCCGGAAGAAGCCTATCCTCCAGCGCCGCCAGTCGCGTGTTCAGCAATGTGCTCACCTGCACCATTACTGAACGAGCCACGTCCTCCTTCTTCCCTTCACCCGCAGGTTCTCGCCTCACGGCTCTAGAGCGCTCTAAGTCTGATCTCAATAGAGTCATCTCTTTGCGCAACTCAGTAAGTTCTCCAGTTAAGCGGGCATTCGCCGCGCGCAACTGAATCACTTCCTCGTTTTATAGCTCCAGCGGCCTCCTTAAGGGCTTTTGTGAATGTGCCCTTAAGGTTGCCGGACCTTTTGGCGCGTTTGTTAATTATGGCTAGGCTATTTTCCACTTGGTGCTGAAGGTCTTGCACCAATGGGCCATCAACCTTGGGCCTCGCTAAGTCCGGGGAGTCTGCTAGCCTGGAATTTACCCTATGCACTGTTTCCACTATAGCATTGAGTTCTTCCTCCGCATCAAGCCGGAGCTCTTGACGCCGGGCCGCAGTAATTTTAATCTTCGGATTCTCCCGTTTCTCCTCAGTTCCGGAAGAGCCAGAGTTGCTGATTTTACTTCTGGGTCTCTTTCGATATTTTCTCGCCTCTGCCCCCACGTTTGACCTCTGCGACTCCATCGAGATGCAGCTCTCCGCCTCTGACTCCGAAGCCACCCAAAAGCGCCTCCGTGAAGATGTAGACATCGAGCGGGACCTTCCACTACTAACGGATGTGCATTCCGCCAGGTCCAGCCGCTCGAGAACCACTTTTGCGCTCTTGAGCGCAATCCTTCCACTTTTAGGCACAGAAGCCTCAACTCCACCTATGATTGGCCCAATACCTCCTGCTCCGCCCTTATCGGGCACAGTAACTGCCGCAACCTCCTTGGCCACTACAATGTCATCACCATGCTTGGCCACCATTTCTACACCGCCCTTCTCAGGCAACACTCCAACGCTGCCTTCTGCAGCCACCACACACTCTCCGCCCTTCTCAGGCACCTCTCCCGCAACACATCGGTAAACGTTGCCCCCCGAAGATTCGTGGGGCTTGCTTGCCGTAGCACGGAGGGACTCTCCAGACTAGCTGGTACCCTCCTGCGGTATGAATAAATTTTTGTTTGCCGACATGTTGTTATTTTTCTGATCCACAGCTTCGGCTTTTCTGTCGGGGTGTGCTCCCCTAGGCCGTGTCCATAACGATGGACTAAAGGCACGCCCATGCCTCGCTGGTTTTGGTACGCGCCGGGAATAACTCCCGGTCCACTCGCCCGCGAGAGCGAGTGGTTTCCCCTATTCGCCACCTGGGGACCCAAGTTCGGAGCTTGCCACGCACGGTCTGTCCCCGCGAGAGCTTCGTCGTGCGCTTCGCCTTTCGCACGACCGATCTCTTCCTGCAGCGTTTTCTTCGCCTCGACGTTGGCGCAGTACAGCCGGTCCTCCTCCTCCTGCTGCCGGCGTGCCCGCCTGCGATAGTGTGTGTAAAGGCGTCTCGCCTCAATGCAGATGTTGCGCAATTGAGCGATCTCACCCGACCACCAGCACACTTGCTGCCGGCTTGAGGGCGGCGCCCGGAGCCGGGCATTGACGCGTCGCAGATACGCGTCATTGCCCTCTGCGCCCAGTTTGCGGCGTCTTCTGCAGACGCCAAGCTCTGGGGCAGCCAGGCTTGCACTATCGCAGCTTCCTCCAGAAGTCCTTTGTCGAGGCACCTAAGTTCCCACCGCGGTCCGTCCTCTCGCGAGGCGCGACCTACAGCTGACGGCACCGCCGGACGAGAGGAGATGTCGAATTGGATGTAGAGATGGCCCGCAAGAGTCTCCACATCATCCAACACTCGCCAACCGTGAACACGGCGCGCTAGGGCCGGGCTACGTCCACCACAGACCCGCCCAGCCTTCGCACGCAGGTGTTGGTCGTCCCCTGATTGAGGACAGACAACCCAGAGACAACTACCCACTCCGAGAGCGTCGTACCACGCTCATTCGTCGTTGCGGAACCCCACACGCTCGACTTTGCGTTCAGGTCCCCCGCGACCAGCACCTCCGCCGGACGATGTTGGTCTATCATTTCCCCCAAGCGGTTTAGGAACTCTTCAAACTCCGCAAGAGTTCTATTGGGGGAAAAGTAGACGCCGACGACAACTAGATCGCCGACAAGTGCCGCGACGCATCCCGCACCCCTCTCGACACGTGAAAACGGCGGTGAGCCCGCAGCAACATGGGTGATAATAGTCACCACCCCGGTGTTGTCTGCGACCCAGTTATCACGTGCGGGGACACTGTAGGGCTCTGCAACAACCGTCACCTGAATAGACCACTGCGCCAGGCTTTGGACCAATAAGTCTTGGGCCCGGGCACGGTGATTTATATTCGCCTGCAACACACGGAGAGCCATCATTTGGTGTCCATGTGTTGCACCTCCTGTTGCCTGGCTGGGGCATTTGGTTCGGCCACCGCTGGCACCCTTCCTTCTTTACTGCCATCCCTCCTCTTTCTCGAGGTGCCGGCCCTGGCGCATGCAGCGCTTCCCACCTTATGGTCTGCGGGCTGTCCTGCCGCCTCGCAGACCGGGCAGTGAGGTGCCGCCGAGCACTGGTGTTGCTTGTGCCCGGCTTGGCCGCACCTAAAGCACTGCTGGCTCCGATCGAGTGCACTGCAGCACTTCGCTACCACATGGCTAACATCGTGGCAGCGGAAACAACGCCGGACTCTTTGTTGCAGCAGTTGCAAACGCGCCGACACGAAGCCCACAAGCAGCCGCGACTCACTCACCTTTTTCGCCGCTACAATAGGGCAGCGGACCCAGACTGTGCCTAAGCCGTTGCGGTCCTGCCGGATCTCACCTGTTTTTACCGAGCCGACATCACAACCGCCGACCCGGCTTATGGCCTGCGCCACCTCCTCTGAAGTGGCAGAGTCGTCCAGGCCACTGATCCGCAACTCAGCGCATTTCGTCGGTCTTGCGACCAGCACCTCGTTCGCGTCGAGCACCCCACGCAGCCGTTGGGCTAGGGCATCCGCCTTCTCGCCGCTATTGGTGCCAGGTAACTCCAGAACCCTGGCATCAGTAGATACAACCCTTAGTCGCATGTCTTTAATACCCAGATCATCCAATTTCACCGCCTGCTTGATCTGGGTAAGGACGTCGCGATACGATAACTCCTTTTTGGTGGCGGCCGGCTGTAATGTAAGTGTTACAGCCGCCGATCGTGGCGTACGCAGCTTTAGGCGGCTAGCAGTTTTCGCCTTCTGCGTTGTCTGCTTAGCCTGGGCTGCTGTCGTCTTCGATTTCCCCTTTCGTACCACCATTTTTTTTTTTTTTTTTTTTTTTTTTTTTTTTATCGTGAGGAAACCCTTTTACGGGTACGCCACCCGAGTGGGGACTCGAGTGGGTTATGTGGGACTAATGGACCGGCAGATATAGGCCGTCCACACTACCCACTAAAACCTCACGGTGCTCCTCCTCGACCGTCACAGGCCGGGGCTATGGGTGCCATGGATTCGTCCATAGCCTCGGCGACGGGAGCCTTTAGGCACGTCTCGGAGTCGGGGGTGGTGGGCCACCCTCGACGGCCTGCTCTGAGTAGCGCGCGGGAGCAACCTGCGCGCGTCTACTCGGGCCAGGTTGGTAGGCGATCAGCTTCCCTAAGCTAACCGCCCTCTGACCGATTAGGGCGGAAGGCGGCGATCGTGTGCCGCCCTCCGGCGACCCGGTCTTTTGCGGCGGACGGCGAGTTCGGAAGAAGCCTCCCTCGCCCGCTCCGCCGCCTCCTTCTCGAGCACCACTGCCTCGCAGAAGGAAGAGACCGCGTCCCACGACGTCTCGCTGCCGGCCATGGCCTTGACTACGGCCGGCAGGGAAAGGTCGTCCCCTATGACGCCGCGCAATGCGCGACGTTGAGACGCCCAGGCTGGGCACACCTCCAGCGTGTGCTGGGCCGTCTCTTCGAGGCAGTCGCAGTGGTGGCAGCGGGTGTCGGGCTCCCTCCCAGCGACCCGACACAGATATCTCCCAAAGCAACCGTGCCCTGAGAGTACCTGTGTGGTGCGGAAGGTTAGGACGCCATGACGCCTCGCTAACCACTGGCGGAAAACTGGACGAACTGCCTCGATCGTCCTCCGGCCGGCGGTTGGTGTTGCCAGCCGGGACTCCCACTCTTGCAATGCGACATCCCGCGCCTCCTCCTGTGGTGCTGACCTTGCCGAAGCCCCGGACGCAAGACCTCGACGCCGGCAATAGACCGACGCCAGAGCAATCGCGTCCAGGTCCCACGGCAGGACTCCTGCCAGCACACACGCCACCTCACCGGAGATGGTCCTGTACCCCCGCATCACCCTGATGGCCATCACCCTCTGCGCCCGCCGCAGCAGGGCGACGTTTTGCCGGTTCAGGGCGTCCGCCCATACGGGAGCACCGTACAGCGCCATCGATCGGACCACTCCGGTGTACAGCCGACGGCTCGAGGCGGGCGGCCCACTTACGTTGGGCAAAAGGCGCGCCAAGGCCCCCGCTGTCTTCAACAGCCTCGGGACCATTCGTATAAAATGTTCCCGAAAACTCCACCTATTGTCCAAGACAAGTCCGAGGTACTTCATGCTCCTCTTCACTTCAATCGTCACACCGCCGACGACAATGTGGGCCTCTGGTGGAGCGGCCCTCCTCGGAGCATTGAAGTAGATTGCCTCAGACTTGTCTAGTGCAACCTCCAGACCCAGCCGCCGAATCCGCCCGACGACGTGAGCCACGCCAGCTGTCGCGAGCACTGCTGCCTCGCGATAGGTTCTCTGCTGCGCTAAGACCAGCGTGTCATCAGCGTAGCAGAGGACCTTTACCCCCGGCAGGGTGCTACCCCGAAGCACCCAGTCGTAACCGATGTTCCAGAGGATCGGACCCAGCACCGATCCCTGTGGAACACCGCACGACACCTCCCAAACTCCCCAGCCGGAGCTTCCAGGAAAGGTCACAGACCTCTCGGAGAGGTCTGCCCCGGTGATGCGGCGCAGGTACGGAGGCACTCGATGGTAAATGAGTGCCTCATTGATGCAGTGCCAGGGCATGGTGTTGAAAGCGTTGGCGATGTCTAAAGACACCGCCAAGACTCCTTCGCCCCGAGCCACTGCGTCCTGCGCATGGGACTTTACCTGCAGTATGGCATCCACCGTGGAGCGTCCACTTCGGAAGTCATACTGGCTGTCCGAGAGGTTTGGACCTGTCCTCTCGAGGTGCTGGTGTAGCCTCCTCGCTACCACCCTCTCGAAGAGCTTGGCGATCTCGCTCAACAGCACAATCGGCCTATAAGCCGAGGCTGACTCCGCCGGGCGCCCCTCCTTCTTGATGAGGACTAGTCTGCCTGTCTTCCACCACTGTGGAATTATGGCTTGAGCCAGACAGGCAGTAAATAGCCCTCGAATGCTTGGCCCCAAGATAGAATGGGCCAAAGCAACTACGCGCCCGGGAATGCCGTCGAGCCCTGGGGCGGTGGTTTTGCCCCGAGATCGCCTCACAGCTTCCTCCAGCTCTTCCTCCAGCACCTCTGGTACGACGCTCTCGTCCTCCTCCTCTTGCGCTGCAGGGCGGGCCATTGATGGAGGTGTAAAATTGGCCCGCTGCGGGAACAGAGACGACAGCACCCCTCGGAGAGTATCCGGCGGGAGTGTCTGCGTCAAAGGCGGGGTCCAAGTCCGGAGCTTGCCGCGCACCATCCGGTACGGCGTTCCGAACGGGTCCCGGTCTATCCCCGCGAGAGCTTCGTCGTGCGCCTCTCCTTTCGCACGATCGATCTCCTCCTGCAGCGCTTTCTTCGCCTCGACGTAGGCGCAGTACAGCCGGTCCTCCTCCTCCTGCTGCCGGCGTGCCCGCCTGCGATAGCGCGTGTAAAGGCGTCTCGCCTCAATGCAGATGTTGCGCAATTGAGCGATCTCACCCGACCACCAGTACACTTGCCGCCGTTGCGGGTGACGCCCGGAGCGAGGCATTGACGCGTCGCAGATACGCGTCATTGCCCTCTGCGCCCAGTTTGCGGCGTCTTCTGCAGACGCCAAGCTCTGGGGCAGCCAGGCTTGCACTATCGCAGCTTCCTCCAGAAGTCCCTTGTCGAGGCACCTCAGTTGCCACCGCGGTCCGTCCTCTCGCGAGGTGCGACCTACAGCTGACGGCACCGTCGGATGAGTGGAGATCTCGAAATGGATGTAAAGATGGTCCGAGAGAGTCTCCACATCATCCAACACTCGCCAACCGTGAACACGGCGCGCTAGGGCCGGGCTCGCGAACGTTACGTCCACCACGGACCCGCCCAGCCTTCGCACGCAGGTGTTGGTCGTCCCCCGATTGAGGACAGACAAGTCAGAGGCAACTACCCACTCCGAGAGCGTCGTACCACGCTCAGTCGACGTTGCGGAGCCCCATACGCTCGACTTCGCGTTCAGGTCCCCCGCGACCAGTACCTCCGCCGGACGATGTCGGTCTATCATTTCCCCCAAGCGGATTAGGAACTCTTCAAACTCCGCAAGAGTTCGATTGGGGGAAAAGTAGACACCGACGACAACTAGATCGCCGACAAGTGCCGCGACGCATCCCGCACCCCTCTCGACTCGTGAGAAAGGCGGGGAGCCCGCAGCTACCTGGGTGATAATAGCCACCACCCCGGTGTTGTCTGCGACCCAGTTATCACGTGCGGGGACACTGTAGGGTTCCGCAACAACCGCCACCTGGATAGACCACTGCGCCAGGCTTTGGACCAATAAGTCCTGGGCCCTGGCGCAGTGGTTTATGTTCGCCTGCAACACACGGAGAGCCATTATTGGGCTTCCATGTGTTGCACCTCCTCTTGCCTGGCTGTGGCATTCGATCCGGCTTGTATTATGGGCCTTTCTCGATTCCTCTTCCCTCCCTTAGTCCTGGCTGCCTTCACGCAAGCAGCACTTCCCGCCGTGTGATTAGCTGGCCTCTGTTCCGCTTCACACACGGGACAGTGAGGTTCCGCCGAGCAACTACGCTGCTGGTGCCCGGGTTGGCCACAACGGAAACATTGGTTGCTCCGATCAATGCTATTACGACATACCGCTGCAACGTGGCCAACTTCGTGGCAGCGGAAACAACGTTGTATGTGGGGCTGCAGTAACCTCACCTTTGCGGATACAAATCCTACAAGAAGCCGTGCTCCGCTTACTTTTTTCGCGGCGCTGACCGGACAACGAACCCACACTGCTCCCAGGCCAGATTTATCCTGCCGGATTTCACTCACCTTTACATCCCCATTAGCGCACAGCCACCGACTCGGCATATGGCGGCAGCGACGTCGTCAGAAGTAGCAGAGTCATCGAGGCCGCTAATCCTCAGCTCTGCGCACTTCATTGGCCTTGAAACTTGGACTTCTTCGGGGTTTAGGACTCCACGCAATTTCTCAGCCAACGCGTTTGCCTTTTCGCTGCTATTAACACCAGGTAGCTCCAACATCCTAGCATCAGTCTGGGCGACGCGGAACCGAAGGTCATCGATACCCAGGTCTTCAAGTTTGACTTGCTCTCTGACCCGGGTTAGGATGTCACAGTAAGTGACCTTCTCAGCGGCGGCGGGCTGCACCTTTAGCACCACTACCGCAGATCGAGGAATCCGCAGTTTCGGCGCTCTCGAAGATTTAAGAGTTGCCTTCGGCGTGATCTTTTTGGTTTTCTCGGCCGCCTTCTTCTTAGTGCCCTTGCGAACAACCACATTCCAGCCCTCAGTTAATTCGGCCGGGGCTGGCGGTAAGGGACGCGTCTCGGCTGCAGGAACGGCTAATGTTGACACCACCTTCTTCTTTTTTATCTTTTTAGGTTTTTTACCCACTTGCGCTTTTGGTGCTGGGTTAGCCGGTGCCATTAGAGTCGTCACCGTATGCTCGGCTGCAGCTCGATTCTGAGCGGCCTCCTGGCGCCTGTCTGCTGCCAGTGGTGGGCGCATCGTCCTCTCAGGTGGGAGACGATCTTTTATAGCCTCGAGCCGGGTGTTAACCATCGTACCTACTTGCACCATCACGGTGTGCACAAGGTCGTCCATGTTGATTCCCACCTCTATCGGCTGCGCTGCTATCCTTGAACGCTCTAGCTCCGCTCGCAGAAGACCCATTTCTCTACGGAGCTCAGACAACTCCCCTTGCAAACGAGCGTTAGCCTCGCGCAAACGAGCGTTAGTCTCACCTCCTCAGATGCCGTTCTTTGGGACATGGTATCCATAGCGGTATTGATGGCGCCAGCCGCTTCCTTAAGGGCTTTTGTAAAGGTGCCCTTAAGGTTCCCCGATTTACTTGCAACCCTGTTAATTATTGCCAAGCTGTCAGAGACTTGACTCCGTAAATCAGATACCAACGGCGCAGCCGATGGCCCTTCCAGCATCCCTGCAGACACTTTTGTTCTTCCCTCCTCACTTTTCTCGTGATTGGTGACCTGACCTGCAGCAACCTTCGCCTTGGGTTTACGTGTGGCACTACTACCACCATCATCAGAAGAGCCGGAATTCCCAGGTGACTTTCGGGGTCTCTTCCTATCTTTCCTGTACAGTGCCCTAGTTCTCTCTGACTGCGACTTAGCAGACACCATACTATCCGTCCCAGATTCACCTCCTGACGCATCCCAAAACCTACCACGGGAAGATGTGGACAAGGAACGACTCCTGCAACCATCACTATGACTTGACAGGCACTCCGACGACAGCCTTGTCAGGACAACTTTTGGAGTCTTCAACACCACTCCACTTAATTGCGGCATTGCAACCACAGTATCAGCCACCACGGGCAAACCAACTCCACCCTTCTCGGGCTCGACATCACAAACGCCCGAAGGCACAACGTCGCCAACATCGCCCTTCTCGGGCTCTCCACTAACTCCGCCTTTCTCAGGCTCCTCACAGACTCCGCCCTTCTCGGGCCTCTCTCCCGCAACACATCGGTGAATGTGGCCCCCCGCAGATTCGTGGGGCTTGCGTGCCGTAGCACGGAGGGATTCTCCAGACTGGCTGGTACCCTCCTGCGGTATGAATGAATTCCTATAAACCGACATGTTGTTTGGTTGCTGATCCACAGCTTCGGCTTTTCTGTCGGGGTGTGCTCCCCTAGGCCGTGTCCATAACAATGGACTAAAGGCACGCCCATGCCTCGCTGGTTTTGGTCCGCGCTGGGAAAACTCCCGGTCCACTCGCCCGCAAGAGCGAGTGGTTTCCCCTATCCGCCACCTGGGGACGCGCCCAGTAGGAGGACCAGCAACTCCCTTGGGTCCTTTCGCACCACCATACTCCAACCCTCGGTCAATTTAGCCGGGGCAGGAGGCAGAGGACGTGGCTCCACTGTCGTCGTTTTTGGGACTTACGCAATACCTGTCTTAACATATTCATTTGGAATAATCATCTGGTCTCAATCACATTTGAAAAAACTCTATCGCAATATTAATACAACTATGACAGCTCACAGAAAACACCACCCTAGATCATGTACCCAACGTTTAACCCTACCGCGTCTTACATACGCAGCAATCTAATAACCAAACTTCAAAATTACTTTTATCACAAATCAGAACACTCAGAACTTCATAAATTTGCAGTTGAAATAGACCAGAAATTAACCCCGCTTAATTTAAATAATAGGACTTCGCAACAGAATTCAACAACCCGTCAACAAAAAGTGAATATGTGGTCACAAAAATCTTTGCATGGGAAACACTTCGCCGATCTCAGTCAAGCCCACGTCGACGTCAAGGAAGCGTCGAACGAATGGCTGCGGCGCGGAGAGCTCTTCCCAGAAACGGAAGCTTTTGTGATCGCTATTCAAGACCAAATAATCGGCAAACGCAACTACTAAAAACATATCATACCCTATCTACCGACAGATTTATGTAGACGTTGTAATAGTCAATTTGAAACGATCCAACGTATAACCGGTGCATGTAAATCGATTGTTCAAACCGATAACAAATATAGGCATGATCAAGTAGCTGCAATAATACATCAAAATCTAGCTTACAAACATGCTTTTATCACAGAAAAAATAGTTTATTACAAATACAGTCCAAGTACAGTTTTAGAAAATAATTTGTTTAAAATTCATTGGGATAGGACTATAATGACGGATAAAACCGTACACTACAATAGGCCGGATATAACAGTATTAGACAAAACGAAAAAGATCCTCATAGATATAACAGTATGTAATACACACAATCTTCTTTCAACAAATAAATATCTCATTGTACCGTCTGAAGAGGTAGACGTGTTTATTTTGCAAGACAGTATTTATATTGATATTGGTCTTATATTCAAGTATTGCAAGGTTAAACAATTTTCATTCAAGTATTGCAAGGTTAAACAATTGATCGGATATAACGTTTGTGATCAAAAAACATCAGTGAAAGTAAATAATAAACACTAAAATAATTATCTAAACTGATATATTAGTGGAGTTAAAAAAGTGACGGTAATAACATTTACAATAATCAATCGATATATAATTCTATAATTAATTCCTTCACGTAAATTATAATCGGTCTTAAATATAACCAAAAGCATTATTTTGCAAGCTTGCACTGAGGTAAATTGGCCCGGTGGCATCTAACTGAGACTCAGTCGATCGACCTTACTTCGATCCTATGTTCAAACCTCACCAAAAATAATATTTCTAAATAAAAGCTTTACAAATTTAAAAAGCTTTAGCAATTTAAAAATTTTATTCTAATTCTTTTCATTAATATAAATAATATGGAAACACAAATGACGTGGGGATGTTGTAATTCAACTAAAAACAAGGATCGATATACGAGGTGTTTGCAATGCGAGAAGGCGTACCACTTCGGCTGCTTGGGAATCGACTCTCATTCAAGTGTGCTTGCCAATTGGAGATGTCCTAAGTGTAATAGGCCTAAGACAAATGACGAAACATCTGCGCGATCTACAATACATCGTACAAGTTCAAAAGTTTGCGATCTTAATGTAACTAAGAGGTCGTGCAAAAGGCAAGCTCTTAGTTCTCCGACGTCACCAATAACAAATGAGCAATTTACCCATGAAAACATACGGAATATTATGAATGACGCACGAGAAAAACAAATATAGAATTTGATGATCGGCACTAATAAAACAATAACGGATTCTGTAAATATCAACTTTAAAAACCTCGAAAATAAATTTGAAGAATTACAAACGTCGATGACCTACCTTTATAGGTAAACAATATGAAGATATGAAGAAGCAACTAGACATGTATTGTGAAGTAAATCCAAAATCGACAAGACCAAGATCAATTATAGTTCAATTAAGCACTCCTTTAGTACGGGATCAAATCCTAGCAGCTGTGATCAATTTTAATAAAAATAACCCCTTTAATAAACTTAACTCTTCTCATCTTGGTATCGGGGGAAACAAAGTTCCTTTATATGTATGCGAACATCTATCGACGGCAAATAAATCTCTTCACGCTGCCGCTCGCAAAAAAGGAAAACAGTTGAACTACAAACATATTTGGGTTAGAAATGGGTGTATATTCATGAGAAAATCTGACGTAGTCGCTGTGGCTACAAAATTATTAATAACATGGATTTTCTAAATAAACTGACTTAATATTTACACTAAAAATGAGCACACTAAATATTATTTTCAGAATGTAAAAGGTCTTCGTACAAAAACACATGATTTCTTTAGAAATGTAAGCTGTAATAATTATGATATTATTATTATAACTGAAACTTAGTTAAAGAGTGGTATATTAAATTCTGAATTGTTTAGTGATAATTATACCGTTTATAGAAGAGATTAATTTGCTCAAATAAAAAAGACAGTGAAAGAATATTGATAGCTGTAAATAATAAATTTAATTCCCGAATGGTTTCTTGGGAGAGTTCTTGTGAAGATTTGTGGGTTAAAATAAATATAAATAGAAGTCATATAATAGATCTTTGTGCAACCTATATTCCACCACCGGTGGGTAAAACTGTCTTGGACAATTTTATGAATAATCTTAATCGTGTGTCCAAAACAATACAATTTACTACCCTAGTTGTCGGAGATTTCAACTTAAGCTGCATAGATTGGGAGTTAGTAGGAAATTCCAATAATTGCTATCAAATACCTTCTTTGGCACAATCCCTTATAGATTTTTCCGTGATCAACAGCTTCTGTCAACACAATCGCATAAAAAATCTACAAAATAAAATTTTAGATCTAGTTTTCTGCGATAATACTTTCTTTGATATAACAGTTAAAGCATCAACTAATTCAATGAGTCGTATTGATCCGCTTCACCCACCATTAGACATTAGTGTTAGTTTTAATAGTGACAATACGAAATTTTTAGATTCCAACCCTAATTTTGTAAGATACAATTATGGTAAAGCTAATTTCAACGATATAAATAAGTTTCTGGAAAATATAAATTGGCCCGAAATACTTACAAATCTTGTAGACGTTAATGAAATGGTGGAAATATTATACTCGGTCATAAATTCTTCAATAGAGCTAAATATACCTAAAATTAAAAGGAATGGTAGTCACAAATACCCATCTTGGATGAATAAAACCCTAGTAAAAAGAATAAAAGAAAAAGAAAAGTAAAAATCTAATGGACAAAATATCGCTGAAAATTCTGGAAAAGAGGTGCAAAGAACTGTCTCTAAAAAGTTATAATAGGTATGTTGAGAGTTCAGAAATTAGTATTAAAGCCAACACGAAATATTTTTGGTCTTTTATAAAAATAAAAAAAGGAAATAAATCTCATTCTTTTAAAATAATGAATAATAATAATATCGAAGTTTTTGGTGGTACAAACTTGATTGAAACTCTTTCGGCTCAAACTTTTCTTCGATATTCAACAGCAATACAACAGCGTAACCAACCAATGACATTCAAACAAATTTAAACCTTGCAACTTGATGAATCAATTATTTTAAATACATTAAAGGGCTTAAATCAACATAAAGGGGCTGGTCCAGACGGTATACCTCCAATTTACTTGATCAACTGTGCATCATCCATTGCACTGCCGCTTAGAATTATTTATAATCCATCACTGAAAACAGGAACTTTCCCAAATAAGTGGAAAGTGGCAAAAGTTGTTCCAATTTTTAAAAACGGAGATAGAAAAAAAAATAGAGAACTATCGTCCTATTTCTATTCTCTCGGTATTTGGAAAAATATTCGAATCGCTGATCTATCCATCAATATATATCCAGTTTAAAAGTTCTATTAGTGCCCATCAACACGGTTTTACAACAGGTAAATCAACAATAACAAATTTGGCTAATTACACTGAGACGTTAATCGACTCCGTTGACAAGAGAAAAAGAATCCATGTAATTTATTCTGATTTCAGTAAAGCATTTGATCTAGTGCCTATCTCTATCTTACTTTTTAAATTATCAGCATACGGCTTAGCGGGATCGATGCTGCATTGGTTAGAGTCATACTTAAGTAACAGATACTTTTATGTGGTTGCAAATGGATACGAATCTCTTTAAAAATAATCAACCACTTCAACGATATTAACAATTTACAGAGCGACCTTATAAGATTGTTTAATTGGTGTAAATCAAACGGAATGAAGCTTAATGCAGAAAAATGTTTTAGTATTACGTTCTCCCGTAATCATGTTGAAAAAAATAACCAATACTTCCTTGCAGATACACCTTTAAAATACGTTGGCACTATCAAAGACGCGATATTTGATGAAAAGCTTACTTTTATCCCACATATAGACAATATAGTCACAAAAGCCTCAAAAATGCTAGGTTTTGTTCTCAGGAATAACAAAATGTTTCGTAATTCAGATACTAAAATAATCTTATATAACAGCTTAGTAAGGAGTATTTTAGAGTACGGTAGCGTAGTTTGGAGGCATTATTCTGCACACTGTTTACGGATAGAAGGGGTGCAAAAGCGTTTTCTTTATCATCTAGCATTCACTCAAAATATAGCGAAGAAACTTAATCCACATCTTACAAAACTAACACATTTTAAAATGCATACACTTAATAAAAGAAGAGATTTATTTTAGTGTTTTTGTACAAGTGCTTTAATAATGCGAGTGATAATCCACATATAGTATCAAAATTTCGATATCCAATCGAGAAGGGGTATTAAACCTAAATTCGTAAGCCAATTACTCCTTTCGTAAGACCTCTCCGGAGTCATTAACAGTCTTAAGTAGGAACTCACCGACTTTCAAGGCTATCTCAATTACTAAACGATAAGAAAGACATCTTAGACCCATTTGGTGATACATTGTCTAAATATAAATGTTAAATATTAAGTCACATTTAAATGTAATCGTTAATTTCCTCCAACATTAAAAAATAAACTATAAAATATGTAAATAAATTTTGTAATAGTACCTACATTTTGAACCGTGTAGTAATATTGTTAATTTTAATGTTGTTTAATCTAACGAATTGTTACAAATCAATTTTTTTACTATAAGGCATGCTGTATTCATTTTAATAGATGGTAAATTTATTTGATTGGCCAGTGGTCCCGATGGTATACCTGCTATCGTGCTCAAGATGTGTGCTCCTGAGTTGACCTCGGTATTAACGTGCTTATTCTCTCTTTCCTATGCCACTGGAATTGTTCCATCTTCGTAGAAAGGAGCTTCAGTGCACCCTATCCCCATAAAAGGCAATAGCTCGGACCCTTTCAACTACCGACCTATTGCGATGACCTCCTTACTGTCCAAAGCTATGGAGCACGTGATAAACACTCAGCTCCTTCATTCCCTTGAGAAAAATCAGCTTATTAGCGACCGACAATACGGCTTTCGTCATGTTCGTAGCGCTGGTGACCTCTTGGTGTACCTAACTCACCGCTAAAACGCTAAGAAGCTATGGCTGTAAGCCTAGACATCGCAAAAGCTATTGATCGGGTTTGGCACAAAGCTCTTTCATCAAAGTTACCATTTTATGGACTTTCCGGGAGATTATGCAACTGGGTAACCAGTTTCCTTGATGGACGCAGCGACATCGACGGTGTATGTTCGGAACTGAGTCCATTAATGCTGGAGTACCCCAAGGTTCGGTACTATCGCCCACACTGTTTATTGGGCATATCAATGACATGTTGCATTCCAACAGCATTCATTCTTATGCTGATGACAGCACGGGCGATAGCTTTTATACTGGTCGGGTTAATATCTCTCTCGCTGAAGTGGAAGAACGTAGAATACAACTTGTGTCTGATATTGAATCTACCTTGGAGCTAGTCTCAGAATGGGGTAGACGTAACCTTGTTGAGTTTAATCCATCAACGACTCAAGTTTGCGCGTTTACTGCAACAAGACCCCTTTCATTCTGGCGCCTAAATTTCAGGGCATTTCCCTATGCACTGATAGTAATATTGGGATTCTTCGGGTCGACATATCGAATAAAGTCCAGTTTAAGGGTCATTTGGTGAGCAAAGCTAGATTGGCTTCATAAAAGCTCTGAGTACTGAACAGGACGAAGCGGTATTTTACATCAGAGCATCGCCTTAAGCTTTACAAGGCTCAGGTTCATCCTCATGTTGAATACTGCTCCCACCTATGGGCAGGCGCCCCTCAGTATCAACTGCAACCTCTTGACTCTATTCTACGGCGGGCAATTCGAATTGTCGATGCTCCCGTACTAACATACGGCTTAGAACCTTTAAGTATACGGAGAAACGTAGGTTCTCTCGCGGTGTTCTACCGTCTCTATAATGGGGAATGTTCCAATGAGCTATTCAACCTAGTGCCACCATCCTCTTTTTACCATCGTGCCTCCCGCCTCAGAAGTAAATACCATCCGCATCATCTTGATGCATTTTAGCATCCGACGTGCGCGCATCAAGATTATTCTTCCCGCGTACGTGTAGGCTGTGGAATGATCTTCCTTCTGAGGTGTTCCCCGAGCGCTACGACCTAAGTGCTTTTAAGCGTCGTGTGTACAGACATCTTCACCCTAAAGGCCAACAACGCACCTACAACCTCAGCATGTAGGTGTTCATGGGCGAAGGTTGTGCTTACCATCAGGTGGCCTTTCAGCTCGTTTGCCCCCTCTTGTAATAAAATTTATATATATATATATATATATATATATATATATATATATATATATATATATATATATATATATATATATATATATATATATATATATATATATATATATATATATATATATATATAAGCGTGGTTTAAAAAACGTGGTCTGAAAAGTTTTCGACCTTAACCTGAAAATGACAGCACTCGTAAATAAAAGCTACTGAATTTCGTTTGTTCATCTGTTGACAGTTACCAAAATTTCAAATTAAGCTATTTTAAACGCACACTTTTTATGTAACAGTCGTTTGAGTAGGTTGATGTGAGTTTTTTTTTCTAAAAACGGACAAAATCGAATATCGAGCTGTCATTTAGTAATTAGTTTTTGAAAGACAATAATAATAATAATAGCTTTTATTAACAATCCTTATTACCTAGTAACATTTTATCTTTTTAGTAAGTGTTACATTAGTACAAATTCGACAGAAAGTGGGGAACAGAAGTGAAGCGGAGTGTTCCCTCTGCCTGCCGTATGCGGGATACAGTGTGAAGCTGAATATTAATACATAACGTGAAGTGTGTAATAATTTCTTGAGTGTCTTGCTTATTAGCATAAGCCTCCCCAAGTGTGCTACATAAAGTCTTACCCTTGCATGCCTCATCTAAGTCGCTCCTGCTAACTTTCTGATATCATCCTCCCATCGTCGATAATGCCTACCTTTCTTCCTCTTTAAATTTGGGATACCACTCTTTGGTCCGTTTCTCAGTCTTGTTTCTCATTATGTATACTATTCTACTATAGTTATTCTGTTGTTAATTTCCTTTGTAGTTAGATCTGAAGGAGATATTATTTGGCCTAGGTATGTATATGCTTCTAGATATTCCAATTCTGTAGTATTTTAAGTTTAATAGAGTTAGTTATCAACTTATTTTTCGTCTTATTATTTGATAATCCAACCTCATCACTTTGGTATACTAGTTGATCTATCATGACCTGTAGGATTCCTGGTTCTTCGCTTATTAGTATAAGGTCGTGTAGTGGTGAACGGAAGTGAAATGGAGTGTCCTATACTAAAAACACGCCGTTTAAAGTTTTTAAATTATAAATAAATACATAATTATAACTGATTCGCATTTTTTAATATCTATTACATTATCATATTTTTTTTTTCAATAATTAAGTGCTTATCCATTTGATAACACTTACCTACACGTGAAATTATAAAATTATAAAGGAAAATATAATAAATATAATATACTTTAATTACATTTTAAAGTAGAGAGTAATTTAGTACATCTTCTTTGAATTTCGTATCAACTCTTCCACCAACGAGTGGAAGAGTTGATACGAAATTCAAAGAAGATTCATATATATTGACATATCGAGTCTTATTTGTTGCCAGCTGCATTTTACCCAGTCATTCTTTACACATCTTGCGCCACAATTACCATAGCGGTTACTGTAGGTATGATTAGTAGAGTCACCAAGGATCGATTTTGCGCACGCTTCAGTATGGGGAGTATTTGCCATAATAACTGCGATTTAGAGGAGGATTGGAGGGTTAACGATTGCAAAAGCTCCCGTTGATTGTATTTCCTTAGTCAACTGCAGCTGTCTGTTCTGGCACTCATGGGACGAGATGGGGTAGTGCTATTCTAATCCAGTACCACTCACTGAGCTAACTAATAGAATCAATTGACACTATTGTGAAGAGTTTCAGTGATAGTAAAGTGAAGAGAAGAGTTTAACTGAAGTATAATGCACGATGAGTTACACTGTGCCAACAAAGCCAAATTGATTAAAAATATAGGGAATTTTCGAAGGGCCTGTTGACAAAAAGGTCTGTGAACAAGTAAAAAAAAACAAAAAACCTATTGGGTTTGAGAAGAGCATTTATTGAGTATCATCAACAAAAATACTTCGAGGTGAGGAAATGATACGCTGTAGTTTTTCAGCATTAACCCTTTCAGACCTGATTTTTTATTTTTTAGAATTTGTTTGAGCCGATTTTATTTCAGTTAGATATTCGCCTATTGAGCATGGAAAAACAAAAAAAAAAATTGATTATTAGATTATTTTCCGAGAAAATTGATGTTTTCTTTATGTGATCAAATGTGGACATTCGGCCTAAGTGATTATAATAACTGATGTATGGGTATAATTGAACAAATAACAAATAGCTTGATTTTGGCCATTTTTATTATTACAAAAGTATGAAATTCAAACTAAAAATAATTAAACATCTTCAAAACAAAAATAAATCTTCTTACAAAATAAAACAACATAAAAAATCTTCTAAAAAGACAACAAAATAGTAGGAACTTTAGTTACTTAGGTATGAAAACTTAGGAAGCAATTTTTGTCTTTAGTCAGACATAAGTGCACTTTGCACTTTATGCATTTGATGCGGGATTTCCCTTTACACCCCGTTAACTTACAGCGCGTTCCACAACCATCGTCATGAGCTGGAAAGTGACCAATACCATCTCGAGCAATTTCAGTTGACGGACGTACTTCTCCTGGTCTTCTAGGAACAACTACTGGTAAAGGACTGCTCAAACTACTTGGACGACCCCTTTTAGCACCTGATATTTTGTTTCGAAGAACTAAACTTTCAGCTAAGCGTCGACGAAAGTGAAGAAGTGCGAGCCGTTTTGCTTTTGGTATCCCAAGCAAGTCACAATCCATATCATACTCGCGGTAGGCTTGAACAACTGCCAAATCTGATGCGTGGAATATCATACGCAAAGGCCACTTCTTTGACTTTATAAACGTTCTATAATAACTCATAAGTTGATCAAGGAGATCTACCCCTCCCATGGCGTGATTGTACTTTTTTACAATTTCAGGCCTCTCGACTTCTATAAATCTCTTCTCTGTTTTGGACCATCTTTTCACCATATCTTTTTCTCCTATACCAACGAAATTGGAAGCTAAGTTGGCTGGTTTGTTATCAAGCCATTTCACCATGGTGACATCTCCATCCGTACTACAAATCTCTTCGGCAAAACCCCTTGGTTTCTTTTTTATATCTTTGTCACTAAGCAACGGTGGCCTTGTAAATCTATTGACACGCGCAGTGCAGGTAGCCATTATGCCTTTGTGTTTCAAAATTTGGAGCATGTAATAAGACGAGAAGTAATTATCGCAATATAACTCATGACCTCTACTGTCACCGACTCTTTTCATTAGATGTAATACTACCGCAGCTCCAAAGCCTACTTTCTTTATCAGTGACCTGTCTAATTCTGGAATAGAATTTTGATAAATAATAAAGTCATAGGCACGGCCATTTTTCCCACACAAAAAGAAAAGCTTGATTCCCCATGGACAAAGTTTTCCTTTGATGTACTGCTTAGCAGAATGTTTCCCTGTAAAAGGAACTATTTGTTCATCGACACACAATTCTTTTTCTAGCGGTATTTCTAAGCATCGGCTTCGGATCGCATTATAGATTGGTCTTACTTTATAAAACACGTCAGTGCAATTAGTAGGCTTTTTCATATTATCTACTAAATGGAGATTGTTACGAAGTTCAAAGAACCTATCTCTTGCCATATTGTTAGTGAAAAGTGGAATGCTAATATGATTTTCCCAGTACATTTTCAAAACTGGATAGTTGAAAACTCCCGTTGCCATGTGCAAACCAAATAAAATTTCAATTTCATAGCTGGACGTAGGCTTAAACCTGGTTTTTCCTGACTGTACTGCATATAAGTTTGTCATTTCGGCCATTTGTTCAAAAAGCTCTACAGGAACATATCTATTATAATAACAAATGGGATCTTGCACGATGGGTTCTAAAGCTATTGGTAGCAAGAAATCCGTTGGTATTGTGTTATTTATTTGTCTATGCCTCCACTTTATGTTCGGTTTTGGCGTAAGGTAATCGAAAAGTTCAGCATTCGGCGTAACTTGCTCCTCTTCGCCCTCCACAATATCCGGCTCTCTTGGCGCCTCAGGCTCGGACTCGTAATTGAAAGCTGACCTTTCTTCGTCTTCACTTTCGTCTTCTTGTTCGTCAGGGGGGTCAAGTGGGATGTACTCTCTTTGATTCTGAGTTACTACATCGGCTCCCACCCTAACGTGTCTCGCAAATGGGACATTATTGTTATTTCCCACATCCTCATCATCCGAAGATAGCTCAAATTCCGACTGGTTATCCTTTTCCAAAGCTCTCAAAGCATCCCTCGAAAACATGATTATAATTTGATCATAAATTTACCTGTAATAAACACAATTTAAGACTTTACCACGCAAATTTTATAATTTATTATAAAATTTGCGTGGTAAAGTCTTAAATTGTGTTTATTACAGGTAAATTTATGATCATGAAAAAAATGAAAAAAATGTTTAACCAATACCTACTGTCCACGTTTGTGGACATAACGAATATTCGCGATTTATTGTACAAATAACTAAAAATTTTGATGTAAAATACTTTGTTCTTTGCCTATATAGTATAACTTATCCATTTATATTTATTTCAAAACATATCTAGCAGAAAAACTTGAAATTTCAATAAAATAAAAATGACTTACCTACTCAGTTCAAAGTTTCGCTGGTAACTGACCGAAAATGGCTTAGAAGTGCACACACGTATCAATAGATGCCGCTAGTTGTTTCATTTTTAATAATTTAGAATGTTCGCAAGCGATGACAACAGTTTTTATTTACGTAAAATTTAAATTTAGTAGTAAAAAGACTCAAAACTTTTATGTCCTCAATTGTGCACGCGAGGTCTGAAAGGGTTAAGACCAAAGAAGAAGAAATTTAACATGGCTATTTTACGGACCTTCTTGGTAATAAATTAGTTAATGAATGGCTCCTGAAATATTACTTAAGTTTTAGTTGCAAAAATTAGTATATTTATGTGTATAATTAATTTCATACAAATCAGTTAAATGACTACATGTGACATATTAAGTTAAAGTGTTAAATTAAATTAAAATAATAAAAAAAATAATCAAAAATAATAAATTTAATGTCTATCCGTGACTAAGGTCTACTGTAAACACAATGGTTGGCGCTTATATTATTTATAACTAAGCTAGTTATAAAATCCTAACTAAATCTTCGACGTTACTGTGACAGAACACGTTAACTATACAGGTTGCTGAATATGCTATAATATATATGTAATACATGTAATATATATGTAATCTGGGTCTCCGTCAGAAATGACAAGGCCCGCTGTGCCATCGTGAACATGGTGGTGGACGGTATTCAAGTTAGAGTATAGGACTCTGGTGTTAGAGAAGTCTTCTTTAAGCACCCTCCTGGAACATTAATAAATCTATCAGTGCGGCTGTCTTAATTCAGAATGGTGTAGGTGTTGAACACTGGAACCCTGAATTATCTAATGCGAAACGCAATTGGAAAAACAATTATTTATCGCCAAATTAAATTACATTGATGGTAATAAGCGGGTCTACCAATGCGTGGGGCCATTGGAGGCAGCGTGACTTTCCTTCAAGAATTTATTTTGCGAGTCGCGCCAACACCAGGCCATCCAGACCTTAATATCAATTTGATCCTATTCTGAGCCGGAATCAAACGGCTAAAATAGTTAAAGTGTAAGTAAAAGAAATAAAGAACCTGTAGAAGAACAAAAGCTACCGACATTGCACGTAGAATTGCCCACAAAAAAAACTCCCGAGTGATGGCCGCAGACCAGACTGCAGGCAGGTCTTTCCCCAGTAGACTGACGTTGCGGGAAGCCGTCGGTTAAAGTTAACAACAAAAATAATAGATTTTTAATCTTAGAATTCTATGTAGCTGTTTCAGCACATCCTGTTCAAAAGAGTCCTGTATAAAAATTCGTCAGAAAGATCAAAAACATCATCTAAAGAAATATTTTACTTTCATATATTTCAATTTTAATGTTTTACCATTAGGTACGTTATATATAAAAAGTGGCGTAAGTACTTTTGTTTAGACATTTGTTGATAAAAATAAATTTGGCTTCGTTTCATTTATATGCTGATTGTATCTATTCTATTCAATTTACAATTTAATTTGCTATAGAAATCATTATTTCTATGATCACAATTTTCTGTAGGGTTGCTAGTTTACAGGATATAACACGAAACACTTTGTAGTCAATTTTCTAGGATAGAAGTTGGGAAACAAGGGTGGCGACCATGTAAAATTTGAATTTAAGCTTATACTAACTCTCTTACATAATCACAAAAATAAAATGGCATACTCTACGAAACGCAACCCTAAATGTAACTTGAATTGACTAATTAATGTTTCAAGTCAATTGATTCGACTTAACCTTATCGCTAAAGATAAGACAATAATTAAAATCCACCACAACGATAACAAGATGCATATTGTCAAAATTACAGAAATCAATGAACCGTGTCAAGTGGGTAATTGTTGAATAGCTAAATTAGATAGATATTCTTTATATTTTGATTGTTTATTTTTTAAACCCAGTTTAAAATTTGTAATTAAAGTATTAAAAAACTAATTTCGCAATATAATCATGTATATAGTTGATATTTCTGTACATTAGTATTTCATCATTGTGTCCATATTGCACGGGATTGGTAGCAGAGATAACCTCTTGCTAGTGATGTGACCGGCGGATTGTGAAATAAGAGATCGAGTTCAAATACTCACTATGTAAATTCGTTAAAAAAATATATTAAGAATCTTTCCGCCGACAACCTTAATACAAAAAAATAAAAAAATATATAACATAACGATAGATAATATTAACGATATTAAAATTAAATGATTTTGTTCATCTGAGCATGTTCTCAAAAGAAAAAACTCAGAAGTACTAAACAATTTAAATAGTTTTACAATTGATACAGATAATAATTTATTACAACCGACCCAAAAGGAATCCACATATCTCGACTTGTCCCTCTGTGACACCATAGTTTGAATGAAATATTCATCCCATGCCATCTGGTTCACGTTGGTGGTTCCTTGTTATATTTTAATGAAAACCTGATTAGTAGAATAAAGAGCCCATTTGTCGAGTTTAAAAGCTACTTTTAGTTCAGCTCGTAGTCAACAGTTGATCTTTTCAATATAGTATTACATCACAATTTCATTGTTTAATGATGATCTTAATTAAATACATTTTTATCGTTCAAATATTTTGGACAGTGTAGTAAGCTTTCCTAGTTCGCACTGCTTTAACATTTACTTAAAATTTCTCCAGAGGCAAATTTAAAATACATTGCGGTATACCCATAAATTATTTATTTACTTATTGGAGGCGATGACTAGGCTGCACAAATTTGTCAAGTCTGAAACTTAAATAAATAATGCATGTTGCTGATGAAAAATATTTTTATATTAATTACGTTGTTCGCAGCCGAAGGACTCAAAGAAAACCGAATTTACTTAAAACTGATTTTATTAATATTAATTAAAACTAATGTGACTTCATGTGTTGAAGTGGTAACACAGAGTGAATAATGAAGTCCAAAATGTTGATTAATATAGTAAGGGAACTTAAACACTAAGACAGAATTATTGGAAAAGATGGTTCGGTGTGGCATGATGTTGCGCAAGAAATTCCGATACAGGGCCGCTGTGGGTGGTCTTCGGCGAACGCAGTGCCTTAGAATTGTCGCAAATAACTGGTGTGATTCGATGTTACGCAAGAATTGCCGGTACATGGCCGAAATGGGTGGTCTTCGGCGAACGCGGGGCCTTAGGGTTGTCGCATACATAACTCCTCCCCCCGTAGATCAGCGACTATTTGAAAGCGTTGAGTGCAAATGTCGCTGGCAGCGATGTCTCGCTTCTGGCTGGTTCAGGCTCTTTCGCATTGTGGTTATGGGTGCCGTCATCTTGCTTAACTAATTCATTCCTCCTTATATGGTGAATGTACCGCCGAGAGAGTAAGGCGATACTAAGTGCGAGTGCACTAAATAAAATTATGTAAAATGGAATAGTTGTATGATATATACTTTCATGAAGATGATCTAGTTTCGTAGGTTCCTCATTCAGGATCTTGTCTTCAATGCTTCGTAGTCCTTGTATATCAATAGTTTTCAGTTTTAGGTGAGGGATTGTAATGGTATCTGTATTTGAATATTGTTCAGGAATTTCAGTTATTTTCAGCGGCTGTCCTCTAAGTTTATCTTGAATGTTAGCAATGGTGAACTCATCGGTATGTAGTGAACACGTCTTTGGAATCGTGGCTAAATAACTTCCGAATAGGGTGATGAATTCATGGCTGCTGCATTTCAATTCGACCTTCGTTGGGCGTGGAAAAATGAGAGTGTAGTACTGGTCGTCTAGTTGTTCCATTGTTTCTTCGACTAGTGTAACTTTAGTGGGTCGGCAGGATCTATCCATAGACTGGATGGTGATGAGAGTCTGGATGCAATCTTGCTGTTCTCGGGCCTGATGTTGGACGTTTTCCTCACAGAGATATTGATGATTCAACTTCGGGCATTCAGCCTCCATGTACATGAAAGCTTTACCATCGGTTGCTATGAGAGGATATAGTGGAATAAAGGTATAAAGGTCTTTGTTGGGAACGATTGAAAGCTTAAATAGTTTGAATTGTCTAGGAGATATAATCGGGAATTTAAAAATTATTACTATTCGTCTTCCTACATAATAATATCCAGGTCTGATAATACTATAATATTCTCTGAAATCTGCATCTAATATCTCTTTGGGGCTATAAATGTGTCTTAGTTTGTCTAACATATCTTTTAAGTTACTAATACTTAACATACTATGATGGGTGCTCGATGCACGCACAAACGCTAATATATTTTCTAATCTAACTAATTCTAACATAAGGTCCTCCGTATTCTCACTGATAATAATCAGTAATTGGGCAAACTTTGCAAATTTAAACAGAGTGTTTGTTGCTAAACCTTCGTTTTCTAACAGTAATTCTAATGTGCTATTAATTTTAACTTGATTCTGAACTATATTCGTAAAAAGGATGTTATGTTTGGCCATCCATGCTTTATTTAAACTAATATGATCATTTAAATCAGATATTAACTTATCATTATTACTTTCTAAAATCTCTAACGCGTTATTGTACTTTTCAGCGTCTGTTTGATCCAGGTTACCAGTTATACTTTTGATAATAGAGCCAATACCATTAATTAAACCTCTTTTAACTCGATTGGATCCAAACTTTTAATTTGAGACCGTATTTTAATTAGTCTATTAGATACATAATCAATTTGTAATTCATAAAGGGTATACATATCTTTATCTAGGATAGTTCTGAAATAGTTTAACTGTGAATCGATGGAATCAAGGCGATTTTCAAATTCGTTTAGTTCTACATATTGAATAAAGGAATGATAGTGGGATATGAGCTTGGCATTTCCTAGATCAAAGGTAGAAGTCCTGGTCCATTGTCTAGGTGTTCAAGTTTTATGTCTAGAGCCAGTGTCAGTTGAAGAGTTAACAAGGTCAATACCGGTCGAATCCTGAAACAATTTCTTTGTCTTAGCAACTCGTTTAAGTCTGGATTTGGCAGTGGGGCTTTTCTTCTTGGAAGTATAAATATGAATAGGTAAGTCGGCAAGTACTGTGTCATGGTTATAGCGGGTTGCTAATTTCTGTCTACTAGCAGCGGGGTTCTTTATGAAAACCTGTTGGTCTACTGAGTATTCAACTTCAGGTTCCCTATTTTTGTTTCTATTAGTCATTATATTAGTTCGTTCGGTAAGAGTATAGTCGTTAATCAAGTCATAGGCAATCTTCATTTGATCGCGATTGTTAACGATATATTGTTGCAATAGATGTTCAGTGAGGTCTAAGTCTAAAGGGTCTCTAGGATCGAAATGTCCTCTGATAATATCATGGGGTCTGCACTTTGTAAAACTATGAACAGAACTATTATAGGCTAATATTGCATAAGGCATTTGAATTTAAGACAAGTTCCTCCTTGTTGCGTAATCTTAATATGCGTAAATGCTCCAATAAAGTAGAATGAAAACGTTCAATGAGTCCGTTATCATTAGGGGAATTAGGTAAGTTCTATGATGATTAACTTATGTAACCTAATGAATTCACTAAATAGTTGGTTTTTGAACTCAGTACCGTTGTCAGTAGTAATAGTCAGGGGAAGTCCATGATGTGTGCTATAAGTTAAGAGGGCTTGAAGGATACTAACTGCAGTACCGTCTCTCAAATGGTAGGCTTGTCCATATTTAGAGAAAGAATCTACAAAGGTTAAATATTTTTCATTATGTACAGTGAACAAGTCTAGATGTACTAATTCAAAGGGTTTTGTAGCTGAAGGTACAATATTAAATATAGGTGTAATAGGGTTTCTGTCATATTTAGTCTGTCCGCATACTGTGCACTCATTTATATACTTAGAAATCTCGTCTTTCTTTCTAGGCCAATAGTATTTCCTAGACAAGGCCAGATAACACTCATTAATGCCTCGGTGGTTTGTCTTTCCTTCATGATAATTTTTAATTATTTCCTGTTGTTTAAGATACTCTTTTATGTCTTCCAGTTCTATTTTTGCTAAGACTAGATTTAAAGAGGAGCTACGGAAATTATTTTGAATTATAGGTATAACAGAATACATGCCTAATGGAGGATTAATTTTAAGGGCTGTTTTAATTTTTTGATTAACAAATTCTTTTATAACGCTAACAACATCTTGTTCCAGATTAGATACTGATACTTGTACGATCATCCTGGTATGAGTTTCAAAAAGTTTCGTCGTTGTCGGTCTATGTTTCATGTCACCTACTATAGTTATATGTATTTGTCTATGAAATCTATTCAGTGGTTCGTCAGTAATGGGAATTTCAAGGATCGGGTCTTCAGCACTAGTGTGGGCGGTTACTGTAGAAGAACCAGAAGATGAAGGCGGTTTTTCTGATACGTTAACTATAACTGAGTCAGTCGTTTCATTGTTAATCTCTATGCGAGACAAAGCGTCGGCGTTGGTATTAGATTTGCCGGACTTGTATACTACAGTATAGTCATATTCAGTAAGTTTCAGTTTCCATCTAGACAGTCGAGAATAGGGTTCCTTAACATTCATCAGCCATTGTAAGGGTTTATGGTCAGTCAATATTTTAAATTTCCTTCCAAATAAGTAAGGCCTAAAATACTTTGTAGCCCAAACTATAGCTAGGAGTTCTTTTTCTATTGGGGCATAGTTAATTTCACTGTCATTAAGAGTTCGAGAGGCGTAACAAATGGGTTTGTCGGAACCTATAGGCCCTTGTGATAGTATGGCACCTATTGCCAGATTGGATGCGTCTGTAGTCAAATTAAATTCTCTGTCAAAGTCAGGATATTGTAATATCGGGTCATTAGTCAGCAACGTTTTACATTTTTCGAAACAGTTAACATAATCATTGTCTAGTATAACCTTACAGCCTTTTTTCAGACATTTAGTCATAGGTTTGTAATTTTTGCGAAGTCTGGGATAAACTTTCTATAATATCCTATTAGTCCCAGAAATTGTTTAATTTCTTTACTAGTCTTGGGGATGGGGTATTTTTGAATTGCATAAATTTTATCTGGGTTAGGTTTTATTCCGTCTCTAGTGATAATATGGCCAAGATATGCGGTTTCCAGCTTCAGAAATTCAGATTTATCCATCTGGATTTTAAATTGGATTCACGCAATCTAGAGAAAACTTTTTCTAAATTAATTATGTGCTCTTGAAGAGAGGTGCTATATACTACTATATCATCTAAATATACTAGACATATCTCGTTTTGCAAGCCTCTGAGGACATTATCCATTACTCTCTGGAATGTAGAGGGAGAGTTTTTAAGTCCCATAGGCATTCGAAGAAATTCGAAGTGGCCATGCTCAACATTAAAAGCGGTCTTGGATATGTCGTCAGGGTTCATTTCAACTTGATAGAATCCGGATGCTAAGTCTAGCGTAGAAAAGTATTGGCATCTACCTAGCTTGTCTAAGACATCGGAAATGTTGGGTATTGGGTATTTATCATCTATGGTCTAGTCGTTTAGTTTTCTAAAGTCTACTACTAGTCTCCATTTTTGTCTACCAGAAGCATCTATTTTTCAGGTACCACCCAGATAGGTGAACTCCAGGCGGAGTCAGACGGTCGTATTATGCCTTGTTCAAGCATTTTTGCAATCTGGTCCCTAACTTCTTGTCTATGAATAAACGGATATCGGTAGCTTTTAGTATAAACAGGAATCTCGTCAGTAGTCTTAATATTGTGCTTAATTTTATTAGTGAATGTAAGTGGTTCACCCTCTAAGTAAAACACGTCAGCAAATTTTGAACAAAGGGTCTGTAGGTTAAGCTTTTCTTCGTAATTTAAGTGATCAGTTCTGAGTCGGCTAAGTACGTCATTAGTGCGTGTAACTGGCGGTTCAGGAAGGGTGCAATTAATGTCGTAACATTCTATCAGTAAGGGTGTTCAAAAGTCAGTGTAACATCATCGTCAGTAGGGTTCTCTATCTCTACAAGCCTGAATTGTCCGTAACGGTCGTGATACACTCGTGTATAATACAGTTACATATTAATTATTCAGACACGTATACGTCACCAGGTGGATAGGTGATAGGCACGTTAACTATTCTCTGAGAATGCGCGGGAATAGTTTCGTGTAAATTGACGGTGCGTAATTTATATTTTAATAATGGAATGTTCACATAGTCTGTCATTAGGATATTATGCTTAAGATCTATTTTACAATTTTCTAGCAAATCTAGGCCTACTAGACCGTCAAAATATGTATGGAATTTAAAAATAAATATTTTACTTTTCTCTGTTCATTAACTTCTGCAAATTGTGGAATTGTGATAGAGTGTTCATGATGAGAAGTTACACGAGAATTTGTTACTTCAAAGGGGTCGTAGTTAAGTGGTACGTGGGAAAATACTGCTTATTACTTCGGGATTTAAAAAGATCGATTAGCTCCGGTGTCTACTAATAATTTAAGAAGGGGTTCCGCAATCTGTATAGATCTAATTCTTTTTTAGATTGTAGGTTCAATTCTATTTTTGTCCCGTATTCAACTGTCCCTTGTGAAAATCCTGCTCTCCGGAAGATGAAGGTTGGGTTCAGCTCCTGTTACAGGAGGTTGTTGTATGTGCGAACTGGGTTCATAGAATAGTCCGGAATATTTGTGTCGTAGTAATTGTCATAGTCATTGGGTGTGTAAGGGTATTCATTAGGGTCATAGTAATAATCTAAGTCAGGATTCGAGTCATATAGTCATATGTCTCGTTATAATTCATTTCCCTAGACTTGAAGTAATTGGAAGGGGGTGGATTGCCAAACTTCGACCAATCATGTCCTCTAATTGTGGGTGGAAAAGGTTTAGCTACGTAATGGCTAACGCCACTCATAGGTTTAGGTCCTAAGTTTTGTTGAGATTGGGTATGCCTAGGCTGTATTCTAAATCCACTATTCTGCGTGTTATAATTAGGTGGTGGTGCGCGGAACATCTGCTGCGTACGAGTCGGCATATTATAAGGTAAGCGCTGTTGGGGTTGAATTACCTGGTAAACAGGCGGTTGATGTACGCCATACTGGAATTTAGGTTTCCAGGGTTGTGGTGGTGGTTGTACAGGAAAGCTAGTATTTGGCGAGGCTAACGCATTGTAGTTATGTTTATTAATGGCATAGACACAGGTACCTTAGGTAAACTATTAGCATGCAATTAAAGTTTTTCCTATCACTATTATGACTGCGATGTTGTAGATACATGATATTAACCTCTTCCTGTACGAATTCCAGAGCCTTTTCAATAGATTCAGGCCTCATAACCGAATGTGTGAGCCCAGGGGTTCGTTTAAACCTCTAATAAAAGATTTAGGGTGAGCTTACGGTAAAGATCCCGTTTCGCTTCTATTGTAGTAGGTATATTTTCATGTAGTGAAATGTATGTAATTATAGTGCTGAAAAGTGTCTGGCATTATCATAAAATCCCTGTGGAGTATCACTTCCTTGAGAAAGTAACGACAGGTCATTATATAGGGCTGTTTCATCCCTTTGATCTACAAAATTATTTATTAATGCGTTCCTAATTCACGCCCAACTGTCAGGAATCCCATTCGAGTTAATTGTTCTGGCGGCAGGGCCAGTAATCTTATTTAAAATCCCGTTAGTTAAACACAAATTACTAAACTCATAACCTGGTTAATTTTTTAAATACTGTAAGACTATTTGGTCACATATTTTAATAAATCTAGTAAGAATATTAGGGTTACCGTCGAATTCAGGGACCGGACGAAGGGCCTTATAAATAATATCCGGATCAAAAGACATACTAACTACTTTATTCGCTATTTCTAACTCACTATTATCTAAATTTCTATTTAAATCTAAATTATTATTTCGCGAGATCTGCCTATATGAGGCCGATTTTTCCCCGATTTTCTAGGTGGAAAATTTTGGATAGGATAATACTAGACAAGGAAAAAAAAAGCAACACTTAAGTAAAGTTTCAAAGTACTTACATTTGGTTTTCTTTAGTAATGATTTTTGAGTACGTCCCTGGCCACAAACACTCGTAGATTCAAGATGCCCAGAAGTGAAACTTGATAGTCACTCCTATAGCTTGCGACGCGTAGCGGTATCGATGTGAGAGTACCTTTATCGCAGAACTATGCTCTGAGCATCCTACCGACTGCGCCAATTACGTTGTTCGCAGCCGAAGGACTCAAAGAAAACCGAATTTACTTTAAACTAAATTTATTAATATTAATTAAAACTAATGTGACTTCATGTATTGAAGTGGTAACACAGAGTGAATAATGAAGTCCAAAATGTTGATTAATATAGTAAGGGCACTTAAACACTAAGACAGAATTATTGGAAAAAGATGGTTCGGTGTGGCATGATGTTTGCGCAAGAAATTCCGATACAGGGCCGCTGTGGGTGGTCTTCGGCGAACGCAGTGCCTTAGAATTGTCCGCAAATAACTGGTGTGATTCGATGTTACGCAAGAAGTGCCGGTACATGGCCGAAATGTGTGGGTCTTCGGCGAACGCGGGGCCTTAGGGTTGTCGCATACATAACTCATTTATAAAACAAAATGTATTTTTCTAAAACACACCTGTTGCCCATTTTATGTCTTATTCTGTAGGCATTCAACGGCACACTTTGTCTCGTTACAATGAAAATAAAATATTTCATATCGAGAACGGGTGCCCGAACACCCACAACTTGTCACGTGTGGAGTACACTTAACTGACATGAGATTTTTTTATGTAAATATAATATTTAAATTAATAGAAGATTTTTCGTTTTAAATTCATAAAAGACCAACAGATGAACGCCATTTTTTACGTCAAGATAACAACAAAAAGAGCGATGGAGGCTACTATTATCTGTAGAATATATCTCACGTCCGAGAATAAAGTGATTTAAAATAATCATTTAAAAGAACTGTTATAAAATTGAGGGTACGATTTAAATTTATTTTACTTCCATCTTTCATAATTAATTTTAAAACTTGACGTAACCGCGACGATTGTAGATTCGATTCTAACGGTGGTAAAGTATGGAGCAATGTGAATACAATTTAACACCTCCTCTACAGTTCAGGCTGATAGTAAGTAATATATACATAAATAAATATCTATTAATTTAATAAGTACTAAGTACGTTTTAAGTTCTAAAATCATCTCACTATATCCCGGACATAACACAGTGCTTCCATTGATATATTTCTATTCCGTATTGACTTTTCGCCGAATTGAAGCAGTGATCTCTGACCATTAAATAATCTGGGATTCTCTTAGTGTTGGCTGGTTTTATTTATTTTTAAATTACTCATATCCCATAGTAAGGGGATCAAATCCTAGTATAAATACACTCCATTCTTGTGATTTTAATGCATTGTGTGTTGAGTGGCGGTGCTCAACGCCGCGCTTAATATACGCATATTATATGTGAACAAATACATGATTCCTATATTTCCAATGTATACAAACACGATAGATTAACAAATGACGTATATTTGGTCGATAATAATATTTTCTTATTAATTACAATCATAAATAGCTTACGGATATAATGGTTCAGTAACATCGATGTAATTGACTCACTGATCCACGACTTAGTAGTCATTTTATGTTTGTTTTATATTTAAGGAAAATTTTGTTTTGTCAGTCAAATTTGAAGGAAAAGAAAGTAAAAAATTTAAATTAAATGTGTTCTTTGTTCTGCAGTTTTTTGTTCCTGAAAAAAAAAAATTAAAATATTTCTTTCTGAAATCATATTTTGAGTTTTTGTTTTTCCATATTGCAATAAATATTCCGTAAAACACGTAAAGATAAAAGAAAGTTCACATGAAGTAATATATATTAAAAAATCATTACAATTCGGTCCAAGCGTAGGGACGGTTAACAGGTTATAGATTACTTCCCACTCGAGAAACTGAAATTTGATATTTTTATTTCTTCATCTGGTGTTGGGCATAGCGTGGCGTTGTGATAGGCCCGCTTCTATAAACACTTGCACACTAACACACAAATACCTCTAAATTCGATCGGAGGTCACGACCTCGGAGTGTCCTACAACTCGGCTCCTTCTGCTACTTTGATTCATTATCGAATAAAATATAAAGCTAAAAAAACTGTAATAACTGAAGCCAGTCCGTGACGCCAGACCGAACAACGGTATCCTGGTAATAGAGTCCCATTTGACCTATTGAGAAGCGGAATCCTGATAAATTAATTTATTTCTCTCAGCTTCACGCTGTATCCCGCACGAGGCAGGGTAGGCAGAGGGAATCCGCCGAATTTGAGGCAGTGCGTGTTGAGTGGCGGAACTCAACGGCCCGCGTTTTGGCTTATACCTTATTAAATCAAAAGCTTATTCAATATTTAAATTGAAAATATTAAATATTTCATTTCTACGACTGGGGATCGAACCCAGAACCTGTCGGTTACAGTCACACTCTTGTGCCGCTGCGCCACGACAGGCCTCAAAAATAAATTAAATTTATTTCTTAAATATATTATAGAGGTAGCGATCGAGCTCTACTTTCTATGAAAATATTAAAACAACATAAATTCAGTAACTTTCTTATAAACTTTTAAAGCAGCATAAAGTGTCTTTAGAATCAATTCTAAAATTCACAACTGTAAGTTACCTAACCTTTAGAACTACTTCAATGTTTTTTATCTAAACACATAAAAATACAGTCTCTCGATAGAAAGACGAAGAGATTAATTTATTTATTTAAATGTTAAGAATATTTTTTGTTTAAAATGATTAATAGTAGCGAAGTTGCGGCGGCAGAATAGTAATAAAAACGTTCACCCGCCGATAGGCAAAGTGGAGAGAACTAGACGACAAGCATCTGATTTAATGAAAATGCGTTTAGCGTCTAGACGATACAACTAAATATAGAATAGTTTATATTCATATTTACATTTATTTGTAAACATTATATGTATTGAAAAAAGGTATATGTTATTTTAATTTGTGAAATAATTCTGTTAATCTTTAATTATTAAAAACAATATCGAACATATTATATCAAATGAATATATTATATTAAACAAGTTACAAGGGCTGGAATTGGAGGGTCACAAAAACAAAATAATAAACGAATTCATTTAAATTAAATCCTGGCCCAAGCGGATAAGCCGAAAGCGCGGAACAAGTGATAGAGGTACAAGCTCTGCCTATACGAGTATACGTGTGTAGTATTTATATTTGACTATAGAAACGTAGTTAAAAATATATGAATTTACGACTGAAAACTCCTTATTCTATTATACAAAATTATAATAACTTAGCAACAATAAGTTAATTAAATTGATAAATGACATCACGTGGCATTATCAAATTACCGCTACCAAACCAACTTTACAGAAAACCAGTGTTTTTGGACTTCTAGAGACTTTAAGAACTAAATGCCTACATCAATAGATATTTTTATAAAACTGATGTAATGAAAGAAAAAATAAATAGACTACATACTCGTATAATTTTTTTACAGAAAGTTACATATTTCATTTTTTTTTAACGTAAAATAATTTACGCGCTACGATATGTCCTATCTTGTATAATTACTTATCATCAATTATTTACTAAACAAAAAAAAAACGACGTATATGTAAATGACTAATAAATGTACAATGTCACGTAACATCTCTAACAGTAAATAAAAGTGTCAGTCAGTGCACGCGTCGCGACGCCGCGTCGTCTCTGTGTCTTAACTAATATATATAATTATTGTTAGATTCAGAACTTAACTATTAAGTTTAATATTTAAACAGAGCATTATTGTTTACTTTTTACGTTCTTAGTTTATATTTACAATTAAAATAATCATTTTGTTTCACTCGAGGAAAACAAAATATATAATGTCTTTATTTTTTTGCTCTGGAAAAAATAAATTACCGCGATGTCCCATTGAGAAAGCAGAGATACTAAAATTTACATACAATATGAATGACTGGCTCAGCGTATATTGAGTTATTGTTGTTACTTCGAATGTTGTTGATAGAAAAGTAATAATTTAATATCCAATAATAGAATAGCCACAATGGGTTGGTAAGTAGAGAGTGTCTGAATAAAAGCTCATTAGTCGAACCTACTACATATATTTACACTACGAGATGATGATGAAGTATCTCATGAAGCCTATTTAAAACGAAAATTTTGATCATTGACATCTACAATAGTCAAATAATAAGTAATTGTAATACGAATATCATGAAAAATTGTACGTAGAAGTAATTTTATAGTGTAAAGTAATAGAAATATTTCTTAATAATTAGATCTTCAAACTTAAAGCTGACGTTGGAGTGTTAGAGAAATATTTCTTCAGCGATCCTCGAGAGCTTTGTTGTTGTTCACGAACTCCTCCATCCAATTCTTACCGACTAATGATAAAACTGCGAATTTTGAAGACACTTTGTTTAAACATACAATTATGTTAATATTTTTACCATTTAATTTGGACCCATTGAGTAGGTACTTCATGGTCATTATTGGGATTTTTTTCTGTAAATATTTAATCTTTTTTGTTTACTGACATATGGTAAAACGCCGGTTGCCTCTAAACTGTGGGTGGCTTATTGGTCTTCTGGACAACGCTGGCGGGGAACTGGGAGCTTGTTCTGATGAAGAGCAGACTTCACCTGTCGAAGCTCGTCCTCTAGATTTTCAGCATCACAGAGTTTATTTTATTATTTAATTTATTTTTACTTATATATATTAAAATTGTATATACCCCAGAAATAAAATCCAAATGCTACCTGCCTTGATCAGAAATAACCAAATTTCTTCAATTTCTGTATTTAACTTTAAAAAAACCATAACAGATGGCGTTACACCATTCTGAATCGCGCTTGCGTTACGTTCAGATTGATTTATATATGCATTTGGTAGGTAAAAATTTGAACAAGGATTGTTTGCCCGCCTTTCTGGTCCGCACGAGTCAAATTTGTCGCAATTTAAAATTCATCAATATTGTAGTCCAAATCTTCGTTTGAGTTTTGCCGGCGCCTCCGTGCGCTTGAGTCGCATTCCGCGTCGCTCCGCGCGCCGCCGACCCCTCGATCGTCGTCGAGCCGGTGGTTTCGACGCAAGTCGAGCTTCGCGGTGAGACACGATGACTGCCGAGAGCGGGCACCTCTTTTGACTTCCGCTTGCTCACCATGAGCGGCCGCAAGCGGTGCGCAGCGCGACCGATCCAGGTCGCGCTCGCGCACACGCGAACCGCCGTTTACAGCAGCAGCCGGGGGACGGGGAAACCCATCCCCGCCCCCGGCATATAGCGCCAGAAAGCTGCCCGACACGACCGCCCTCCGTGTACCGAACCATAAGGTACCCGAGACGTCGTTGGAGAGTTTAATTGCCCGCGCTCCCCCGGACCCCTTCACCGCGGCCGGGCCCGAAGACGATGCGTCTCGCCGAACACCGGAGGCGCGCGATATTACCGCGCGACCTGCGGCCGCTTCCGGCCCGTCGTCAACGGCGCCGACCGCCCTCCCCGCGGGTCATGTGACCTCACCCCCGTGCTACCCAGATGTGACGCCGCAGCGAGCATCTCGCCCAGCTACCCTATCTAAAGGACCCCGAACTCAGCGGTCCCGTCTGCCCCGCCCCGCATGGACGCCGAGATGTCGCCACGCTCGCAGCTGCACTCGGACATGATCTTCGTGGCCGAGCTGCAGCAGCGCGGGGTTCTCTCCCATTCGTTAATGGAACATATTTCCATGTTCCTTAACGACCGGGAAAGAGAACTAGACCGCGCCAGAGCAGGCACAGGTCCGGCCCTCTCACGCGCGGGCGGAGCCAAATCAGAACCTGACGCCACCTCTGCTGACGCAATCGCAGACCTCGGACCTCGGACGGGCCCTCTGATTTGCTCGAGCCTAAGAGACTTTGCCACGCAGCCGTCTTCCTCCGTGCGGTCCTCGCATGAGTGGGGCGACTACTCCAGCTCCTCTCGCTGGACAACTGCCCTTCCTCCTGCCACCGCTACCTCGACGCCCCCGGCCTCCGCCCCCTTCGCCGGCGCCCTAAGAGCGACCCCGCTGACCGTTACGCAACCTGGCGCAACGACCACAACTAAAGCAACTGTGACCGACGACCAGCCGAAGAAGCCCAGATTCCCACCACTCATAGTGGAAGAGTTCCCAAATTGGACCACCCACTTCAGAGCACTGAAGGACCAGCTAGGCCATCCTCCGAACGCGCGCCCGTTCGGCAAGGGCATGCGTTTTACACCATGCTCCATCGCCGAATACAGGGTGATCCAGCGATACCTGTGCGAGCTAGAGACAACACAGAGACTGTCCTGGTTCTCGTATGCGCTGCCTTCCGAACTCAGCCGGAAGGTAGCCATTCGAGGACTCCCCGCGACCACGACCCCTGATGAAATTATCGAAGCGCTGGGGGAGCTAGGGTACCAAGCGGAGTACGTGCGGCCAATTAGGGCGAGGATGGGTCGCCCAGGCTGCGTATTCTTCGCCGTACTTACCAACACCCCGGACCTGGTGCCCGGCATATTCGGAGTGACGGAGCTCCTCTACATGCCTGGCATCAAATTGAAGCCTGGAGAGGAAGGAGAGGCCCAGCCCAGTGCCACAGATGCCAGGCATTTAGGCACTCGAGCCACGGCTGCCACAGACGCATGGCCTGCGTGAGGTGCGGAGAGGAGCACTTCGCGCGGGACTGCCCGCGGCCTTTGGAGGTACCAGCGACGTGCGCGAACTGCGGAGGTCCGCACCCCGCCAACCACACTGCTTGCCCTCAATACAAACGAGAAGTGAGGAACAAGAAGGCAGGCACTGTGGTCCTCACCAGCTCTAAGCAGCCCAGAAAACCGCAACCCTCGGCGCCGGTTACCACCAACACGGTAGCTGCAGAAGCCCCAAGCCTCCACACTAATGGCACCGGCCAAACCCTCCGAGGAGAGAGGCCCGAAGAGGAAAACCCAGAGGGGAAAGGGAAGAGATCCCGTAGGGAAGACCCACCCCACCCCCCACCACTAGCGATGCAACCTACCCCAGCACCACCAGCTGCCAAAGCCACGGCGGCGAGATTACCCGAAGCGCGCCGCCCTCAACCAACATGCCAGGGAGCCAGCGCACACATGCACACGTAACCATTGACAGGGCCATCGACGCCCTCAAGGAGGTTCTTCTCGCCTTGAGGGAGGGTCGTGACCCCGTCCAGTGCGTGCTAGATGTAATGATGCGTCTCATTACCAATGGCTGAGTTGCGCATCCTCTATTGGAACGCCGCCACCTCAGGAGCAGAGTCAACTTTCTGCGCCTTATGCTGCGCGACCAAAACATCGACATAGCCCTGATCAATGAGACGCACCTACAATCAACGGACAGAGCGAACCTGCCTGGATACCACATCCTGCGTTTGGACGCTCCACCAGAAAGGGCCTATAGAGGATTGCTGGTCGCTATTCGACGGTCTCTGGTGTACCAGCCGCTACCAATCCTGGACTCCCGGACGTTCCAATCACTCGGTGTGGAAGTCCAGCTCGGCGGAAAGCACTCCGCGTTTACGCCATCTACCGACCGCACAAAACACAGCTATGTACGAGGGAGGTGCAAGAGGTGATCAACAGCTCCACTACGACTATAGCTGCTGGAGATTGGAACGCCAAGCATTCCAACTGGGGGTGCCGCACCGCCTGCGCAAACGGCAGACGCCTCCTGGAAAATGCAACACGGCATGGATACAATGTTTCTGGACCAGAAAAACGGACACACTATCAAGCGAGCAGCAGCGGGAACCCGAGCACCATTGACGTGGTGGTGCATAAAGGTGTGGATGCGATGACGCTGGAAACGCTGCCGACCTCATTTGGTTCCGACCACTTGCCTGTACTAGCTCTAATTGCGGGCAAACTAGCAGTCGCTCGTTCACCCCCAGCCAGACGGACAATACGCTGGGAAAAGTTCTCCTCCTTGGTACAGAGCAAGATGCCGAAGAGGACCACACCTCTAGACACACCTCACCAAATTGATAGCCTGGAGGCAAGCCTATCCGCGACCATCAGAGATGCCATGGAAGAAGCGACTGTTCCTCCCCACCCCCATCGACTGCCTCGGACTCCGCCGAAAATTGCTAAGATGTTGGCCGAGAAACGGAGAGTTCGTGCCCTATGGCAGAGGACGCGAGAGCCCGCGACGAAGACCAGGCTCAACAAGCTCATTGAGTCTATTCGCGACGCGCTCGACACCTCCGCCGCTGACGACTGGGAAGCACGCATCGCCGAGGCGAGTGAGGATCAACCGTCCCTACACAAATTATGCCGCCAGATGACAAAAAGGCCCCTGCCGGTGAGACTGTTACTAAATCCCGACGGCTCTCTCCTATATGATCCAGCTGAGCGTGCCGAAATAATGGTGGACTACCTTAAGACTCAGTTCGCGCCTAATCCTAGTAAATGCCCAGACTTCCATAGGCTCCTGGAAAAGGAAGTAACCACGCACCTGGACTCCCAAACGCAGCCGCTACCACTACCGACCTTCTTCTCACCGAGCGCGGTGAGGAGAGTTATCGCCAAGCTGCAGCCCAAGAAAACTCCCGGTTGTAATGGCATCTCAAACGGAGTCCTCCGCCACCTGCCAATCCAAACCATCTCAGCATTCACCAGCCTATTCAACGCCATCCTGCGCCTGGGTTATTTCCCCCAGGCGTGGAAGGAAGGCCTGGTGATAATGATCATCAAACTCAGGAAGAATCCAAGAACTCTTGAAGGATATCGCCCGATTACTCTCCTTAGTGCACTCTCCAAACTGTTTGAAAAGCTGATACTTTCACTGTTTCAGACACTCTTCAAGCCCACGTCGAACAGTTTGGGTTCAACAGCGGCCACTCGACTACCCTGCAGGCAGCGCGCTTAATCCACGCGATCACGTCCGCTCGCAACAAGAAGGAGAGTGCTACTGCAGCCTTCCTGGACGTAGCGAGAGCATTTGACCGGGTCTGGCACCCCGGCCTCCTCTCTAAAATGATCCAGGCCGAGTTTCCCATCTACCTCTTAAGGATCATAGCCGCGTTCCTTCTGAACAGAACGTTCCGTGTTAGGGTGGAGAGTGCGATCTCCAGCAGCCACCCTATCACAGCGGGAGTACCACAGGGCAGTGTTCTGTAACCAACGATATACGCCGTAAACACGGACGATGTTCCTACGGCAGAGGGCTCCATTCTAGCGCTCTACGCCGACGACATCACCCTGGTAGCCACTTCACTGAATCCGGTCCACTCGTCCCTAAAGCTGCAGAGGACACTGGACCTCCTACCAGGGTGGCTTGCGAAGTGGAGACTGGAGCTGAATGTCTCCAAATCCCAGGCCATTGTATTCAGCTCCAAACTAAGACTACCACCGCCACTCACCATCTCAAATGAGCCCATCCAGTGGGTAACAGAAGCCACGTACCTGGGGATCGTGATTGACAAGAAGCTCACGATGATTCTCCAGGTACGAAGAGCAACCAACAAAGCCAAGGCTGCCCTGAGTTGCCTGCGTCCTCTGCTAAGCTCAAGCCTTCCGCTGCGTACAAAGGTGCACCTTTACAAATCCTTTGTAAAGCGGCACCTGACGTACGCTGCCCCGGCGTGGTACGCGCTTGCTAGCGCGCCACAGAGATACCGACTACAAATAGTTCAAAACAAGGCCTTAAGAAGAGTAGCCCAGGCTCCCTACTACGTGAGGAATGCAACACTGCATAGAGACCTCCGTATGGAGAGCCTGGAAGACCACATACGTCGCATAGCCGCCAACGCTTTCCGCCGCGCAGACACCTCCGAGCACTTCCACCTGAGGAGCATCGCGCCCTGGCACGCTCGCCCGCCGGACGCCAAACCTTACCCGCGAGACCTCTTCACCCCGTCCGACTCCTGAGCCGCTGTAGTGGTCGCTGGTCGCCGAAGCTGGGCCTCCCCTGGGTAACCAGGGGTCTCACCTGGCTAGGTTGACCGCCCCGTCAGCAACCGGCTCATCCCACCAGCTACCAACTTCCTACCTCGTACACCCGAGGTCATTTCCACCAGGACATTGTCCAACACCAAACACGCGCCTATATTAATAGGCGCCGAATGAAACCAACGGCAAGAGAGCCCTTCGCTTTGATGCCGTCCCCCCTCTCCCCCTCGTGGGTTTTTGAGAGAGAAGAACACACCCCGGAATTTGAACAACACGCTACTTAGCGAACCTACGTGGCACTGAATTTAAGTGACTTGCGTCCTACCTGACTTTTAGTAGCGATGACAAACTTGTTGAGGGTGTTTCCCCTAAATTATAGGAAACATTAAGTGATGGGAAACTTAATAGCGAAAAATTGTTTAGGGCATGGGTTTGTCGAATTCCGGCCTGGAATTGAATTTAAAATGAATTTCCGGAGCATTGCCTGTTGAGTGGCGGAACTCATCGCCGCGCTTTGCCGTATAACTAGATTTGTGTCAATCGTTCATTCAGAATAATTGATATCAATTTTGAAATTGAAATCGATCAGAACGCAAAACTTCATTGCGGGATGATTGTTGTCAAAGTGGGATTGACGTTGGTTTCAAGAGTGGCCCTCCAATTGTGTGCGTGACCCGGTTCATATGGCCCCATCTTTTTATTGATTGTATTGATGGAGTCGCAGAAGACTGTAACATTCACGTTTTGTTGAAGCTGACGTTATGCGGCCAATGTTTCGGTTCTATGTACCTGATGAATAGCCTGATGGTTTGTTCGCATGTTCTTTGGTCGTCACTCGTTTATTCGTTTTTTTTTTACTTTTAATAATTTCATTATTTCATTTTAGATTAAAAGCGAGGCAAGATCATCACACCTAATTACAATTAATATTTTCAATATGCACAATTCAAAAATACGTGGAAATGTATAAACACTCACTCACTCACTCACTCACTCACGCTGTATCCCGTACATTGCATGGTAGGCAGAGAAAACTTAAGAACCTATAAAATTCAAAAACACTAGCAACTTCTTGATCACAGCTGTCACACCATTGTCAATTTTTAATTTAAATTCATAGTTGCAATTCTTCATTATTTCCAATTTCACAATTTATTATGTTCCATTATGTTCATTTTAATTTTGTTAGAGGTTTTTTTTATTTTGTTACTTATATGTAAAGATTTTGCCATGTAACATACTTTTTTAAACAATTTCGAATAGTTCCGAACATACTTGGTGATTTTTAAAATTAGAAATAGCTCCAGAGTTTTGAAGCTAATGTTCTGTGATCTGTGATCGTCTTTCATCTTATAAAGGAACGTGGGGAAGTACACACAGTACAGATAATATATCTATTTTATTAACTGAGGTTACCTAGAATACTATATCGCTGGTTATAGATTTCTGCTTAAAATGTATGTGTTCTATAAAGTATAAAGACAGATATACCACAACAATATGTACATTATTTATGAGGTACAGTACGACCGATGTGTCGTAGCCGTATTGAAATAAGGTTTTCTAATGTTAATGACATTTAACACGTTAGATAAAAAAACACCTAAAACAAGAAAATAAATAAAACCGATGCAGCCATTAACATCTAACAGTAGAGTTACTGGTCAGTAGAGTACTAATAATGCATACTCTGATGTGTTGGGTTCCATTCTCACCCGAGGAAATGAAATATTTAACATTTTCTTTTCTTCAAGAGTTACCTATACTGTAACGTGCCTGGAGCGAAAGTAGAGAACGGAATATCTAAAGTATTAAGGCGGAGGTCAGAGAGAACATGGGAACTTACTGAGGTTCCTACGCTTCCTCCGCCTACTGCACGATAAGAAAATGTGAACACTGCTACATTAAAAGATGGTTTATCCCTTCTATTATTGTGTCAAATCACAAAGAGCAATGTTAATGCAGGAAGTATTATTTACTCGTATTTAAGAAAAAGAGACTTCACAAGTTTATCTTTTTATGTACGCCAGTCATCCTTATGTATAAGCTGGCCGATGAAAATTAAGATGTGTTTTTCTACTTCACTCTGAATCCCGCACATACATTGTAGCAGGGAAGGCAGAGCAGACCTGTGAACCTCATGTTAAAACACTTTGATTCGCAGACTTGTGGCCGCCACTACATGCACAAGTAAAATTTTTACTAAAGGCTAAACTAAATGTAAAATACTTTGTCTCATTAGATATTGTGTGGTGTTAGGTTTCACCGAGTACTGGAACACGCAATAACTTAAAAACCGGGCGGTGTGCGAAGAATGCAGCATCTTAGCACTTGGTTCCCTCTGCCTACCTGGTTGTGTGCGTGATACAGCGTGAAGCTACAAAAAGGAACACTAAAGCATATCGGTTAGGCGGCGTTGACTTTTCATTAATTTATATAATTTAACGAGTGTATGTAACGTAACCGTCGATTTGTAACATTTCGACAAAGTTATTTAATTAGCTATTTGATGTAGGTTGTGTTAGTAGATCCCCTTCTGTTTATACTACGGATTGTAAATTATTGGTTTATTTACAGGCACACTCGTAGGTATAAGTGTATCATGTCCCTTCATAAGGCCCTCGTGGCGTATTGGGCTACTTTCTGACTACAAGCATGATGGTAGTGAGTTCGATACATACCCAGAAAATTATTCCCTATTCTTATCCCTACTCTGTAGACAACGTCCGGCGTTGAGTTCCCGCATCTTGACGCGTAATTGAAAATTAAACCTTTATTAGCGAATGGATAGACCTTTGTTTTTATAATATTAAAGCAAGGAAAGCATCCATCGTGATCGGATCTTACAAATTCAATTTCTGTTGAAGATTATTTTAAAATTTAAAATAAGTCCACTCACATACACTCTTATATTAAAACGTTATTGCGTAATAATAAGAGGCATAATTGGACATTTTTTAAATTACTACAGCGCTCCATAAGAATCGAGAGTTGCAAGAAATATGTTTATATACGTTTAAAAAGAGATCCATTATTTAATAAGATTTCGCAATAGAATTTTTGCTGTATTATTAAATACCGTAACTTTCTCCACGATACTTTTTACTCGTGTCTAAACGAAACCAATATAATGCACTGTATTATTTTACCTTCACGCTCTATTTTATACATCATTGGGGTAGGCAGAGGGATCTTGAGAACTTATGTTAAGAAACTTCCTTATGTTCTCGTTAGTTTCATGCGAATTTAAAGCATAGTGTGTGAGGGCCTTTGCATTGTGGCCAGAGCAAAGACAATGAATATATTAAATAATTAATGTCCTCGAGTGGGAATCGAACTCAAACCCTGTCCGGCTTACAGTACCACGACAGGCTTTACGTACTAAAATAATTATTTAGAGTTTAACATTCAATACATCAGTTATAAATGACGACGTCACGATCGTCGTTGTCGATGACATCAGCCACTGTAACTTAAGAAGGATAAATGAAGCGTTATTAAAAAAACATTAAAATTCGCTTTACCTGTATGTGTGTGTATATGTGTGGGGTAATGAAGGAGAGCCACTTTCTAAGATTATGGTGGAGTTTTCACCACTCCAATTCCTTAAATATCTTAAAAAAATATTTTTTCAAAGTTAATAATATTGTCATTCCCTTAAGTGGGAATCGATGGAATAAAAATTAATCTCCTTATTCATTTTTATTCCATCAGGTGCGTTCAATGTACCATCTCTTCCAGGACGGCTCTTCTTTTTGAATAAATAAAGAATTACATCTGTGGATGTCTCACATGAGAAAGTGTGATCGCGTGTGACTCGTTGTGTGCCCATTTCTTCCTTAATTATCTTTATTACTTCACTTTTTTCCATAGCCTACTGTTTAGTGCTTCGATGTACTTATACATATATTTTCAATGACTTTTTTCCCGCAAATATTGGGACAAGCAGAAGAACTGTGCAGTAAACAAACTTCGTTCTCAATTTTGTATCGAATACTCGAGGCATAGCATGTAAAGTGATGGCACTCAACGCGTTTGTCTGGTTTCCAGAGCAAGGCAGTGAACATAGTAATACTAGTGAACTGAACCCGTAACCAACGCGTCCACAGTCCCACGCCCTCTACGCCCTCTAATTAGTTAACGTATTGAACATTTTCACAAGCAAAATTAAATTTCGACACAGATTTGTCAAAAGAATTATAAAGATTGACTGACAGTTATTAAATTTAAGGTTCAAGCCTGAATTTTAACATTCCAAGTGACATTTCTAGGTTTATATAAATAAGATTTAACAAAACACTGTGCACAAAAAATATTATGTGGGTATTTAAATAATATATAAACTATGTTTACTAAGTATGGAATAACTTAGGAAAGGGTATTAGTCTATATATTATTTTAACACCCATATCATACTTATGTCTAAATATAGTAAAATTATGTAGACTACAAGACCGTGAGACCCCCAGCAGAAGGGCTACAATAAGGGAAAGCGATGGAAGGAACGATATACTAAACACGGAAATTTTACTCTGTTTTGTCTCATAAAATATGTTAGCTAAGCTTAAACCTTAGTTGTGACCCAAATATATTTTTTTAACCGATCGATCTGGGATTGATTGTTCACAATCAGAGTTTTTTGTCAGAGACGAAACTAACCACAGTTTCAACTGATTATTCTCTCCAACAGTAAGTAAGTAATATGACTATGAAATACACTGATCTACTTTCTTTCTTTATCCTCACGTTGTATCTATCTCGCATATCGTGAGATAGGCAAAGGGAACTTGGGAGTCTACTGTAATACACACTCCGATCCTATTACGAGTAAGTCATGTCCAATTCCACTTTCCGCCGAATCCTGTAGGCGTATTCGATAGAGAAACTTAACACTGCGCCGCTTCTTAAAAGAGAGAGAAAATGAAAATATAAAATATTTAATATCCTTGAGGAGGTCTCGAACTCACAAACTCTATTGTTTAACTTTATAGCTTGTACGCCTGCGCCAAAAAGTCCTCGATTATCGAGATTACCAATAATTCATAAGCAATTTCTCTTATTGACCTAACTAACTAATGAGACTCAAATATGTTGCAACTATGAGTGAGGAGAGTATTAGGTCGTAAGTAATTATGTATCGCTACGCATTGACCTTAGTATGATATTAATTATATAAGTGTACGTGATGAATCAGGGATACTTCAAGTATCTACTGAGTATGTCACATGAAGGCATATACTCCTGTGCCATGAAGACCACTGAAAGATATGAAATTAATATTTTTTCTGTTCATTTGTTGTTCTAACTTCGCCAAATTCTCGAGAGGTTGTATTCCACATACAGCAGGGTACCTGAGAACCTTGTATTAACATACTTCATTACCCATTTTTCACCAAGTTCTGATGACATTGCGTGTTGAGTGGCGGAACTCAACGTCGAGTACGACCGTTACCACAGTGAGGAAATGAAAACATTAAATCTTGTGACTTGTGAGAGTAGTTCTCATATGTCGAACGTCGAACTAAAATAGGATACTAAAATTCCTTTCGAGAGGGACATTTGTAAGTGATGTTAGTGCTGTAGAATATCCGCTTCAAAATTCTCTTTTTAAAGCTGGGGTAATTTCTTTACAATTTTATATAACAACAAAATATATAGTACATATTATTTTTTAGTTTCACGATGTACTCTACACATGAAAAGTAAAGCAGGGGAACTTGGGAACCTAGTGTTAAGACGCTCTGTACCGTATCCTACTTTCTACAGAATTTGTGACATTGCCTCTTGAGTGATAGAGGTCAACGTCACGCTCCATCTTGTACCAGAGCGAAGAAATGAAAATAATCAATGTTTCATATCGCGAAGTAGAACCCACAACTTGTCACGTTTACAGTCACATACTTGTGCTCCTATGCCATGACACGATAGAATTTTATATTTCAACTAAATATGTAGTAAATAAATATAACAAAATAATCTCTATATCAAGTAGAGTAACTTAACTCTGCGCATTGTCTAATTAAATTGCGGAATTTTTCATACTACTTACTTATATCCAAAATGAATTCAACAAAAATAAACTATTTAAGAAAGAATGATCGTTTGTGCTCTTTTTTTAAAGCAACTTTTTTGAAACAAGAATGAACTAACAGCTTATATATTTTCCTTATGAAATATTTTACATTATTTTTAATACAGAAAAATATTATTATTTTAATTAAGAAGCATGAAGACTTGTGTAAACTCGTGTGACTTGCGCTTTGCGTTTTTAAAACACAGTAAAATAAAAAATACAACGTCAACGCAAACGAACCTACTAATTACAACTAGTTGATAATAAATAGTTTATTAAAATAAAAAACCTCATATTATTTTAAACATTTTTTTTTAACAAAAATTAATGATTTAGGAATCAGTAAGTTATAAATACTGCCTTTGTGACGGAGGACACTTCTGTTAAAGTTGATCCTTTTTTACAAGTCCGCAGTATGTCGTTACAAAAGCTCCTCTCAACATCTCTCTCTCTACAGTGAAGTATCAACGTGACACGGGTGAGGGTATCGGGTACGTGCCGGGGCCGGGGCGAGTGTGGGCTATCAACGGGGCGGCTGATTTGTGGTCCAAGCTTCAAGTGACCCGGCGTTACGAGGACGTTTAATAAAGAATTATTTGGATATTGAAACTGTATTTGTGGTGTTCATGTAACGTGTTAAGCTTTAATTGCTATGTGTTCTTTATATCTAATTTTATATATAATAAAATAAACAGCAACATATTAGTTTAAAGGCATTCGCGCGTGACTGTAAAAGCGATAGTTGTGGGTTCAATCCCAACTGGGGGGAATCAAACATTGTTTTCTGCATACGTTGTATTGCCCTCACAGCAGGTAGTCAGAGCGAGCTCGGGAACCTAGGGTTAAGATATTCCATTCTTATTAAGATATTTACTTTCCTCACTTTCCACTGAATTCTTACAACGCCGCTCTTTGCCAGACAAAAAAATACAATAAAATGTTTATTTTATTTCTCTGAATGGACATCGATCTCACTCAAAAATATCAATGTTCACTCGAACATATCAATGTTCAGTCAGACGCTCTGCCCTTGTACAACGACTGCCTTAATATGAATATAATTAATTAACAAATTTAACAAATAGGTCAAATCTTTTTACGAACAAGTCCAATATTTATTAATTGCTCGGCATTCGTTGAAAACGAATTTATTATAGATAACGTTATTTACTCAATTATTGAAACTCATTTCAGAGACTTCATTAATTAAGTACATATTTGCTTTAGACATTGTACAATCATTTAAAAGTTATTTATCGCATTTCGAGGTTCGACTTCGTTTCAAAATCAAAATATTCTTTATTCAATTACGCCACTTAAGCACTTTTCACTTTTGAATCGTCAAGTTACATATAAGTGTATGTAGTGTCAGTCCTTACAAGAAGCTAAGTTTTGTGTGTACAACATAGAATTTGTGTCTATAGATTTTATTTACATCGCGCTGTATTCCGCATAGAGCCAGGCAAGTGTTAAGACACTCCTTGTTCCTCAAAAAATATTTGTTTTTAAACTATATACAGCCCATGGCAAAGGGAATTGACGAACCTATTGTAAAGACTCCCATTGGCTTCCGTTCTACGCTTTCCCCCGGCACCGTGTACGAGGCTTAACTCTACGTCTAATGAAAATATTATTTATTAAGTCAAGAAAAGAATGAACGAATTTATTATTTGACAAAAAATGTTTTTTTTGTGTGAATCAATAGTTTCTGACATTAGGGTGTTAACAAACAAATATATATCTATAGGAATTAATATTATACCTTTATAATATTGGTACCTATAGATATGTTTAAAATAATAATATAATCCGTCGTTGATTACAAGCGTCTTCATATCGTTATATTGTAGATGGACAGATTTGCTCCGTGATCGATGACTTTCTTGTTACTTATTTATTTCCCAAAACATTTTCTTTGTCTGTAATTACAAACGAAAACTCATTCAATGCGATTCAATAATTTCTGTATATAGAGCGTTCAATCAAATGAACAGTTCAACTTTAAAATACATATTAAGTATAGATGTTCAATGAAAACAAGAATATACAAGAAAGTAGTTAAATACCTATGAGCTAGTAACATTTATAATCGAGCACTCACAATATGGCATTTAAAAGGGACTCTCGCCCCTTATTGTGATGTAAACACCGCGACCGGGTTAGCTGCCAGTATGTGGGGCGATGAAGGGCGACAGGCGATTGTAAATCAAAAAGGATTAATGAATTCAATAAACATGCCGCCATAAATTTTGTGTACCTTTTGTCCTATTTACGTGGGGTTTTCGTTTACGGTAATTTTGTTTTATGTCCCTTATAGATGTATCTTCACTAGCTGGTGATGACAGATGCCCATATTATTAATATTTTATTTAATATTAGTCCAAAGAACATTCTATTTTCCATTTCTATGGAATCACTTGTAGGTACTTTACCTCCGCCAAGATAAATGTGTATGCAGTTGAGAAAAATTAACGCTTAATGAATTCCATTGTTTGGTCGGGTTTCCCAAAAATGTTTACCATTCAATATACGCGATTAATCCGGTTAAAAGTGTTTCATTTCAAATTTCTTTAGCTTGTTTTACGACTTCTCTTACTAAATAAAATTTTGAGAAATGAGCGTGGGTCGAGTTTTTATTCATGATTTTGGTCCCACTCAGAATATATTGCTGGAAGATACGGTATATATACTACTATTAGGGCGCCCACGCGCAAAAAATATATAATTTTCTAAGAAAAAAGTAAAAATATCGTGACTTTTGATATCGTCTTCCTTTTATATACACAAATTAGGATTTAAAAGTAAAAAGGATAAAACAATCAATTAACTAGAGAATTATTTTTAAGCCATGTTTTTACTTTTATTTTTGATATTTTAAGGAATAAAAAATATATTTATCTCATTAAAATAAACTTCATGTTAAAAAAAAAACCGCTGTAGAACAAAAATTGCTGTAGAACAGAAGGCTTCCGATTAGAAAAATGTTACTCAAATAGATTATTTATTTCACAGACAAACACACACACACAGACCGACCAATAGGTCAATTTTATAACACTCCTATTTTAGCATCGGGAATAAAGAATAAGAGATAAGAAATTAATATAATATCTACGTACATAAGCTCCATTAAGAGCAATCCTCGTTTTATGTATGACCGTCTGGTTTCTTTAGGATATGCATCAATTTATCTTGTTTTACATACTTTCAAACATTAAGTATGTTTTTATTTCATTTATATAGGGATCACCAGCACAAGTTGTTAAATGAAACACTTCGGTTAATATATGCAATACAAAAATTATGTAATTGTACAACTATATCAAACTAAACACAGTATGCAATTATATATTTGAAATAATTAAAACTAAAAGTTTATCTTACTGTATGTTTGATTTGAATGTAAATTTGAAGAAAGTCAAGAAAGTCAAGTGTTTGTGTTTTGGTCTATTATGGTAAGGTATGTATGGTCAGCGTCACGCTATATTCTGCACATACTCGTAGCAGGATGAAACTTGTGAACCTAGTGTACGCTTCGTTCTCATTAAGACACTTTTTTGCTTTTGCTTCATTACCAAGAAAAAAATTTAATTATTTGAAAGAAAATTTAGTTAATATTTAAATTCGTCGAGTGAAAATTGAACCCACGAGCGTCGCATTTACATTTAGACGTCGTCCCACGAAAGTAACTCAGTTAACTTAGTAATATTCAAAACTTTCAAGCTGACTGATTCAATGAGCTTTTCACTCGAAAAAATATTATCTCTCAAAGTATGTTCTGAAAAAAACCATACCATATTTTTTTGACAATATATTTTTCCAGCTACTGTTATTATACTATACATACATATATATTTATTATTTCCACGAAAATAAAGGTAGTACGACGTCTACATCTTCTAAGTACTATACGTATTTTGATGTACATGTATTTTTGACATGACGCCGCAAGCCATAACGCAGGATGAATCACAAAAATGGTTATTTTATTGCGCTATATCTATGAACTAAGAATTATTCTAAAAATATTTTATACATCAAAATTATGGCCTAATGATAAGTAAGTCGCGGCGCAGGGGCTTGACTGTAAACGCGACTAGTTAAGGGTTCCATTCCCATTCGGGGAAATAATATTATTATCAATGGCAATAATAATTGAGGCCTGTCGTGGCACAGCGACGCAAACGTGTGACTGTAAACGATAGGTTTTAGGTTCGATCCCCACTCGAGGAAATGAAATATTTAATATTTTCAATTTAAATGAAATATTTAATATTTTCAATTTAAATAGAGGCCTGTCGTGGCGCAGCGGCACAAGAGTGTGACTGTAACTGACAGGTTCTGGGTTCGATCCCCAGTCGAGGAAATGAAACATTAAATATTTGAAATTGAAAATATTAAATATTATATTTTCAATTGAAAATATTTAATGTTTCATTTCTTCGCTCTGGTAATAAGGCAAAGCGCGGCGTTGAGTTCCGCCACTCAACACGCAATGCCTCAAATTCAGTGGAAAGTGGGGATCGGAAGTGGAACAGACTGTCCTAACACTAGATTCCTAAGTTCCCTCCTCCCGCCTACTCTGCCATATACAGCGATAGCGCGATACAGCGTAAAGCTGAAAAAAAAAACAATAATAATACATTTCAGACGTTAAGGTACTTCTTGTCCTTACTTTCCGCCAGATTTAAGGCATTGCACGTTCATTTGAGTACGTAGATATATTGAATTAATTAAATTAATATAATAAAATTACTTATTTCCGCAGCAAGGACGACGCTTTGTAATGAACAACAAAATAAATGAAGTGCGTCCGCAAACATTTCTGAGGCGCTGCATAATCACGGCAGATATAACATTCTAGCCAGTACTGAAATAAATGATATACCTAATTAAAGATGACACAAATGAAAATAAAATATGTAAGTTACGAAATAAAAACCATCGAATTCTATTCACAAATGGTAAGAAACTTTGTGAAAATTTAAAATTTTATTTTAATTAAGGATAGTGTATGAGGAGCCTGTACATTACCTACATATATAGCGCGTAGAATTCACGCTGTATTCATTCCATAACAGGGTAGGCAGAGGGAACCTGAAACCCGAATTGCGACATCATGTGGTGAGTGGTGGAACTCAACGCCACCACGCCTTACCACAACGAGAAAAAAATCATACATACATAGAAGACTACATATGGAGAGACTTTCCGCCGAAATCATGAAGCATTGCGTGTTGAGTGGCGCAACTCAACGCCGCTTACCATAGTGAGAAAATCAAAATATAAAACATTTTATGAATGAAACTGATATCATTTAAGTAAAAAGACTTTACTCAAATTAAAAAAAACCTTTACCTCGGCTCTGATAGCAAACTACCTACGCCTAAAGCTCCGAGTGTATCGTCGAGCGCAGATAGCACTGGCGCAGTACTGGCGTAGATCCAAATGAACTGTACAAATGTTAGCATTTTGCTGTAACACCTTGTCTTACTCTGAACGCCTGTTAAAGGACTTTAGGGTTATAATTTCTTTAAAGAGCATTATGTTTTTTCCAGGCCGTCATGGTACAGTGGTACAAACGTATTACTGTAAACACAACGGCCATGGGTTCGTTTCCCACTCGAGGGAATAAAACATATTTTTATTTGTTCCCTGTCGTAATGAGGCAACACGCGTTGAGTTTGCTAAAACGTGTGTGTAGTGACATGACACTGAGTTCCATCTGCCTATCTTCCTACGAGTATATCAGGCATGATGCCTGATGTTAATTTTTTTTTAATTTTTTTGTTCGGTAAAGCTTATTTTTGTTTGGCCATGCTAGTGATATTCTCAGTCAACTCAAGGGAAAAGAATAGAATATTATGTTTCATTTCAATTTATTCATTTATTTCATTTAATTTTAACTCTTATTTTAATTGTTACGTCCTTAGTGTAAGTTTATGGAAACAGCGTATAGTTAAGACACGTCATTCTCCACTTAACGTTGCTTTTTAGATAGCGGAGCTTAACGCCACAAAACATATGAAATCGAATTCAAAACAACGCTTAGTTAGACGACCAATTCGAAGACCACTTCATCCTGTTTTACATAGGTACATGAAACGACGTAAAGTTTCCTTTTTGTAGGAAAACTTACAGTTTATTTCTCACAAATCTATTTGTATTTCTTTTAGAACTACAATCTTTAATACGTCCCAGGAGTTCTCCATCGAACAACTTCTGTCAAATATTGAACACACACAGCTGACTTGCCTAAGGATTTGAGCAGCTTTGTGGCGTGGAGGTAAGGTTCTTTGGAAGAAATTATAAAGTTTACTAAATTTTATCTTTAACTTCATGCCGATTAAAATTTTTTAAACTCTGTAAATTTAAGGAGTTTGTCAAGTCTACAGCATAGAAGGCAGTGTTCCTAATATATATATATATATATATATATATATATATATATATATATATATATATATATATATATATATATATATATATATATATATATATATATATATATATATATATATATATATATATATATATATATATATATATATATATATATATATATATATATATATATATATATATATATATATATATATATATATATATATATATATACTATATATATATATATATATATATATATATATATATATATATATATATATATATATATATATATATATATATATATATATATATATATATATATAAGCAAACCAAACCTGGAATATTGCGGGAATACAGCGTGCACCGCTGATACACCGGGGGTACACTGTGAATTTGAAGTCCTTAATCAATTGTCGTACTTATCGTTTATGTCTTCAATAGTCTAAATTGGAGAAATTCCATATGACTCTAGGCTGTGGTACTCGACTTATATAGAGGGAAGTAGCTATGGCTATATGTACTATTCAAATAAAAGACTTAGTTCAGAAACGAACTATTTTGGAATTTTCTTAACTATGATAATTCTTAATACTGCATTTCACTGAGCAAAACTGAAAATCACCACTGTCACGATTACACTCACAGCCACGGGTATTTAGCTATGTGTACAAAAAGTAATTTACTTAACCAATAAAGGTAAAGGAAAAATATCTCGAGGGAAGCTCCATTACCAGCATCAAAGAGCCGCTGCGCGTATCACTCGCGGATTAAATTAATATTTTGTTAAAAAATTCACGAGATGATAGTATTACTTACATTTTATAAAAAGTAGATCGCTTTTATTACATTTGGTTTTGTAGCCTTGGGTGACTGTTTTTATTAGCTCTTAGCTCTATTTCACAGATAGTATATAAGGCAGAGAGAACCCGAAAATCTAGTGATAGAAGACTCTGTTTTCAACAAGAACCTTCCATTCACTACTTTCCGCTAAATCCTAAAGACGTTGCGTGTTGAGTGGCGGAACTTATTAGCACGTCCTGCCCTGTCACTAGAGCGAGAAAATATAAGTATTAATATTTGATTTTCTGGATTGTGAATTGAATCTACAATACAATGGAAAGTAATCGGAAGCGGTCACCAGTTCAATAAATGGTACGCAAGTGAACTAATGCCTTCGTAAAAGTGCCTTCATTCTGGTAACAAGTCAAAGTGCGGCGTTGAGTTACGCTTTTAAATATGTAAGTAAGCCTCACAGCTCAAGCCACGTGCCTTTTCAAAGCAAAGAAATAAAAATCATTAATTCATTCGCATATGAATGCCATCAAACACCATTATAATTAAATTCACTTGACAGTTGCGCCGCGACGGACTAATGCTAAATTGTCAGAAATATTTGTTTACGAGCAACACAAACGCGGCTCCACCTGTTTTAACTGATTGTTATTATAATAAAATATAACAAAATCTTTACATCAATTATAGTCTATGTGTTGTTCAACCGTATGTGATACATTATTTGTTAGTTCTTTGGAATACGTTTAGTAGTTTTTGCGTGACAGTGAAACAAACATCCATCCTCATAATTTTTTTTATTATAAATAAGAATATTTTGAAATCTAGTATTTAGACACTCTATTTTAAGCATTGTAAGTTAAAGAATGAAATAATTACAAGAGTTCAGATTTGATATTTTAGAGGCAATATTAAACATTTTATTTTACAAACTGTTACGTTTAAAGCCCTTCGACAGGCGTCAAGTATTGCTCCACTGACGTCATCTTCTCCTTTTTTCAGAAAATACGTAAATTATACATCATATGTCTTCAGGGAATCACGATAGAAAAAATAACCTTCGTAAATCTTTACAAATATGTATATAATTTGTTATTACCTTAAACCTTCTGGCTATATTCATGTTTGATGAGATAAACAAATAGTTTCTATAAATAATGGAATGGAATAACTGTTTTATCAGTTTTATCTTCAGCTTTACGCTGTATCCCGCACAAGGCGGGATAGGTAAAAGCAACATGGGAACCTATAGTTAAAACATTAATACACTTGCGTTCTCCACTTTTCGCGATCGAGTTTGAGACATTGTGTGGTGAGTTAAATCTAAATGAACTGTTTCAATTCATAATATTATCTATAAAAAATGCTTAAACAGTTTTGTAAATTATATTTATATTTTTATAACGATTTCAGAGAGAGAATTAAAAAAGCAAGACGTACAAAGGAAAATGAGTCTTTTCCTTTGTATGTCTTGCTTTTTTAATTTATTTCCTCAAAGTGGTAACAAGACTGAGTAGAGCGTTGGGATCTCTCAACACGCCCTCGTATCTCGGGATTTTAGACTGAAAGTGGATAACGTTTTGTTCTACAGAACAGATATAATATCATACATCTCTTCAATAGAAAAAATAAGAGGTCACACGGTTAATTTGACGGTAAGTGATAGCCATTGCACTCGAATCGTTCTTGAAACACTTAGCTATACGCGAGATACAGCGTGACGCAAAAAAAACAGTGCCAAAAAAGCGGTAAGTTTAACACTCTTATAACAATTTCCTCTTGTTTTTCAATAGAATAAGATAACTTGAAATATTTATAAGAAATGGAATATCCTTAAAGTATTTAACAATACTAATGTTACCGACATTGCTCGAAGAATTGCTCAGCTGAAGTGGCAGTGGGCGGGACACATAGCAAGAAGAACCGATGGCCGTTGGGGCGGAAAGGTTCTCGAATGGCGGCCACGAACCGGACGACGCTCAGTGGGCAGGCCCCCTACCAGGTGGACCGACGATCTGGTCAAGATCGCCGGAAACCGCTGGATGCGGGAGGCGCAAGACCGATCGTCGTGGAAATCCTTGGGGGAGGCCTATGTCCAGCAGTGGGCGTCGAACGGCTGAAATGATGATGATGATGATGATTTAACAATACTAATGTCAGGAAAACAATGATATATTATCGTTATATTACTGACGTCTTTCTTCAAAACAACTGTTAGAGACAGACAGACTATTACATACAGGAGCTTAAGTTTTGTAAGAAAAGCCTAAAGCTCTTTCTTGTAAAGAAATTAATTTTGTGAAGAATTATTGTTTAACTTGTGTACATTGTAGCTTAGTGAATTTACACACATATTACCTCACAACCACTACTACTACAGAAATGTTATATAAATGACGATTTCATCGAAATAATTGTCATTTTAAATTAAATTCTTTAAATTATACAATATGATGATAATTGATCGTCGGCCTTGTAATTAGGGAGTTGTAATAATTTAAGAAGATATAATAATATATTATTTTCTTTTCTCGTTCTGGCAGCTCCGTAGAGCGAGGCGTTGAGTTCTATCACTCGACACGCAACGCCTCCTAATTTGACGGCACGTAGCGAACAAATTTCTTAACACTAAGTTCCCAAGTTCCCTCTGTGTTCTCTGCAATCTGCAAGACATCGCATGTAGATAAAAAAAACTCCCTAACTCCTTGATTAGAACTGATCTATAAGATTTTATTATTTATTATTCAAAAGCTATACGAAATTATTTAAAACAGATCCAAGAGCAATCATTTACTAATTTTAAAATTAATTACATATCTACAAAAGTTGTTATTTTAGAGCATTTGTCTTGAAATTAATTACAAAAACGAAAATCACTTAAATCGTTTAACTCAAGCAGAGCTTCCTAAAAGCTTCGAGGAAATTCCATCGCCAATTAGTTTGATGAAATATCTCGTTTTTATTAATTGTTAATTGTTTTCTAAATATATTTACTATTTTTTTTTTAATTCCACGTGAAAACAAAATAGCATAGATACTCCTTTTACTGATTTCAAGATAGTGGTGTCGCGGAACATAACACCGCACATTTTTCGACCATAACGATGAAACATAAAATAATAATTAATTATATCGTTGTTCAAACTTACTTATATCCCAGTGATCTCTACGGCTGTAATCTATTTTTTAGCTGCAGCTGTATCCCGCACTGCAACAGGCTAGCTAGCCGGTAGCTGGTAGGCGAAAGGGAACCTGGGGACGTAATGTTAAAACACTGCTTTTATTAAGAAACTTCTTTTCGCCATTATCCTTCGTATTCTGGGGGCATTGCGTGTCCTTGAATAGTAATTGTAAGTAAAAAAGTAGTGAAAGTTCAAGTATCTATAATTGCCCTTGTAATAAAACCTGTCTAGTTCACAAATATTGCTAAGTAAGTCACGCCGGGACAATGTCACTTTAACGCTCTTATCTATTTATATTTCATTGTTTGAATATTTTATTCTTTATTACTTTTAGCTTCACAATGTTTGCAGCACACAATAAGAAGACAAAGGTAACCTCGCGCTAAGATACTAAACCTCCAATGCTAAGCCCAATTGTATTCTCATCAGTTGTAAAAATCTCCCTATAGAGATGCTAACAACATAAATAAGTTGAAACAAGCGTATAAGTATTTCGACGAAGCTTGGTGAGAACGGATGGCTGAGTTGAAAGAAAGAGCGCTGGAACGGTATTCAAGAGGCACGGGTTCAAATCCTGCTTCGTTCAAAAATTTTATACGCTTTTTAAAATTTTAAAAAATTTTAATATTTAAGTTTAGTATTTTCTGTCCTAAGTGTGGAATAACACTTTAAAACATAGTAAAAGTATCAAAATCAAGCTTTACAACATATCTGCTACTTATATTGCTTCTAGGTTATAATTACTTTACTCAGTTATTTGAAGGGTAAAATATTTCCGTTCTTCACTTTCCGCTAAATCAAATCAAAGCAAAATCTGACATGACTTAACGTCAACGTTGTCAGAGAGAGCAGAGTAAATATTAAATATTTCCCTTCTTTAAATGGAAGTCAAACTATCACCGTAACAGTCGCACGCTTGTGCCTCCCTCCCCTCCTGCTCGATGCTCCACGATGCCTCAAGTGAGTAAATTGTATTAAGATTGTATTTATTTTATTTTAATTTCTGGTTTTGGGCTCCGTCACTCAACAGTTAACACGTAATTGCTCAAAGTTGGGTAAAAGAGTGCATTAACACTGAATTTAAAGTTTATTATTATTCATAAATAAAATCGTTTATATTTAAGAAAACATGCTGAAACAGTCGAATTATGTATATACAGTTAGTCCAATGCTAGTTGTGGACTCAAAAAACACTACAGGGGATATTATAACTATATACTTTTTTTATGGTTCCGTATCTCAAAAGATGAAAATGGAACCCTTGTAAGATCGCTTTGTTGTCCGTCTGTTAAGAAATTATTAACAAATTTTGAAGTTTTCGGCCCCTGGAAGCGCAGACACAATCATGATTCTGATTAAAATGAAAATAACTTAAATTATAAAAAAAATTTTTACCTTACTTTGGTATATAACATGTTTCGAACGAGTGCTAGTAGTACCGTCATCTATCCTAACGATAAAGTGATTCTATTATCCAAGCTTCAGTGACGCAAAAAACAATACATAAGATAGAAATAGTGATTGATGTCAGACAACGTCATTGTGAGTGTTCGGGGAGACATTACGGAGTCGGTGGGTCGATGACAATCGGTTACAAAAATTTTCATTTGGAATTAAATATTTAGATAAGCTTTTTTTTGGCTTATTAAGACCACCTTTGCCTAATTTAAGACAAGTAGTGGAACTTAACGCCACACTCTGTTTTCTTACCAGAATGAAGAAATTTAAATATTGAATATTTCAGTTCTTTGATTGGGATTCATACTTACAACCTGTCAAGGTCGCACACGCCCCTGTGCTACGCTAGGACTTGAGGCACGTGAAATATGTCTATTATCTTATAGAAGAGAAAAAAGTAAAACCTTATTATTTATTATCTTTTAAATGTTCTTAATTTATGTACCTGTTTTTTAATAAAGCCTTTTGATACTTAATTATGACAATTTACATATAAAGCTGTTTTTACGAAATGTAAAAGCTGCAATAATAAAACTTCCAGATGCTCTTCTTCTTTTTTATTTCAAATAGTTCATCGTTTAATTTTTGTTAGCAAACATATTTTTAATATACTAACAGGGTAGACAGAGACAAAACACTACGTCCTCCACATAACCAAGATGGCCGTTTTCAGTTCCCTACATTCCGCCGAATTTGAGGCATTGCGTGTTGAGTGGCGGAACTCAACACCACGTTCTGCCTTGTACCTGTGTGAAGAAATGAAAACATTGAATATTCAAATTGAACATATTAAATATTCCATTCCTCGAGTGAGGATCGAACCCACAACCTGTCAGTTACATGATGGGAGCAGACATACTTGTATTTAATAAAAAAATAATTCTTATCTTTTTTAGCGTTATTAGCTATAAAACATTACGAGTACGAGAAATATGCTTTCTTTATTAATTATCTTTTGGATTTCCTTAAAAAAGTTTAATTAAAAACATCACATCTTTTACAACTTTATCCATGGACTCAATTTACACAGAAAATATATTTCAATTAAGCTCCACAAAGAAAAAAACGTTGATGGAGGCATTAGAGGACTGCCTAAGTTGAATTTCTTTAATTATAATTTTATAAATTAAAATCTATATCTATACTAATATAATAAAGTTGAATAAAGTTAATTGCTTGGCTGTTTGTGGAATGATTTCAGTGCTTTGCCTCATTACCAAAGAGAAGAAATAAAAATATAAAATATACAATTTCTCGTGTAGCGATTGTGCCCACAATCTGTCGCATTTACATTCGCACACTTGTGGCTCTGCTTTACAACAGGATTCTTTTGTAAAGCCAGGACCACCCAGGTGAGGTGACGCAGTAAAGCCATCTTGTGCAGAGGGTCACAAGCGTTTAACCGTAAACGTGACGGTTGTGGTTTCGATTCGCAATTCCCAAAGATTTACTACTCGAAATATAATGACTCCAGAATTTGGCATAAAATACGGAAAGGAAACGACACGTCTCCTAAACTTGTAATAATTGTTTGTATTATTATCAAACTTGACAGTTGTAAGTTACTTAGGTGACAATACAATAGCAATTTACCGTCGCAGATGTGGATACCTTGTTTTTTTTGTTGCCTTGTCTACCGTATTTACTATTAGGAATGCTCCCGGAAATTTTTGGACTTGAAATCATCATCCTCTGCCTATTATCGTACATCCCGCCTTAGCAGTAAACATCATTTACACCACCTGGATGCATTCTTGGTGTCTAAAGTGCGTACATCAAGATCATCCTTTCCGCGAATGATATGATGAGAGAGCTTTCAAGCGCCGTCTATCCAAACACTTCAATCCCCCAAGTTGTAAATGTCCATGGCAAGTAGTCCTTTGGCTCAGTCCCTTCCATTTCCCTAGAGAACTAGGGCACATAAATTAAGAAATGAATGTAACAAGTTTTAATTAGTATTTTTGACCTTCACTTCATATCGCGCATAGCAGGGTACAGAAAACGTACAAATATATGAACGTGGCGGGATTTGCCTCTTTGAAACTCTTCTGCATTGAAATTTATATACGTTTTCTAAATAAATATTTTTCTTTCCTAATACATAAAAATATCTATGTATTATATCTTAATCAGGGTATAGTGGGGATCGAAGTAGTATGTCGATATTCTAACCTGAGGTCTGTCGTAGCGCAGCGACACCAGCGTGCAACTGTACACGCTATAGATTGTTTTATTATTTGTGTTATCTACGGTATGGTTGCAAAGCAAAAGTGTGGCGTTGAGTTCCGTTACAAAACACGCAATGTCTTAAATTCAGTGGACAGTAGAGAACGGAAATGTCTCATTGGGAACGGATTTAACATTCGATTTCCAAATTCCCTTTGCCTATCTTGCTGCTATGTGCGGGGTAGAGTGATAAAGATTAAGCGTAAAAATAAAAAAGAATAAAACGGCCAGATCGCTCGAACAACAAAAAGAATTTTTGAGGAAATGAGCAACTTCCTGCGGGATAAAGGGTTTCTGAATTGGTCGGGACGAGAGGAGGATAATTATTTAACAGTATATGTATTCTGTAAATGTATTATTTATTCTGAGACCTGTATTGGCACAGGGACACAAGCGTGCGACTGTATGCGTTAGATTTTGATTTCGATTCTCACTCGAGGAAATAAAATATCTAATATTTTCATTTGCTCGCTCTGGTAACGAAGCACAGTCGTAGCACTAGGTTCCCAAACTCCCTCCGCTGCTATGTGCAGGATACAACGTGAAGCTAAAAAAAATATGTTATAGAATTTTCATTAATCTATAAAAATATGACCTTTTAAGCAGTTTATTTATACGTATTCTTTATTGCATATTAATGGTCAATATAACGTCCTTAAATTAAAATTCATTGTTATAAACGTTTTCTATCCAGAATTTCGTTCACAATAAATTCTCAATATCAATAAACAGTTTGAATATATCTAAACATATCTCCAGAGGACTTCTTATATTATAGTGTTTTCATAATAAGTATGACACATTACGTACGATTGTACGTATATACATTATCTATACATAGCAAAAGTCATCATCGGAAACTTTGCATAGACTTTAAAATATAAAAATAATGTATTTTCTTTACTTTTTGTTTATTTAATATACGATGTTTCAGAGTTAATTATTATTAATCAATTGATGGTAGATCTAGCTGGTAAATATAAACAAATATATAAGTCCCATCAAGTCTAAAGTTTTGTCTAACAAATAATGTTATTGTTATATTGATTTGTCACTTTATTTTGTATACCGCATAGAGTAGCCAGACGGAACATAAAATATTTCTCATTATGCAGATTGGGAAAAGAAAATATCCCATGATGATGCCATCGCTCACCCAAATAAAGACATTGCACATACTATTTTATTTTACAAAACTGTAAATATACATGAGAAATATTATCGAGGTGATTTGATCACGTGAGCTTCAACTTCTACTTTGTGTCGATGTTCAATTACATAAAAGGCTATGAGTATTAAATATGGACTTTTACTGCAGCTTTGTTCGATGGATGTGTTATAGATTTGTGTAAATTTTACATTAAACGATCTTTACCGATGAGATGGGCTTTGTTCGTATTTCGTTCTACGCAATCACTTTTTTAAAAAAAATATGAAATGGACCAATGGTTCTTAGAATATTAAGGCCTGTCATAGCGCAGGGACACATGTGGTACTGTACACGCAGCAGGATATAACTTTGAGGAATTAAACCCACATCCCGCCGCGAGTGGGAAGACTCCAGGTAAAATAATTAATTTTTAATTTAGTTTCGCTCTTGTTTTAAAGGACAGAATGCGAGACGTTGAGTCCCTCCGTTGTTTCAGTTTTTTCTGTCTACACTGTTATGTACAGGATACCGCGTGAACGTGAATAAAATAACTTTCAACTCTACTTATTTAGAAAAGGTATAAACATTTTAAAGTAGCGGGATTTGAACGCGCGCTTCTTGAATTTGAATTCCCAACCCTTAAATTTGAACTAGCGTTTCTTTGCCTTTTCTTGCTCAAGTGTAGATAACACATTAAAAATACTAAAGATATTACACCTAAAAATTTTTACCAAAACAAAAATAATATATTCGAGACCTTTGAGCCCGGTTAAATTAACATTGTTAACCTTAGCACTGGTTACATAGGTCGCATAGTAAGAACACATCGCCGGCTAATGAAGTAGAAGTCGTAATTCATTCATTGTGCCATTACCAACAGCTATACATGTTGACTTTGTTGCATGTCAACATGACATACATTGTTTTAATATTGACGTCATGTTTTCCTAAAATGGGACTTTCCATTCGCGCTGCAGGACCACAACAATGCGAGTATAACGAGACGTACTGTGAGTTTGATCCCTATTCGAGGTACTGAAATATTTTAAATTTTCATTTCTTCGCTCTGGTGTTCGCACAACACAACACGCAGCGCCTCGCATTTAGTGGAAAGTGATGAACGGAACGCAGTGACCTAACGTTAAGTTCTCGTGCTCCGTCTACTTACTCTGTAAAGTGCAGTGTTCATCGCGCTATTAAAGCTAAAATAAAAGGAAAAAAAAATGAAGTGCATAAAGCGAAAAGCAAACACAAATTGAACACAATTTTTAAATGATTAATGAAACATTAGCCTTCGTAAATAATATTCGTTCAATTTACATACAGAATTATGGTTAGCCTAAGTAATATTTGAAAATTTCATATTAAAACTATAAATGTCATATTATGACGCGAAAGCCTAGTATCAACTTTTGCTTTTAAAGCTTTTTATAACATACAACAACAAACGTATTGTATAATATTTAACAGAAATTTCCAGTTAAATGATAATTCATACGACAACGTGGAAATTGAGCTCCGAACCTACCACTTTTCCAATGCACCACAATTGTGACAAATAAAATATACAATGAAGCCTGTCATGGCGTAGTGTACCAACGTAGGACTGTGAATTCTATTTTATTTTCTTATTTTACGAGCTAAAAGGCGACGTTGAGTTCTGTCACTCGACACGAAATGATTTATGCAGACAATGGAAAGCAGAATTATTTTAATACGAACACAGTATCTTAACTCTAGATTTGTAAGTTCCCTTCGTCTACCCAGCTTTATGTGAGATACTTCTATAGAAATAATATATAATTAAGTATAAAATTGTACTATACTCCCACGAAAGCAAACCAAAGTTAAAGTTAGCAAAAATAACTGCAAAAATATTCGAACAAGTAGTGTTTACTTTACTCTATTTCACAGAAGGAAGCAACCGATGCGAGTAACAGTCAGAAACAAATGCCAACTTTTACGTCAGATAATGTTCAGGGTGGAAACAGTAACGTTCGTAATAGGACATTACTATTGGACTCAGAGAAATTAGAATCAAAATACAAATTTACTAATGTAAAAATTTACTAATGTAAAGATTTTTTAATTTAACTCAACGTAGCCAATTTGAGGCGTAGCTTACGCCTTAAATTGGTGGAAAGTGGGAAATGAAAGTGGAAATGTCTTAACTTACAAACTGCCTTTTTTTTAACACAACATTAAATGATCTTAATACTGTGCCTCGTCTGAAAGAGCCGGCAAGAAAACTATTGTAGATTACTGGGAGAGAGAATCAAATACACAACTATCATACTTATAGGACGATGCTTTCTCTATTTGGCGCTATTTCTCTAAAAGAGATTACACTGGTTAGTGTCAACTAGAAATCAAGGAAGATATTTATTTAAAAAATATATTTAGGCATAGCGAGGCGCTCAGTTCTGCCACTCAACACGCAATGCCTCCAAAATTCTATGTAAAGTAGGAACAGAATGAGCGTAGTCTTGTTTGTGGATTAACGGATACGGATTGTTTTACTAACACAGAATTCCGAGGTTCCTTCTGCCTACTTTCTTATACGCGGGACAAATTGAAACTTAAAAAAATCTAACAAGACAAAAAATAGTGTTCCCAAACTGATATAGACACAGAGGTTTCCGATTTAAGGAATAAAATTTCGATTACATTCGGAGCTTTTACTAGAGTGATCCAAGTATTCTGCTTGCAACGCGAGCTTTTTAAAACAAAATACCAAAAGCTTTCACACTTGTTCCATTAATAAGAGTTTAGGTGAACGTAAACTTTATGTACAGATGTTTTCTAGTAGAAAATTGTAAAGATTTCAAATTTTTACAATTTTTTTTAACAAAAGGAGAAAATGTGTTTTATACATTAATTTTGACAAATTATCTGTACTTTACTTTTCCATTATTTCCATTTATTTATTTTGTTTGTATTTTCACGTTGTATCCTGCATATAGCAGGATTGACAGGCAGGTGAATATTTTTGTTTCCAAAGTCGGAATAAACTACAATCGCCCGGTGGTACTCCATTGGTCATTATAATTTCTTAAGTCATACAATGTCTTCTTTTATTTTATTACTATCAGTCCCATGCACAGAAATCCTTAAAATAAGACTCTGAGTAATAGTATAGCATTGACCGTTGACATTGATCATTTATAATCTTTATTATATATAAAGGCCTGTCCTGGCGCAGAGGTTCAAGATGACAAGTTTAAATGGGCGTAGTCTTGTTTGTGTCGCTAGTATGTTACAATGTAGTTGGTCTCATTAATACATGCGATCCTAATAATTGAGTACATTGGATATTAATAATTGTGTGTAATCGTGTGTCGCTGAGGAATCGTAGAGTACGTCAAGCATATTTGTGTATATGAGGAGTAATAAAAAAGAATTTAATTGTATTGAATTTGTTGCAGATTTGATTTCTGTTTCTGTAATATGTCTTTATGTATGGATATAATCTGCAAATTAACATTATAAAGTGGAACTCATAGGATTAACTCTAATATCATCGATGCTGAGTATCTCGAAGGTCAAACGAGGTCTCCCTCCATCTCTCTTAACTGGTACCTATAATTATCACTACTATTACTAAACTAAACTTTCTTTCTGTCCTGAGTAGTGTGGAATAACACTTTAAAAAATAGTAAAAATACGTTTTAAATGTGTCCACGAACAGTCTGACAAAGTTATAATAAATAATATAGATAAGTAATATAGATAAGTAAAATATTAACAGAAAATAAGTAAGAAAATACTTTTAGTCGGTGTCTTTTGGAAGACATGTGAATGGTCCTAACAAAACACATAATTTATTTTAGGCGGTGTTAAAAATAATAAGCTTTAAATGATTAGTTTTGAACACAGTGCTATTCTATAATAATATCAAAGATAGTTCTTTTTTTCTAAACGCTTCTTACTGATAATTTAGAATGCTGGTACTGCGACAAAGCGCCGGTTCATCATGCAGTAATATGCAAATACTTTTAAAATAAATAACATATTTACAAAAACCTCAGTAGTTAATAACTGACAACTCGCCATATTTAAGTTAGTTTAGTCTTGAAACAGATCCATTTAATATTTTTATCAATAAATTCAAATCAGCTGCATAGCAGAAAAGAAATGCACAAATCGCGTGACGACCCACAACGAGGTTGCACGCTTACAGTGCTTATTGAAAGTGAATAGATGTTGCATTAAAAAAGGTCATCTTGTTCAATAGTGCATTGTACTTTATTCAGCTGTTCCACGAATGAGGCTGAAATATTAACTGGTTCTGTGTTGATAAATTTATGCTTGTATTCTTTGTATTTTGCTAATGTAGTATATAATGATTATTGCAATATTCAAAGCCATCGTATGATATAAATCACAGATGTAACAGAGAGATCGTGCAGGCCATCAACAAAAATAAATTATTAGATGAAATGGATAAGAAAATAATAAAATAATAATAAATAAAATAATATAAGAAAATACAGAATACGGAAGTATCGTTTGGCGACCAAATTATTCTACACATACACTTAGAATGGGACGCTTGCAGAAACACGTTACTTGAAATCTTAATCATCATCATCCAAATGTATGATAAGCTGACTTTAAACATATGACAGTAGATTGGATTACTTCTAAATGATTTTACTTTCTATTACATTGAATGATTCTTGAATAAACCTTTATTCAGCTTCAAGTTATAACCCGCACATGGCAGGGCTGGCAGTGTTTTATATCTAGCATGTTGTAACGATATTAAAATAATTTTACAATTATGTATTTTTTGAATTTAAAAATGTATTTTCTTAATTTAATTGAAACATTGTAAAATTGCTGTAAGATCTAAAAAAATTAAACATAAGAATCAGAATGATTTTTGAATTTAGTACGATTGTCGTAGGTACAGTTAATGTATATGAATTGATTTGGCCAGACTCCAAAACCATTTGCAATATTTAAAATACACCCAAAATTATGAAATAGATTTATTGTTCAAGCATGCTCTCTCATTCTACAGTAGAGAAACTATCTTTTATTTTTTTTTATATATGGCTACATTTTACTATCGTAGTTCATTGGAAATTCGTACACATTCTTATACATCTACGAATTGTATGAATTGTGTATGTACTTTATCCAAGAGCCTGAGACAATTTTGCCCGCAGGTACAGTAGGTAGTATAAAAATAATTTACTAATCTTATAAAAGTGATAAATCACAATACATAATTCAAGTAGAGTGACGCTACATAGTGTTATAAATGTTGTTTTTGTTGCATGCATATTGGCATATCGTCATAAGGATTTTCTAAAATATAAAATTAACAAATGATCTGAAAGGCCTGTCGTGATACAGAGGAAATGCATCACTCAATATTTTCATTTCCTCTCTCTGATACAAGCCACGTACGTACGTGTGTAGAGTTCCACCACTCAACATTGATTGAAGGTTTGACGGATAATGGGGAATGAAAGTGTTGAAATGAAAACTGCTTGCCTTAAATATAGATTTCCAGCTTACCTTCAAAATATTATATGATTACGGTATACAATAGCAATCCTCGATAATAGTATACATAGATATTTTTTGGTTTATAACCCAGTGGTGTTCCTGAAGTTAGTTAACATCGTCGTAGGTACAGTTAATGTACTAATATGGTCGTCTTTACCATACTAATATGGTCGTCTTTATTATGGTGTTTCTATTTTAAAGTAAAATTATTTCAACACTTTATTCAACATTTGGGTAAAAGCCAAAATTCACCCATAGAAATAAAAATAAATAAATTCATGCTATTATAGGTTCGTTTAAATATAAAAATAAAATGTGCTGAAAGTGTGTATGTGTTACTATTTTCTAGAAGTCAGAACTATTTACAACCAACCCTTCTTCTAAGCTACGATAGAAATGTCAACTACGATTATATTTTTATTTTAAAATTCTATTCTACAAAATACTACAATATTACATACTACAAATTACAACCTTCTAATAAACACGTAACACCCAAAGGCGCTCCGCTAATACCAATTAAAGCGGACGTCGTGACTATTGGCTTATCGTCTGTGTATTTCAATTTTGATACAAATATTGCAAGCGATATTGCGATCTGCTGTGGATGTGAATACTGATTCTATTGAATTCTGTTAAATTAACTAGAAATGAATTATTAATTAACTAAAAATTAAGTGGCCCAAGCGTGTGACTGTAACCGACAGGTTCAGGGTTCGATCCCCACTTGAGGAAATGAAATATTTAATATTTTTAGTTTAAATATTTAATGTTTTCATTTGTATTTTATTATTAGTATGGTCGTCTTTATTATGGCGTTTCTATTTTAAAGTAAAATTATTTCAACACTTTATTCAACATTTGGGTAAAAGCCAAAGTTTTCAATTTTTGCTAAGATGTTTTATAAAATATTCACCAATAAAAATAAATAAATTCATGCTATTATAGGTTCGTTTAAATATAAAAATAAAATGTGCTGAAAGTGCGTGACTATTGACTTATCGTCTGTGTATTTCAATTTTGATACAAATATTGTAGTTGATATTGCGATCTGCTGTGGATGTGAATACTGATTCTATTGAATTCTGTTAAATTAAATTGAAATTAATCTGAAAAGTGGCCCAAGCGTGTGACTGTAACCGACAGGTTCTGGGTTCGATCCCCACTCGAGGAAAAGAAATATTTAATATTTTTAGTTTAAATATTTAATGTTTTCATTTCTTCACTCTGGTACAAGGCGAACGCGGCGTTGAGTTCCGCCATTCGCCACGCCATGCATCAAATTCGGCGAAAAGTGGGGAACGGAGGTGAAACGGAGTGTCTTAACACTAGTGCAGTGAGAATGTTAGCGGTACGTGGTGTGGGTTCGATATTCATTATTATTAATATTTCTCAGGTCTAGTAACGAGGTGAAGCGTAGTAATTGGCTTACATAAATCAGCAAAAAACGGGGAAGAGAAATGTCTCAATAGAAAAGGTAGAATCTTTCCTTTACCCTATGTTCTCCTGGTATGCAGGCGGTGTTGGCGGATGGAAACAAGTATTGACTGAAATGATAATGACACCACATTTGTCACTTTCCAGTCAATCTTTAAGACATTGTATTTTACGAGGCAGAACTTAACACCACGTTATGTCTTATGACTAGAATGAAGAAACTAATATAAATCATACTAATTTAGAAAACTTTTAGCGCAGCGGGATTTGAACCCGCGCCTCTTGGACTCCGTCCAAGCTGTGTCACTAAGCCATATGTTCTCGTACATTTTACACCTATAAATGTAGATAAAAAGTACAATCAGGTTTATAAATAAGTAAAAAGGCATCATAAATCGTAATTTTCTGAAAGAAACTTATTAAAAGTTGCTCTAAACGTAAGCGAAGTGAAACCATTAGATGTAGATTACCACGAGATATTAAAACTTAATATAAGTTACAGCCTCAATTTAATGTCTAAGACTTCTTTTATTATATTTCAAATTCCGTTAACAAACTTATTATAAGCTTGTGGCCTCCCTACTTGTGGCTACTGCGTATGCGTACCAGAATATTTTTTTTTAATAGGATTTTGAAAGTTGCAAACTTGCAATATCCTGTTTTTCTCGTTCATTAGGTATTTTAGTAAATTTTCTCTTAGTACTCTACGGACATCTACGGATGAAAAGTGAAACTATGTGTCATAACATTGTGTCCCTGTTTTTTCCTAATATAAAAAAAAAAGTTTTATATTATTTAATTTGTCTTTTAAATTTTTAAATAAATATTTGTTGAGATATTTTTTTTCTATATTTTAAGTCAAATCATTACTTTATATTTTCTATACATAGATATTTACACTTATATAATTAAGAAAAAATATAGCTATGGAAACAAAAAAAATATCAAAACAATAAATGAAAAAATAAGTATGTCTGATATTAACAAGATTATTGTAATTTCATCATAAAGGAAATTGTGTACATAAATCTAATTTATAAAAGGGTTCAAGAAATAAATTATTTACGGTAATATTTCACGTCAAGAACATGAAGCTTTCACTACAAATCGTTTTATTGTCGATGTTTATATCTACGTCTTATAGTAAACAACGAGAAAGACAAAATTATGAAATATTACGTTCTAGTACGGACTACATTTATTTTTATTTTAAGTTTTTTAACAATGAGTCTTATCTTACCTTAAGATAGTTAAAATTATTAAAAAGGTGGAGCTCAGAGGCAGAGTGTCGCTATGGATGCCCTATGTGTATATATTTGTAGGCGAAAATATGCTAATAAAAGAGCAAAGAAAAGTTAATATTGGTTTGTTTTTTTTTTCAATTATATGAGCAGTAGATATGTTTTATTTGTGTGTTGTGTATAAATAATTATACCTTCGATCAAAAGAAATCGTATTGATTTTTTAGATCACAGTGCTTCTCTCATCTTGGCCAAGTTCTAGTAGCTCTTAAACTGCTAACCCGGTATCCATCAAACGTAACTTAAACTCCTTTCATACATGAGCTACAGTACCATAGACACACAAACAGGCAGACAACTCAAATTTATAGCACGCCTGAAAGCGCTTGGATGATTTACAAGGAGCTTAGAAGTCAAATCCTGCTACGAGTACGTTGAACGTACGCGTTTTTATACGCTTTTTTAATAAGTAGTAAAAATATTTATTTTTAAAATGTTAATCCACACTTAGAAAAGAAGAACAATATTATACAATGATTTTATACGTTTTCTAAATAAGTAAGTATTTTCTTTTTTAATTTGTTACTCTTGCCAAAGGTTCTAAGTAATTACCATTTGGTACCGGTAAAATTAGGGAGATTTTACAAATTTCCAGTAACAAAGTATAAGTATAGTTATACAATGTAGTAAGTAAATTGTAACAAGCGGATAAGAATTTATGCAGTTAAAATTTACAAATCAAATATCCAACATTTTTAATTAAATATTTAATATCTTCTTTTCTTAATATTTAATATCTTCTTTACTTTCTCTGGTAACAAGGCAAAGGGCGGCATTGAGAGAGAATTGGAACAAAGTATGTTACCATTAAGTTTCCAAGTTCAGTCTGCGTCGACCTTTACACATGCGGGGTACAGCGTTAAGCTGAAACAAAAGTTTTGTGTAAATAATAATGTGCTTTTATATATTTTACTTCATTGAAGGAAATTAGTAAAGCCAACATAACAAAAATATACTCTACTTCGTACACACACCTTTACTAATCTACGTTATCATCAAAAATATAATATTATAGTAACATTCTTGTCCTCTCTCGAGTGATTCAACTGAAGTTTAAAATTCAGATATAAATAGCGATTGATGCGACGGTGTGAGACGCTTCATGTGACGCCCGCGACGATCTATCACGATCATGTTCATGGTTGCGGAGATATTATTGAATCTACTTTAATATAGAAATGAAGCCAACTGTACTGGAACTTTAGATTCTAGCTTCTGTAAGACATAATGTTTTTGTATGTAGTTTTTAAATGATACCGTCTTAACAATACGACAGCCAGTGTCTGTAGATTCCATATTAGTGAGGTCAAATCTGTTCTGTTAAGACATAGTGTGGCGTTGAGTTTTGCTACTAAATGGAGTATTAGTATTTTGTTGTGTTTGTTTACTCTCTCATATGTACCTACTTGATGAAATAAGAATTATATAATATATCGCAGGGTTCGCCTCTTATCTACCTACTTATCAATACTCATGACAATAAAAAATAATAACAATAATAATAAATATTGTTTTAAAATGTAACTATAATGCAATCGATCTATCACTAGCACTCACTTTAAAAAACATGACTACAAAACTAACTGCAAACCGATGATATTTAATATTTATGAAACAGTTCATCCACAAATCCACGTATTGCATCATTTTTATACGTAAATTTAACTTAACTTTAGTATGCAAGAAAAGTGATAGTCGTAACTAACCAACAATATTAGTTTTTTAATTTAATCTTGCTACAAAGAAAAAAAAACAAACGATATCTAATTAAGCAGTTCTCTCCTCACTGTCTTTAATATGCAGAATTTAATCAGAACTTTTACACAATTTACATATAAAATGCACACAATCAGCTACACTGCAGCTTGTAATTAGTTTAGAATGAGCTCATATGGACTGTTTATTTTGTCCAAGAAAACTATTTAATGGTATAACTTATAGAAATTTATACAACAAAGTAGAAAATGTAATCATTAGCTTATTGATGTTGAATCATCATTATACCAGAGACGGTCGTGTCGCAGAGACCCGGGATGGTTGTGTGTTCGATTACCACTCTGGTGAACGAGGTAAATTTAATACAAATTAATTTATCATGACACCACTAGATGAAGGCGAAAGAGTAAATATTTACGCGATTTTTTCCAAATGTATCAGTTACAACAAGAACCTGTATAACCATGCGCCAACGATGTATAACTTCGTACCACATTCCCTACCTGGTCTACTCTCGCACGCCACTTGCACAGTGACGTTGATTAAAGAACTGACAAGTAGAACAAATTGCAGCGATTGATTGCTGCTGCAATGAGCCTTGTACCGCAACTCAGTATGTGCATTTTATAAATGTAAGCTAATTTACTTTATTTGTTGCAGTATCAAGTTGAAGTCTATATGAAATAATTCAGGTCTACGGTCTCTTGGAGCCTAGAGAAAATTATGATTATGAAGGAGCATTTATACATTGTTTTAACTGCATTTTATATGCAAATCGCGAGGATCTACAATTACGAAATGTTGTATACATATACAATATAAATAATTTAAAGGCAGTCTGGCTCGCATTTAACAGATTACTTTAGGGTTAATCTACATCTGTACAAATATTATAGATGTTATAAAGAGTTTGCTTGGACCGCCATCTGACTACTACGAGGGAACTTCGTATTAAAACACATCGTTCTTCAATTTACACCAAATTTACGAATAATTTCCTGTTCATAGAGGAACTGAACGTCGCACTTTGTGTTTTTAATAAAACGAAAAAAAAAAATAAAAAAAAATTTTTTTTTAAATTATCATCATCTAATTTAAGTAAATTAACTTAACCTATCCTGCTTTGACTCGACTTCAATCAAGACGTACTACGTCTTATGAATATATGTATATGTTAACATAGTAATTACATTATTACATTACGTACACGCCTGATGTGTGATTGCTTAGCTACGAGTAGATATCTATTACATAATTACATGTATACGTGTTATATACATACCTACATATGTATACAGTAGAGGCCTATCGTAGCGCTGGGGCACCAGCGTCAATGTAAACGATATTGGCTGCAGTTTCATTATTGAAACAAAAAGATAGGGTCTTTGTAATTGTATTTTTTAACTTTTTATCGTTGTTTCACACTTAATGAAGCAAATTATTTTGACTTTGATTAAAATCCCGTTTCGGCATTTACAGGTTTTCAAAAAAAATATTAAGCTGTAAATATACACCCGTGTGAAAATTGAAGCAATACATATAACCTATATAGTAACATACTCGCTAGCTTACCATCAAAAGCCTAAATATTATTTCTCTACAATAGATCGTATATAGTGACCTGTATATAGAACATTGTCCTAATAATAGAAATTTAATAAGGAAATGTACGCTATTGTTACATTTCAGACGCAGTATATTAGGAATATCAAATGAAATCAATATGATAACTGCAGTGATTTACACGATACCAAAAGAGAAACAAACAATTTAATATGTTTAGCTTTCTGTTCGTTCATACAAACCTCCGGAACAGTTGAATCGGTTACCTCAGGACTTAAATAGACAAATTCAAATAGACAGAAAATACTACTTATCTTTATATGTGTGTACATTTATACGTCTAAAGTGGAAAAAAATTAAGTATAAAGTAACACAGACAGATCTGTGATATTAAAATGGCCGTGGTTATCTAAGGTCATATTGCTAATTAAATAATACCAGAACGCAAATAAACAGTATTGAAATATTTGTCTTTTTATTGGTTCGAGCGGAGACTTCCAGAGAACCTAATTTATTGTTATTTATTTTCAGTGAAAAATACAGATACCTATCTTTTTTTTTTTTTTTTATGGAAAAGACAAGGCAAACGAGCGTACGGGTCACCTGATGGTGAGTGATCACCGTCGCCCACGGCCCCGTGTAACACCAGGGGAGCTACAAGGGCGTTGCCGGCCTTTAAGGTGGAGGTAGACGCGCTTTTTGAAGGTACCCATGTCAAATCTTTATGTATAATAAAGTAATACAAAATAAAATAAATTATCTTAAAATTAATTGTGTAGTTTTAGCGGACGAAGCTGCGAGCGGGTCGCAAACTTAAAACATAGCTCTGTCGAGTGAAATTTAAACCATCGGATACACATCATATATACCCTGACACACATACACTTTATATAAGACATATTATCTTCCAAAGCTAAACTTATTTAGCGTTTTAATGACATATATAAAAATACAATAACCCATTTATATGACGCTTTCCGCGAGGGACTGAGTACGAATCAATGTTGGAAGTTAATTTTAATGTGTCGTAAAGTGTGCGGTCATCTTTACGACTTGAGTACATAACATGTATGTGTGTGTGTGTGTGTGTGTGTGCGTTATGCTTTTATAATATTATTATAGAATCTAGTTCAATGGTTTTTGTTATAGGATTTTTTAATAATTTCTACAGATATTGTATAAAATGAATATTGATTTAGTAAAGCGGCAGCGTGACCAGCCAGGTTAATAAAAATCAAACGAGTCATTTGTTAGTATTACGAAGTAAATCGGCTTGTAATTTCGTTGTTTAAAGGTAAATTCGTGCTACAGCCTCCTCGCCGCAGGAAACAGATAAGATAGGGATACTAAGTGCATAAAGACTTTTGATAGAAAATTTGTCTTTTCAAAATAAGGTCGCTGTCTGGAGAATTTAGGACCTGTCTGAGCACAGATGGACAGTGGGTCTGAATAAACGACTGTTTATATTAACATAGTCTAATATTTTATATTGTGTTGCTCGTCCACTTCAATAAGACAAGTAGCAGTCTTAAGTTCAGCTACTAAACACAGAATGTATCTGTTGTAAATCCCCTCTGTCTACTTTGCTAGGCGGGACAAAACGTGAAAGCTGATAAAAACGGAATTGTACAATAAAGATACAAATTAACTTTGTTATCAACGAGTCCGAATCAAACAAATTATGCGTTTGTCAAACAATAAATATTCAGTCATCACAGCGCGGCCGATAATTGGACACACAATTTACATTTATTAATCGATTTCACAGAATCGTAATAAATTGGAAGTAGCCTTCATAATTAATAAAATATTTTTTAATTAAATTCTGTACCACGATAAGTTGTGCGTTCGATATTCACATGAGGTAAAGAAATATTTAATGTTTTCGTTTTCCTGTCTCCGGTACCGAGGCACAGCGCGTCATTGTGAAATTGATAGTGGGAAACGGAACGGTGACTCGTTAGGAATAAAATATCTTTGCACTAGATTCCTAGATTCCCTTTACCTATCCCGCTATGTGTAACACACAGACATTGGCAGCCACACGTAATATACGCATGCCCATCTCTATGACTGTTCATCTTAATGCAGAACAAACAGCTCAGAGCAGCACTGTCGACTCAAATGTAGGTTTAATGAATACTAAAATACCCATTAACATAATAACAATTGTTTGAATAAAAAAATTAAAAAACGAATAAATATATATATAAGAAAAAATCGGTTGAGTAATTTTATAAACGTAAACAGAAAATGTTAAGAATTCATTTACTCCTGAGCGCAAAAGGACGTTCCTTAATTGTTCCTTATTAAATTTGTTCTTGTTCTAAGTGAATTGGATATAAACAGTGTACTTGAAACCTCTTGGACTGGGATTTGTCTTGTTATTGCTTACATCAATTCTGCCCAAAGCTAACGAAGATTCGGTTACAGGAAGTAATGAAAAGAACAAAGTTGATATATTTGATATATTTTTAATAATTATTAACGTTGTAAAGCGAAAACCTTCTTTTCAGCGACACGCTGTACTCTCCACACAGTAGAGAAGGCGAAGGTAACCAGGAAGCTTAAAACACTTATGTTGGGTGACGGAACTCAATACTTCCTTTCCCCTTGCCACAGAAGACATGAGAATATCTAAATATTTAACTCCATCGAGTAATCATCGAACCCACAACTTGTCATGTATACAGTCAGACGTCTGTACACCTGCACCCACAGGTGCAGGCAGACAGGCGACTAAATTTAATTAGTTTTATAAATGTTTTAACATTCGAAAATGTATATGTTGATAGTCGTCTGTAATACGATAGTAATTTGTGAATATTCCAGTGCGTCACAGTCCCACAATTAAAGCACATAAGTGAGTTTTGTTCTATCAAAGCGTCCGGTGATCGCACGGTAATGTAGTTAGCTGTCACTTTGCAGCGATACAAAAACCTAACTCAATTATAGTGTACCCTTTGCTTTAAAAGGAAATGGTATTTTAAGCTGAGTCTAGAATTTTAATAATAATTTAATTCCGTTTAATAATAATTAAAATAATATTAATTTGTCATGGGAAAGACAAACCAAGAATAAGAATCCGGCGAAAAGTGGGGAACGGAAGTTTCTTAGAGGGAAGAAAGTGTTTTTGCACTAGGTTCCCAGG